>VUYV01000028.1:5370237-5469516 GCA_008711295.1 Anarhynchus alexandrinus
TCTGCTAAGCACAAGTTTTTCTCTGTAACTAAGCCTGCAAATCTAATGTGAATTGAATAATCTTTAATCTGTAAAAGTTAAAGCTGAGAATTGTGTGGAAATATTTGGGTTTGACTTGGAAAAAAGCCAAAAAAAAGTTTCAAGTTAACTTCAGATTTCCTAAGTTATTTATGGGAGTCTTGTTCAGCCAGAATAAGCCAAAACAGCAAGGTCTCTGGCCCAGTTCCCTCCATGTATTTTAACAGGAAACAATATAAACAAACTAGTTTTCCTCTGACTCAATTCCTATTCTTACCTATCTCTGCCCACTTATTTTATACAAATGTAGACATGCAGAGTTTCATTTGCTGGAGGTTCTGCCAACTAGAATCCTAAAATTTATCTTCAGAATTTAACGTGTACAAAATATACCTTTCTTTCATTTTGCAAGGTATCCTTTTGGGGTAAGTAGGAAGGAACATGGAAGAAGCCAGTAAGCATGGAAGAAGTTGAAAAATTAGTCATCATCTCACTCTTGGCTATGTCACCTGGAGTAATAAAGCCATTTCCATGGCTTTGGGGTTTTGTTTTTGGTTGGTGTTTTTTTGTGTGTGTGTTTTTGTTGTTGTTTTTGTTTTCTTGATTTATTTTTTTTTCTTTGCAAACCTGTAATTTGAAGCATCGTACATGTATCTAAAAATTCTACCATAGGTGTCAATGGCAGCTTAAGAGTTTGGGGTGCATGAATAAGTATTGAGTTATTTTGTACAGTCCACGGTATAGTTAAATCAAAATTATTGGTGTCTGAGCTAGATGGAATGATGTTAGGTTACACTATACATGCTGCATTTCTGCTTTGATTTGGACTATAAACCTAACTCTTAAGAAAAAAGAAAAGGTAAAAAAAGTAAGACTTCAGTAATTCTGCTGTTAAAGGTAGGATTTAGCAGGCTACCTTTTTTTAGGGTTACCATCTTACCCATTTATTAGATGTTGCAGGAAAGTGGCTAGTGTTTCTTAAAGTCTGGAAAAAGAAACTCTTGGTTAGTTGGAAAGGGAAGATCAATTATGAACCAGATTGGAAAGGAAAAATACTTAGAGCAGGAGTTCAGAATGAACAGAATTGCTTTTGTTGCTTTTGCTGCTTGCCTGATATTATACTAAGGCTTTATTTTTGCTTGTTTTGATTTAATTTTTTGAGTCACTGCTGTCACCACAGAGAATCTGTGTTACTTTAAGGATATGGAATGTGATTGTAGAACTTCAAAAGAAGGGTCCACAAGCACAGGATCTTGTCTCCAACCCTGGCAATAAATATGTGCCTTGTAAGAACAGAAGAAATGTTTACGATACTTGTCCTGAGTGCTGTCTCAATCTCTAATTTCAGTTCAGGGTATTTTCTGAACACAGAGCTCTACCTATTTTTACTGGGAATCAGTGTGGTTTTGTTTGTTTTGGTTTTTTTTGTTTGTTTGTTTTCATTTTAAAGAATGGGTCCTTTGTGCCTCTCATTATGATTCTATTTTTTCCTTTATTCTTACATGTGTTATCAGCTGGTATTCAAAGGTGAAAATAACTCTGTTTGTGGAAAAAGTAAAAGGGGAAGGGAATAAATTAAAAACAAACACCTATGAATTAGAGCTAAAAATAAAATATTGCCTACCATACTGAAAAGGTTGAGGGAAAATAAATAGAAAGACAAAATGTCACAGGGAAATAACGGAGTCCTTGTATATATGTAATATTAAACAGAAGATAAATGATTGATTGGTGGGGTGAGAGGAATCTTGCTTACAATCAAATTGTTGGTCTGGATGATGGGTTCGTGTTCTGAGAAGACTGGAGAATTCATGATAAAATTTCCAAACAGCATGCAACTTCAAAAAGCTTTTAGGAGGAGATGCATTATGATGTAGAAGAGCTGAGTGGTTCTTGTAATGCTTTTTTTTTATTTGCCCAAACTCAAGCAATGTTAAAACATACAGTGTTTCACTTAATGATTTATGTAGGTACTGGACAAAATTATTAAGCTTTTAACTCAAGGCGTTTATTCTGTCTTTCAATAAATCTTTACTAAAGTAGTAAAGACACATTTGCTGTCTCAGTATAGTTTTTGATCATCTCTGAGATAAGATATGTGATCCTCTAGCTAATTTACTTAACCTGGTTCATAGTCATAGTTCATAGTAGTGCCTCATCACTAGCAATTCCTACCTTGCACCTACTCACCACACGTTACACTTACAAAATGTGCGATTCACTCCTAACATGTGGATTTTCCATTCTTATGATGGGACTATGCTCGCTCTCATTATAAGCTTTAAGTTATTTTATTTTATTAATTTTGAGCATCACTGTTCAGGGCAGCACTTTTGACCCATGAGTGGAAAGATGCACTTATAAATGGCCAGTGGAATTCTTGAAACTGTAACTGCTTTTTCTCATTCACCAGGTCAGGTAAATCAAGGTACACTGTCACAAGAGCCTCAGTCCCTGGAGCCATTTTTTGAACTTGAGTTCTTTGGGTTTTCTTGTGATGCTTCAGGAATTTATTTTTATTTTTTTTTCCTTCATACTCAGGATAATGCAGTCTACCAGGCAGCCTGTTATATTTCCATTTTTATAGAATAGGTGGATCTTGCAAGTCTAAGGGAGCAAGACATAGTGTAATTTTCTCAGTACTGTCCGCTGGAGCATCATCTGTACAACTGTAACTGCTAATCACTCAAGAGTTTCACTGGGGAGAGACCTGGTAGTTCTAATCCAAAAGTGATCACAAAAGTAGTCTATCATACATGCAGTGGGGATGGTTGAAGGTACAGGACCATGAAATGAAATTAACAGTCTAAACAGAGTTTAGGTGCACTCACAAATGCTGCCTTATCCTTCTATAAGAAGAGTTGAAATAAAGCCCCTATATCAATGAGATTCAATTATTTATATTTTTGATGTAAAACTGCATGGACATTTCATAATTAAACTACTGAGTTCTTTTCTGTAGGCATTTTTTCTCATTGATGAAAAAGATTAATAGTGTGTGCCTTTATGGCAAACAGTGGTGTTCATCTAGTCTAATTGCTATCTATTTAAATAAAATTGAAAGCAGATTGATATTTTGAAGCACTTTCATGAGGCACAAAAGATTCAAAAATCTAATAGTCGGTTAAATGGGAATGCATGTTCCATTGAAACATTTTGTTTATGCTTAACAGCTTATGAGCAAAATAGTAACTGTAAGCTTAAAGAAAGTACTTGTCTTTGAACTTTTATGGAGAAGTTAGTTTTGTGTTGCAGCTCAGAGTATTACTAAATGCTGAATTCATTACCTTTCCTTATAATATTTTTTTTTTTTGCAAACTATTATGTTGGACAATACTTCTACACTGCTGTTTGATTTAAAAGATCAAAGCTGTTCTCTGAAGAGTTTTGATTAACTGTGAAGACTGGCTATGTTCAACACTAATAGGTATACTAAAGTGCTGCCAAGATTAATGTGGAAATGACCCTGTGCCTATTTTCAGAATTGCAGGGGGGCGAATTCTGTCAACAGTGAAGATGCATTTGATAAAAGGCCGAAGCAATGGGGATCCTTTCTGTCAGGCAGTAGAGGAAGTTGTACAAGATTTGGATTTGAAGATTAAAAATATTATCGATTCACAACATGATGTCTTGACTGCCAGCACTACTGGAGTCAGTCCAGCACGGGTAATGGGACTTCTTTTGTTCTTTTTACTATTTAGCTTTACAAGAAAGCCAATGTCTTTTGCCTGGTTTGTTTCTTTTTTATTTTTTAAAGGACATTATATAGAGTATTATCTTTTCCTAACACTACAGAACAGTGTCACTTCCTCTACACTGTGGTTTTACGCTCATTGAAAGACTTATACTTGAGGATTACAGTGTTGATTTCAAAAAGCTGATTTACTTAAACTAAACTTCTTACATCAAAATTGTAAATAAAATGCACTTTAAAACTTAATTTTTTTTTTTTTGTGCAGTTGTTACAGATGTACTTGTAGAGTCTCCTTTTTATAGTCTGGGCATGCTTTAGGTTGGAAGGAACCTTAAAGATCATCTAGTTGCAAGCCCCTTGCCATGGGCAGGGACACCTCCCACTAGACCAGGTTGCTCAAAGCCTCATCCAGCCTGGTGCTGAATACTTTCAGGGATGGGGCATCCACAACTTCTCTGGACAACCTCTGATTTCAAGTCAGTAGAGCTATAACAAATTTCCAAACAAAAAAACCTCATGAAAGTAGAATTAAGATTTAAGAACATCTATGAGTAATTTTCATTAAAATACAGAGGTTTTAATTAGCTCAGCATCAAGTATTTCTAAGGGTAAGGCATTCAAAACAAAGTTAAATATGAAAGAACTCCAAAGCATGGCTAAATGTGGAGTGAGAAGGAATAAAAATAAAACCCCAAACAATCAACATGTAAGTTTTTCTCTTTTAGTGTTTCAAGACACTAATGAAACTATTCGTTATTTTAGTTAAATGGAAGGAATCAGAAAATGTGAAGTTCTTTAAGTCAGGTGTGGAGAGCAGAATACAGGCTTTCTATTTGTGGTTTCTGTACTTAGAATCTACTCAGGTTTATATTATGATCTTTTTTGTGATGAAAACATCAACTAGCTTTAATTATTTTATTTTACATTGTTGATATATAAAATGTCTACTGTCATGTATTTTTGTCTAGGAAACTTTTTAAAACTTGTAGACACTCTGAATGTGTGTACATTGTTAGACTGCTTTGTTTTGTGAAATCACTGGAATTACCCCATGGTATCATAAGATTTCTAACAAATTTTAATCAGACTTCCAATATGTTTTTTTCTTTTCTATGAGAGCTAAAATCAGCCAGACTCTAGTGGATAAACTGGTTTAAATGTGTGTTTCTACTGAGCAGTTAGAGTATATATTTCATCCTCTTTTTTCCTGTTCCTCTGCATCTTTTATCACTCTATTTCTCTGTTTCCCTTTCATATCCTTCTATTTCTTTCTCTTCCCCATCTGAAAAATTGATCACCGTTATCAGTTCTGTCTTTATTTAGCTACTTGTATTATTGATAAAAAAAATAAAAATTATTTAGATCTTTATAAGCCAGGTAAAACTATTTTAATAAAACTACATTCTTCAGTGAAATTCACGAAAATACCACTTTTCCAAAATGGCTTATGTTTCTTATTGTTCTCCATAGGTCAAGTTCATAGTCTAATGACCCTGTAGAAATGTTTACCAGTATCCTTGTTGAGGCGTAAGATAGCAAAGATGGCTGTATGCTGATGTTGTTAGGAAATCTGGTTAAATACTTAATCCCATTGATAGCAGTGTGAAGTTAATATTTTTCTCAAAATGGGCACCTGAGGGCAGCTTATGAACTTAATTATATTTGAATCTGTGATTCTGTTGAAGTTTTTGGCCAATTCTTGAGTTTAAGTTAATTGATTGCTGGAACATCCCATCTACTCATGAATGGGCAGATTCTACTGTAGCTCTCCTCAGTGAGGAAACTTGAGTACATAGCAGAGGATGATGGGCTTTAAGCTGATCTTTTTCACCATACTCACTACAGTACATCCACGCTCTCCTCAATATAGATGTAACTGAGAGCCATCAGAGATGACTGTGGTCTGGATGTGACTGATGTGCTGCTTGGCTTGACAAATCTAGTGCTGTATTTGGTTTATGTGGCGAGGTTTTGGTAGTGGGTAGGGCTGCAGGGGTGGCTTCTGTGAAAAGACACCAGAAGCTGCCACCATGTTAGACAAAGCCAGTTCCAGCTGGCTCCAAGACGAACCCACTGCTGGCCAGAGCTGAGCCAATCAGGGATGATAGCACATCTGTGATAACCTTTAAGAAAAGGTAAAAAATGCTGCACAACAGCAGTTGGGAGAGAGGAGTGAGAACACGTGAGAGAAACAACTATGCAGACACCAAGCACAGTGAAGAAGGAAGGGGAAGAGGTGCTCCAGACACTGGAGCAGAGATTCCCCTGCAGCCCATGATGAAGACTGTGATGATGCAGGTTGTCCCTCTGCAGCCCATGGAGATCCACAGTGGAGCAGATATCCACTCTGCAGCCTGTGGAGGACCCCACACCAGAGCAGGTGGATGTGCCCTGAAGGAAGCTATGACCCTGTGGAGAGTCTACACAGAAGCAGGTTCCTGGCAGGACCTGTGGACCCATGGAGAGAGGAGTCCGTGCTGGAGCAGGTTTGCTGGCAGGAATTGTGACCTCATGGGGGACCCATGCTGGAGCAGTCTGTTCGTAAAAGACTGCACTCCGTGGAAAGGTGGAGCAGTTCTTGAACTACAGCCTATGGGAAGGACCCACACTGGAGAAGTTTGTGAAGGACTGTATCCCATGGGAGGCACCCACAAAGGAGCAGAGGAAGAGCATGAGGAAGGAGCAGTAGAGACAAAGCATTAGGCACTGACCTCAACCTTCATTCCCCGTCCCCCTGTGCCACTCAGGGGAAGGAGGCAGAAGAATTGGGAGTGAAGTTGAGTCTGGGAAGAAGGGAGGGGTCCTATTCTGATTAACTGGCAATGAATTACATCAATTTCCTTAAGTCAAGTCTGTTTTGCTCACGATGGTAATTGGTAAGTGAACTCCCTGTCTTCATCTTGACCCCATGAGCTTTTCATCGTATTTCCTTTCCCTGTCCTGTTGAGGAGGGGGAGTCATAGAGCAGCTTTGGTGGGCACCTGATGGCTAGCCAAGTCAACCCACCACAGTTGTTTGTGGTGCCTAATGTGGGGCCTGAGGTATTAGAGATAAGGACAGTAACTGGGAGAGGTAATGGACAAGATGTGGGCTGAACATTGTGAGAGAGCAGAGTAAGTGTGGGGAATTTTTGTTTAAGTAATTGTGGTGAAGGGATGAGGGGTGGAGTGTGTGTAAAGTGTTTACCTTTGTTGTTGTGATGATACTATTTTGATTTTTCGTGTGGTGAATTATTTTTTTTTATGTAAATGAAGTTTGCAAAGATTGTGGGATGAATGAATATTTTAATGATAATTCTTAAATATTTGATTCACAGAGTCAAGGGGTGGAGACTTAGACAAATGTTAAGATACTGATACCAAGTTACATATTTTAGTGGACCTTGGTGTGGAAGTACATTTTACTAAACATATAGAGGGGTAGGTTACCATTACTAAGTAAAAAACAAAACAAACCCCCAAAAACCTCATAAGTCTTCCAAATGAATTTGAGCTGTATAAAAAAAAATAAAAATTGAAGCATCTGTATTGTTCCATTAAGATCTCACTGCAGCAAAGAGTAGTGCTCTGTGCCAAGTTTCACATATAGCTTGGTTTTTCTATTGTGTTTTGCTTTTTTGCTTTTTAAAGAAACCCCCAAACCCTGATGCTCTAATTTTTCAGAAAAATTGTTCTGTATTCAGAATAAGTTCTGGTTTTGATAGGATGTTATGTTTTTTTCATGCGTAAGAGACTGAATCATTTCTCTGAGTGCAAATTTAAAATATGATCTTAACTGTAGAGCTGAAAATGATGCCTCCATTAGCTCCTGGAATGCTGCTTCCTCATAAAATGTACCTGAAAAGAGTTTGTTAGAAAAATATTTTCTTTTCTCCTGGCAGTGGCAGTTTTCTTCCATCATTGCTCAGTTTTCCTGCAAATACCTGTTTTATAAGAATTTAGAGCTCCAGGAAAATTTATTAATTTATGCAGCAGGAAGCACTACTTTGTGTTGAAGCCTGCATGAGTGACTAATAGGAATTATGATTAACTTCTTCCTGAGAAAATTACTACTGTAAATGGAATCTGGCTGGTGTTTCTGGAACTAACCAGAATAGTCTGGAGTAGCTAATGGTCACTACCTTTTAAAGACTGATTGACTATTTTCTTGAAAAAATAATTTGATTCATCATTTTCAGCTTACTAATAAACAAGGTTTTTGTGGCAGGGATCGCTGTCTTGCTGAAAGTTATTATGCCTTGGACAATAGGGTTTTAGTTCATGGTTAGTACACCACGTCACTGCTGTTGTATACACGAGATTTCTGAAGGTCATCTTTTGGCAGTTAGGAAGTTATGTTATATTCTAAAGATTATTATTTTTTCCTTTGTATAATCAGTCAAGATGATGCCAAATTTGTACTTGTCTCATTTAGACAAATTTACCGTGACACACGTGACATTTTATAAAAATCTATGATGTGGTGATGTAATGCCTGAAGAGGTTCAGAATAAATTTTAAGGAAATTAAATGGTACTGAAATAGGCCAATTCTGTAAAGCCATTTCTGTAATTGCTATTTCTAGCTATTGATTATAACTTATAGTAACTGACTGACATGTGTTGCTATGGTTTCTTGAAAGCTACATACACTAATTGATGTAATCAAATAGAGAGAGAAATAGAATTTGATCTTTACAAGACTGTGTTTAAAAGCAGTTAACTGATTAGATAAATGCAGTTCATTGCTCGTCCTGTCCTTCCGAACAAAGTTAGGCTATTCAATGTTTCTGTGTATTGGTAAATAAGAAAGCCTGTCGCTTTTAAAAGTCTACTACTGTGTGTTACACACTAAATTTCTCTGTGGAACTCCTAGTACTTTTAAAGAAAAATATAGAAAACTTGCAATTCTTGCAGTCCGGTAGTGGCTATGGAGTTCTACATCTGTACCGTTGACTATAGAATTGAGCACTTCCAGATGTGGATTATTATTTTCTTTAAGGAATTCTTTATTCTTGTGGAAAATTGTGAGGAATTCATCCTGTTCCAAACAACAGGAGATTGTGCCAAGTACCCCTCTTGTCAAATCTTGATGGAAATTTAACTTTTAACCAACTGCTTTAGCAGATTCAGTTAGTCAGAGGTGTTGGACTTCACCAGAATGTGTTTGTGTAACCCATAGCACTCAAATTGGTTGTGAGAAAAAAATACGTTAATTTCTGCTGCATGGTTTCATCACAGTTTTGTATATTTCTGTATGACTTGCTCATCAATGTATACCTCCAACTGGCAGGGATCTAAACTCTACTAATTGCTTGGGATGAGGAAGGAACTTTCCCGTGGACAGGTGCCCCATAAATGCTTACTGGAAAGGGAAGGAGGGGATTCTGACACCTTGTGCTGATATGGGTTGCTTTTGGAGGTGGGCTATTGGTCTGGCTTGCTGACCTTTCCTGTGGTTTGTTTCTTTTAATTTTATTTACTTTCAGCCAAAATTGCATTCTATAAATCATGGCACTGTGTATTGTGGCAGAGATACTGTAAAGGTCTTACTAGTTCTTCTGGATGAAGAAGCTGTCAATCCTCCTACCCAGAACAAAGCAGAACTATTATATGATGATGAAAGCTTAAATTTGCTTGGAGTCACCCCTGTTTTGACACTCTTCAGGTGAGTACTAGAAGGTTTTTTGTGTTTTGTGCTGGGTTGGTTTGTTGGGTTTTTTGTTGGGTTTTTTTTTTGGGGTGGGGGGGGAGGGGTTGGATTGTTTTGGGTTTTTTTAAGATCTTATACTGAGTGGCTAGCAAATGACCAAAGTGCAGTCTATTGTGAGATTAGGTGGAAAGCATTCTTAGAAGTCTCAAGTTCTCAAAAGTATTCTACCTCTTCATTGACATTTTCTGTATCTTCAAGATACTTTTGTAATAATGGACTTCTTGAACTAGTACATTTCTACGCTCCACAAAGCCTATGAAGGAATATCCTTTGCAACAAACCTAAATACTCATCCCTTAAGTTGAGTTTGAACTCCTAAGTTCAAATACTGTCTGTTCTGTAGCTAATTAGATTACTCTTCAATTTGAAGATGCCTCCTTTGTCTAGCTATGACACCAGAGATTTTTGGGTTATATCCTGGTTTCTTCCTACATAGTAATTATTTTGTGAAGACAGTTTTAAATAGTTAAATAGTTTTTCATGTCAGTCGGGATAGTATTGCACAAAGGATGTTGAAACAAATTCACATTCATAAAGATTTATTAGTAGTGTCTGTAGCTGATGGCATACATTGACTCTAATGGTGAAAGTTGCTTTGGGGGAAGAATAAAACCAAAAGAGGAGGGAGAGGAGAGGAAAGAGAAAACTCTCCCTGGTGGCCAGCTGGGAAGTAAAGCAGCCAGAGTTCCCTAACATCTTCTGTAGTATAGTGTTTAGTTCTCCAGTAGTGCTTTTCCAAGGGTAACTATATTGTCTTCATAACAACCTGCTCAAACCCCTTATTGGTTGTCCCTGCTTGTGGTGATTGGAGCATCTCTTCATCAGGGCAGGGGCTGTGTGGCCATTTGCTTATTAAGCTCTGCATGCATGTTTTTGGGTTCCCTAACATAAAAGAAGATCTACAATGAAAGGGTAGAAAAAGTGGGGAAGAAAGGGGTGTTTCTTATGCTGGTGGCAGTCATTTCCCATGAGAGCCCACCATAACAACATTATCAGAGTGTGCAGGTGCAAGGCTGTGAGGATAACAGCAAGGAAAGAGGAAAGCAGTGATAGGTCCTAAATTGGAAGAATGAGGATCCTAAAAGTCAAAGAATTTAAGGGTTCCATTAAATTTATCATTCGACCTCTTCTATGAAACCGAAGAAATAAGCACATTCTAATAAAACTTAAAAAGCCTGCTTTCACTTAATAAGAATTCTAAATAAACTTGTAATAATTTTTAATATAAAAGGCAGCTTGTAACAACATATAGTGGAATATTCTTTCAACTATCAAATATCTGTGGATATCTGTAGCTATACATTTCTATTTCACTAGGTAACAAGCTTAAAATAACCCCGATTTCAGTCTCTTATTTTCTATTACTTCAGATTCAGGAAAATTGATCCACATGATTCTTTAAATTGTTTCATTAATTTAATAAACCTCACCATGGTTGTATTTTTATCAGAATGAAAAGGAACATAATCAGATTTAGGTTAATGTTCTATATGAATGGAATCAAGGCCCACCTGAAATTCTTCACCAAAAGGGCTGTCAAGGATTGGAACAGGCTGCCCAGGAAAGTGGTTGAGTCACCATTCCTGGAGGTATTTAAAAGGCATGTAGATGTGGTGTTGAGGGACATGGTTTAGTGGTAACTTGGCAGTGCTAGGTTAACGGTTGGACCTGCTGATCTTAAAGGTCTCTTCTAACAAAAACGATTCTATGATTCTGTAGATTCTCTTTCTGAATTAAACACTGCTATTATTCAGACCTAGAGATCTTGTCTTTTTTTTTTTTTAAAGTAACTCTTCAATTAAAAACCCATTTTAAACCACTTATTTCTGAATAAGAGTGTCCACTGAGTGCTTTCATTTCGCTTGCCTCATTTGATTTTTCAGCTGAATTAATTTTCTTGAATGTTCCCCAAAAGGATAAGATATTTGTTTGACTTATAGTCTTCTCAGTGTAAGTGTAAACAGGTACCGCTATCTGGGAATTTATATTGTAATCTAGACATTTCTCGTGTTTTCCTTAGTCAATTTGGTTTAGATTTCATTTTCCAGTATATGATTTTTTTTAATATTATCTGTGTGCTTCCATTTAAAAATTTGAGTTAAAAGTAATTTATTCAAAGTATTGAATTTATGATCCTAAATTATTGTTTTAGGGATAAAAAACTTTGCAAAAAATGAAATGAAACTTGCAAACAGCTGTTCTCAACTTTTAATAAATATTTAAGAAATATTTCTGTTCTGCATTTGTCTAGCAGCTTTACTATAAGACTTCAGTTGCTTTCTTAATGCTGAACACCTTAATACTGCACAGGATAGTAGCTAAGGCGTCACTCTGATTTGCGTCGATGTACAGGCACCTCTACAGTACAGCACTTTATTGTTACTCAAAATTTTGATCTAGAGTGCTTGTGGTCTTTTTGCCAATTGATTGTTAATAGTATGTCTGGAACATTTTAGAGTACTAGGCAGTACTTTTGGCAGTCACTGCCGTTTTCAGATTCTTTTTGTTAATCTGATTCTGTTTATCAAATTGTTGGTCACCTCATATGGTAGTTATTGTTCTATGGTTTTTGATCACATGGTAGTTATTGTTTTGAGGTTTTTCACAATGCTTTTTGCTATTTCTAGAGATTTCATTACTGAAGAATCCCAAAATATGTGTAAAGTTTGTGAATAGTTTTGTCTGAGTTCTGGTCAGTTTGAGAGCGCGCTGTTGGTTTTCAGGTGCAGACTAAGATTAAGTGAGAACACCTCTTTTTCGAAACTTCAGCATTTCAAGATTTTTTCTTGCTTTGTTTTACTCTTCTTTTAATAAACTTCTAGATCAATTGGGTAGATTTATCTCTCTGCACTGAAGTCCTGCAAAAATGCTACTGCTGAGATGCAGCTATTGTGTTGTTTAACTTTTTGTTGTCTTTCTTTAGTTAAAAATATTTTCATTGTGATTTATGAAATGCATGCATGTTTGGGAACTGAAAATGTAAGCACTGACAATACATCCTCAGGTGGTTTTTTTCTGTCCTTTAGTATATCCATCAAATATTTTCCTTCTCTAAGCACCTTATTTAAATCTTCTGGAAAGTATTCTTTTTAGATTTGCATTAAAGAAGTTCAAATAAAGTTCTCTTGCTTTTTTTTTTTTTTGTATTTTGAAGCAGCATACAAGGCAGAAGTGTGCTGTTTTTCCCGTAGTATTTCAAAATTTTTTAAACAAACATAAAAAGGTAGTGAAAGTGTTGAAATCAAGTAAGGTGATTCTGATAAAATTAATAATGACATTTATGTTTTAGAGTTAAATTTTGCTTGGCCATGCATTAAGTATTTTTATAACTTTTTTTGCAATAAAGATTCTTTTTTTTCTGGTTTTGCAGGTTCAAGAGGTGTTCAGGGTTTGGGGCAACTTTCTGTTTGCTGCTGTTTTTTATGTCATTGCCATCATCTTCCCATTCTGTTAATGTTAAAGCCAGTCATTACTTCTTGCTCATTTCTTTTCTTACCTTTTTAAAAATTTCCTTCTATTTAAGGAATACCAATGTTGATCTGATGTATAAAACAAAGACTCTCTTGAAAACCCATTTCTGTGGGCACTGAAAGGGAAACTAGCCTATCCACGCACTAGAGAAGCAGTGATGATTTAATCAGTCAGTTGCTTATCCTGTGGAATCATCAGTTGTTGGAAAAGTGGGATGCTGAGAATTTTGTCATTACAAGTTACAAAGAGGACTCATGAACCAAAACAACAGTGTAGATGGCAGCATGCTGAAGTTACATATTTTGGCAATTTAAATAGAAAAAACTTTGCAAGGTCCTGCAGAAATTTTGCACCACAGACAAATGGAAATAAATAAAATAATGAGCTAAACGAGTTTTATTTATGGAATAATTTAATAGAATGAGCTAAATAAATACAATAAAGAATGAGTTATTTTTGAAACAACTGTCCTCATATGCACATTGGCCTGCCATGGGCATAAGTGGAGAAGTAATTATTTACAGATGCACAGATTAGTTCTTTTTATTTGAAGACCAAAAATTCCCCTCTTATATGCATCAATAATTTTTGCATAATATGCATCAAAATTTTTCATTCATGTACGTAACTATTCACACACTGAAATACAGGACAGTGGAAGCATTTTGTTTGTGTGAGTACTTCTATTGAAAAGTCTGTAAATACGAGGAAAATCATTCTGGATGTCAACCAGATGCTATTCAAGGCAGTGTAAGTAAAATGGTGACTTGGTAACTCATTATCAGCGTTACAAATAATAATACCATGGCTGCAGAACTACAGTATTGTAAACATACTGCAAAATGATACCAGAAATTGGAACTGTAGGTTTCGTTTCATTATGCTGTCTTCAGTTGTCACAGTACACGTGGTTACTTAGGGAGAAAACAAAGCAAGGCTTGGAGAGCGAAGATACTTGCCTTCCTGTTTCTGAGGAACTTGGTATGGTAACTATTTTTCTTAACTAATTGCTTTTACATGTTCTAAATATTTCTTAATCTCTTTTTAATATAGATCTCCAGCACAATCCAATGGATCTTCTCCAAAACCTCTTAGACAACGTATTCAGAAATCCATGGATGAAAAAAAAATTAAGGTACTGTGTAGAAATTGCTATGCGACTATAGAGACACTGAAATAATAATGCTAAAATGAGAATTGCAGTATTACATTTCAGCCAAGTATTTGAGAATTTTATCCCATAGCTCAAGGAATGTAATTATGATTAACTTGTGGTAATTGGTCCAACTTGAACAGTGTTGTAATATTGGAAATGGAAATTGAAACATCTAAAACACCAGAAAGGAAAGGCTTTAAACTTAAAAAGTACTTCCTAATGAAGATGTCTTAATGGAGATATACTGAGTTAATCTATATCTCTTCATTTAGTCATCTGTGTATTTCAGGACTATAGAAATAAAAGTGAAGCTATGTGAAAACAGAGATAAAACTGAACGCAGGCACTGATTTCAGTTCTGACAATATAGGCATTCCAAAAGTGTAATAACTTTTTTAATTTTTTTAGGGGGGGATGCTTTTTATTTGTAACATTTTGAGGACGTTTCCATAAGATTGCTTTGTGAACAATAAAATAAAGATGCTAATGTTTGCTATTTTGTAGATGAAATGGAACACTACAAAAGTATGTTGGTATTGTGAGTGGCACTATTCAAAAGAACTACTTCAATGTTTCTGAAAATTGCAATCTTCGTGTACTGCATTTTACACAGTCTTTCTTTCCTCAAAATTGTTGAACCTGAATGTTGGTACTATGGAAAGAGGCAGAGCTTGTATCTCCCACAGCATTTCAACAGAGAGTTAAATAAAAGTAGTGACTTAATATTTTTTATGAACTTAGTCCTGACAACAGGTAAAAACACAAATGTAATAGTATATAAGGAAGAAAACAGAGGTGTTTTAAGCCATCAGAATTAGTTATAGAACAGCACAATGGAAAATATCTTTCTGCCACTGGACATGAGGGGAATTTTAACATATTACATGTTTGAGAAATAAAAAGTCATTATAAAGAAGTAAAATGAAAAGCACTGTCAGTATTTCCAGCATATGTTTTAAATATACTCCCACTTCATTCTGAGTGCTTTTTTTGGAATGGGGGTGGGGTGGATGATGGGCATTTTGGATATATGCACTAATTATGGTGGCATTTAGCATAAGGCTCATAGGCAAATTGTGAAAGATTGAGGCTGATAAAGGTACTACATTATATTAATTTTACTATAAACAGCATATTTAAATTGCAGCTGTACTCATCAAATAGCAAAAATGTGATATGCTGTTTGCATAATACATTGAAATAGATAGTTTTCTTAACTAAATGAAGGTTTTGTAATTGAATTCATGAACAGCTGTGTTCATTATCGAAGTACAAAAATTATTATGTAAAAGTAATTACCTGTTAAGTTTGAGACCGTTACTGGAAACTTACAAGGTTTTTGACAGAAACTATCAAGAATGAGTCCTGAGACTGATTCATATTATGAAACTATTTTAACTGTTTTTGGAAATACTTTTTTGCTAATCAAAAATGCCAGATGAGCTACCATAATTTCTGTGCAAATATTAGTTCTTTCAGAGGTCTCTGAATAATTGAACGAGCTCTACTTCAGGAGCAGGAATTGCATGCAAAGGTTCATCATGACATTCTCCTGTGCTGCTTTTGTAATGCCTGACTCTAATAAGGACTCTTTGACTCCTATAATCCTTGATAATAAAATACAAGAATATGTCATTTTCTGTAGGACTCTTGTCCTAGTCTTGTTTCACCATGATTGACAAAACAGAATGTACCTGTAGCAATATAGAATGAAACATCTAATGTTTTTAGCCAATAATTTTTGAGGTCTTTCAATCAACTTCTAGAACTGGTTTTGATGCTCACCAGGTCCCTAATATAATTGAGGATGACTATATTGAAATATAAATGACCCTTTGTCTTATGAAAACCAAAATTCAAAGAGAACAAGCAACAGTTCTAAAGCCTGTGGTTCACACTTCTAGACTTTCTTTGGTATCTTAGAATACTGTAAAGCTTGCTTACAGTGTCTTTTGTAGATTAAATCTGTGATGGTGGACTCTCTTCCCCTGCTTTAGCAATGTGAATAGTAACATGATTAACATGTTAAACTGAATGGCTGCTTGGGGCTATACAACTCGTATCTTAGAGCAACATTGAGGCTGCTAAACTGCTTCTAGTAATCACAATCAGTCTTCTTTATGGCTTTCTTCCAGTGTATCCTATTGTACCAGAGAGACAAAGTGCAGCATGGAACTGAGGCCAAATGTCTCAAGATGTTTTTCCACTTAAAAAAGTGAAAATAAAAATCATGCAGTTCGGAGTGTATACGTTCCTCAATTGTGTATCAGCATAGAGTCCTCTTACTCAAGATACAATATCTGAGTGTTTCATGTTATGTTTGTAATTCTTTTTTCTGTGTATCAGCCAAACATTGCCATCTAAACTACACTATATTCCTGTGAAGTCTGGAATTATTCTTCTTGTGTTCCTATATTCACTTTAGTCTTATTTCTCTTTCTAGTCAACTAAAAATGCTGTTGCCAAACAACTAATGACTCTTCTAACTACAACTCAGATAGCTGTCTGCCATTCATCTTTGATCTCCATCCTCTCACATAAAATCCTGCTTTCTTTCTTGAAATGTTTATCTTTCATTTTGTCTTTTTTCTGGTTTTCTTTCTACCTTTCTAACGATTCCTACAGCATTTCTTGTGCATGTTTCTACTCCTTCCTTTTCATATGAAGACTTTTTGTATGAAGACTTTATAGGGCCCTGTCTTTCTCTTCTTTCTTCTTTCTGTACCTTCTTTGTGGATGAATACATCTACAAGCATAAGTTCAGCTATCGTCTTTATATGAACAGTTCACAGATCTACATCTGACCTAAGTGTTCCTTCTGTCAAAATTGACATCTTTTGTTACTTCTATACTATCCTGTGAATACCCAGCTGTTGATCTTGAAGGTGGTATGTCTATCTTTCCTGGTATATTTAACACTGAGGACAATATCCTACCTGTTACTTTTTTCACTCCATAACACCTCTGGAATATATTCTTCTCTATCCATATGTCCTCTCAACTATGATTTATTAAATTATCATTTTGCTTTTTGATGTGCTGCTGTGCATTTTTCTTGGACTTGATAGTTGCAGCTTTGGCCTATTTTTCTTCACTGAGATTGCTGTACAAAAAGTTGTTATCAAAGTGATCAGACACTAGATGCCATTCTTCTGTTTGCATCTCAGTCTATTCCTTTTAAGCTACTTGTTTTAACCTATCCCAACCTATTTATTATTTTTGATTTGCTGCTTTGAGATACCTGTCCCTGCTTACATTAGGCCTGTTATACCAGTCTTCATTGTTCGTTTGTAAATTTTCAGGCTAGCTCTTTCAGCTGTCCGTTTTATACTGTTTCTTATGAAGAAAGAGCTTAAAGAGATTTCCTGTAGGTATCTACAGAACTCCTTATCCTCCTTTAAAACCTTTTTCAGAACCTTTAAATCAATCTCTCCCCAAAACTTAAGTGTTTTGTGTTGAGATAAATGCCTGTTGCAATGACTAATTTTAGTTCCTTTCTCTGTGAATCCATAATTTTCTTTTATTGGATTGTAATGTCTCTTTGTAGAAATAAATTTTGTTCTGTCTTTACTGTGCAGCACATATCACAATGAATTCAATTGCCCATGAATATAGATCTCATGTGCTGTAGTAATATTTATCACCTTCTTACACTGAATATTAGTCTTTGTTCTTATTTCATACAGCCATCTTGAAATGTGTACAGGTTGCTTGTAAAATTAACAGTTGTAAATTTTTTTATGCATAATGCGCTCATTTTAACAATTGACTCAGAAGAGATACCATACCTTTGTTTTATGAATCAGACAATAGCAACCTGATGTTTCTTCTCAATGTCAGTGATTCTTCTGAGAAGTTTCTCATGCAATATGTGTGATGCTAGCGATAGTTCCATAAAATTGTCCTGAGGACCTTTTTACCATGCTGCCTCTGATGGCAGAGGAAGTGAAAGAAGAAACACTTCTCTAATTTTTTTTTTAAAAAAAAGGAAAAAATCATTATGTTCTCTCCATCCTTAAGAGGAACTGATCTCTCAGCTCCTGCAGAATTATGTGGAGGAGTGCAGATTGATAATATTTAGACCTAGGGCACATCATCATGTGTATGTGTTTAATATTTAAAAATATGGAGAGTGGATAAAGTAGAAGGGTAGCTATGAACTGGAATTGGTGTTTAAAAATAAAATAAACCTGTGGGTATTTCCATTGTGCCAAAACAAATTCCTGGCAACAGTGAAAGACATAGAAATATTTTTATCTTTCAATCCTCATTAAATGCTGGAAGAGATGCAGAAAGATCACCTAACTATAGCAGCATTTGTTAGGAGGCAAAGCTGTCGCTCTTATCCCTTGGGAAGAAAGAAGCCTCGGGAACTAGCGTGTTGCATTTTTTCATTCCCTCCAGCAGAAGCAGGTAAGAGTAATAAGAGGAAACTCAATCTTCCTTTCAGAGACAATATAGAGTTTCAAGTTTGTTATCTATTGTTTAAGTGAAATGTCTTCCGGTGAATGGTATTTTGTGGAAGCAGTCTTTAATTCAGAAAGGTCTATAGAACATCTGTTGAGTTATGTCTCTTGTAGTCAGTTGTCCTTATCAGTCCTTTCTGCCTTACAAAAATATGTAGAAAGTTTAATTGGACAGGAGAGAGGTAGTTTTATCTAAGGAGGTTTCATCCAACCTTATGTCTGCTTCTTTGAATCATACTTCCATTTATCTGAAATGGCTAGATAACCTATTGTTTGACTACTTACTTCGTTGATTTCAGTGGGGTAGAGCAAGTCCTGCTTGTTGGTGAGAGAGAGGAATGAGAGGACTGTTACCGTCACCTGCTTGTTTAGGCTAAAGAGCAACTTAAAACGACAAAACTGTTGCATGATAAGATTTTTCATCTTTCTTGTGCACCAGAAAAGATTAATTAGACTTTCAAGTTGTATGTAAAATACTGTTCCTGAACTAATGGGATCGGGTGAAACTGAACTTTAGGCATTAAGAAGGAAGGCATAAAAGCTATTAGGCTGTGAGCATGCAGTACATGAGAGAGTAACAGATCTTTTTTTTTGTAAACTTAGGATTGTTTTGGCCTTTTGATACATTGTTTTAGAAATCCTGCTGCATTGTTAACACATTTAGCCCAAAACAGCTGCAAGGACTTTCAGTAGTTTGGCATGTTTTTTTCTTAATGTAACTGGATACAACCTTTCCTATATGAGGCACTATTTCCCTCCAATTGGGAACATAACTGTAGTTTTAGTTTTAAAAAGAATTTGTGGCTTAACAACTCTAACAAATCTTGGCATGCTTGAAGTTCATTGTAATTTTACTGTGTATAGAAATCCTTCCAAGGAAAAAGCTCCACAAAGCAAAAAATCCCAGTTTGCCTTTCTCATGTGATTTGTTCATGCCTGTACAAAATGACTTAATATCTAGCTTCAGGCACTGCTGTTATTTTTCATTGCTTAGTTCTCTAAATGCTGTTACTTGAGAGAATTCTTTTGCCTATTTGTGATTCCAGTTCAAATAAACTGTGACTTGGAAAACTATCAACAGGAAGTTATCAAGAGTTTTCTGTATGACCACTGTAATTGTGAGCAGAAAATTCATAGTAATAGAGAAAAAAAGTCTTCCTCAGGTAGTAGTCTTTTCTACTGTAGCAGGAATTATTTATTTCAAAGTGGAATATAATTACGGAGAACATTAAGCTGACTAGTAGTTTCAATGTGTATGGACTGTGTTAAAAATGAGTATCGGGGGGAGAGAGAGGTAGGGGAGAAAAACTATGTTCAGCACAAAATCTGAAGAAAGATGTTATTATTAGTGTCAGATGATAAATCATACTTGTGTAGAAAATAGCATTTTTCGTTCTACAAGACCCCTGAACTACTTTCCGAGGATCCATAGCTGTGAGTTTTAAGTACTTTCAAAACCCAATTATGAGGTGATTTGAGGCTAAATGTTCTCAAAACTGTAGTAGGTTAATTTGGGATAGCAAAAGGCTGGTACAATGTCAATCTAAAAAAAATTTATAGTTTCAGTACAATAAAAGCTTGGTATTACCTGAGCTACGCAGGACATTTTTCATGTTTGAATAACACGATGCTTTGGTTTGGCAATGATACTTACCATTTATTGTTTTGTTACTCTTCCCTTTGCACTCCCTTCCCTTTTTCAACTTTCTCTTTCAACTTACCTTTATTTTTTTTTTTCTAAAAGGACAAGGGTAAGGGTGGAGAAAAGACATTTTCTCTTTTTATCTCTTTTCCTCTTCCAAATAGTACTCTAATCGTTTGGCTAGAAAGTAAAAACATGTGTTTGTTGTTACTGATGTAGGTTTTCAAATTCTATTATTTCATTCCAGTGTATAAAAACCAAATCTCAACATTCTTAGTGACTAAATATTGGCAGTACTGTCTGTATGCAGATGCTGGAAGGAGATCTGGAATAGATTATCAACTAACTTTTAGAAATAAATAGAGCATGCACCATTAATATTTCATATAAAAGTGAATGTTTCATGTTGGCATCTCAAACAACTGAAAACCTTCTCTAGATACAGAAGTCAAGGTGGGAGAATGTCCTGCTTTGTATACTCGTAAAGACTGCTAATTGATCTACATGTGCTGAAACACCGTCTTAAATTCTATCATACTTTCTTCCAGCTGAACAGCTATAACAACAAACCCCTTTTTCTGAAATGCAGCAGAATTTCTTTCTTTGTTGAGGGATAACAGCAACATCCCACTTGCTTGTGAAGAGGAGAGGGGATAGGAAGTCTGAGTTGACTGCATGCCATTTGTGTGCAACTACTTGATTAGCAAATTGAGCTCCCAACATCTTTTTTCTCTCCCAGAGCTGGGGGTCATTGGGGTGGTGCCCTCAAAGCAGTGGATTTCAGGGAATTTAGTGTAAAAGAACTCAAGCTATTTCAAGGTGTTGACAGGCTTCAGTATGTGTGCTTCAATCAAGTTAAGTTGCTCTTTTTTCTTTAAAAACATTCCAGTGAAGCTTTACTTTTTAATTCAGCACGGGATTTGTGCTCTTTTGTTCTGCCTTCAAGCTGTTAAAATTTATTTATTGCTACCTCACTCTGTATAATACTTTTTTTTTTATTAGTGAATGTACATTCCTAGACTAGTTGGGAAGTTTGACTGCTTCAACAAATACAGTCTTGCACTCTTCTAGATTAGTGCTGGCATCAGCTGAAACAGTCATATTTGGTAGAGCTTTGTATACTGTTTGCACATGGCTAAACGGTATGTGATGCAATACACACTGAAGTGTTGAGGCATATTTCAAGCTTCAGTGAAGCTGAAACAGGTGGTTTTGTGCTGCAAGTTTTTCAGTATTTGAGCTTGACTTCTGTCCTCCGACTCCACATATTCTAATGCATGCAAACTAAATTAGTGCAGTGTTGTAAAAAGAAACCTTGATGTCCCAAAAAATATAGAATGGTAACTGTCAGGCTTTCTTGCTCAAGTTGATGTTGTTCATCAACTCAACACAAATTGTAGCTTGTTTGCCCCTTGCAATATGAATATGTGATAGGACCCTGCAAGTTGTTGCTGTGTAATTGTTTGTGTGTTGTTTGCTGAAAAATAATTAAGAATCGAGGGAATTATAAAGGATTAAGATGAAGTGTTTAAGAAATATAACAAATACAGGAAAATATTTTTCATTAATATTACAGTAACCTTAAGCTTAAAGAAAATGTAAGCCCCTTATATTCTGAATATTGTAATTGTACAATAGGATGTTGACTAAGTTTAAGCTAGATTAGAGTTACATTTTTAATTATTCAAATTCTTCAGCTTATTCTGGGTATAGGTTCTCTATCCTTCAAAACGCTTTCTGGAAAGAGTATAAAGTTAATGACATGCACTTAATGACACAGTAAGCTAAGGCATAAACTTAAGCACAGAAAACCTTGTAAATATCTATGTATATATTCCAGTAAATTTTTTAAGTACAGAGTCGATTAACACTTAAAGATTAGAATTGTTGAGAGTCAGGCTGGCTAGTTCTCCCTGTTAAATCTGCCTTTCTTTCGCAGGCTGTTATAGCAGAGGAATAGCACTTTGTGAATGATGGACAACTGGGAAAATTGGCTTTTTTTAACTCTTGAAGGAAATACTGAGTTTAAAGTAAAACTGAGTATGTACAGGTGTGTTAAGTCAGAAAAAAGAGCTACATTTCTGTAAATAATTGGGATATTTTTTTTCCAAAAAGACTAGTTGTGTTCACCTGGCCAACTGCAGTATCATGAAGAGATACTTAGGTTGCATCTCAATGATAAAAACCTAGAGCCTGGTAGCTTATACGCATGAAAAAAGTATCTGATGGAAGTGGCATAAATTGTGACTAAATTTTGTGGATCAAGGCCCCTGTGAAAGGAAGTTTCTGGGAATGTATTCTTTCTGTCTAAATCTGAGATTTTGAGTTGGAAGAAAAATACATCCATAAAGTCAAACCTGAACTGTAAGATTTAAACATGCTTGTGTCAAGAAGAAAAGTAGACTTGCATAATGCAAACTTCTTAATCAGAAAAGTGGCTGTAAACCTCTTATTTGCCAAATCATTCCTGTTATCTATATATATAGCATATATATATTTTTCTTCTGTGACAATGTTTCTTGCTTTTTCTTTTTCCTGATATTTGTGCTGTAGCACCAGTTCAGCTCAAATTTATTTGGATTCACCTGTGCTGTTGTAATAGAATTATTAGCTAAAAATCCTAATTTATTGTAGTTATCTGCCCTGTGCTATACCTTTCAACATATTTTTTTATAATCCAGTAGACTTTCAAATGGAAGTGAGTGCAGAATTTGTTTTGCAGAGTCTATAGCATTTGTGATAAATTAGCCAGAAACTACAAAGCTTGACCCTGAAAGTCTAAGCTGTTGTGAAGCTGTAACTTAAGTGTAAACTGAGGAAGTTTAACCTGTGACCATTGATTCCATTAAATATGGATATATTGAATATATTGAAAAATTCTATTTAATTTTTTGTAGTTGAGCCAAATATTTTGATTTACCTGTGCTATGAGACTAGGTTCCCTGCTTCCAAGATTAGGAGGTGGGGATGAGCATGCAGAACCACGTACAGTAGTGTTCTTCAATACTGTAGATTTCTGGCAACTTATGCTACATGAGTATGTTTTCACAAATGTGGAGTAGAACATTGGCATTCAATGAGGAAATGGCTTTATTTTGTGGGTAAATGGGAAATCTGAAATTTGCCAAAGAAAAATCTGAAATAATACTTTATATTCCAGTTTGAGGTATAAGTATTTTGAAGCTTAGTTTATGTTATGTATCATTCCTTTTCACTGTTGCTATTATGCTTTCTTCTATATATAAATTGGTGAAGTGGCGAGACTCATCCTATACTTGGCACTTATGGACTGGCATCTCAAAGATGACCTGTAGAAGTATAATAATTGACTGTAGTAGCTATAACAGCTACTTAAAATGGTAGAGTCTGCAGTCTATCAAAAGAGGGGGCTAACTTTAACAGAAAATCTTAGATTGAAGCTTTAAAAGTTGATGTGTAACTTTCTGAAAGATGAAAAAATATTTTAAAATTATTTTAGGACTTTAATAGGATAATTTATTCATATTATTGAAAGCCTTTACACTTTGTAAATGAATACTTCATAAATATCTTTTATGTGAGCATACTCATTTTTCTGGTATTTTATGTGATTTAAAGCTTTCAGGACAGAATAATGGGGAAATTTATTATTTTACTAGTCTTTCAGGTGTTGTCTTTTACTCTTGTAAATAATTAAAGCTAATACCAAATTGCTATTTGCAGATGAAGCAATCTTCAATCAAATCGCAGTTTGCATGTACGTATAAAAATGAGTTGAGTGAAATAAAGGGTCAGCATTTCCTCAGCAGTAACCAAATTCCAACCTGCATACCTCCTGCACCAAAGCAACTTTTAAAAGCTGGATATCTCTCAGGTAAGCTATAGTAGGACTGAATAAGTAAATGTGATGGCTAATATTTCAAATGTTATGAAACAATTCTTTATGAAAACTCAAGTATAAATACATTTTCAAGAAAAAAATAGACTCATCTCTTTGCTCTATATATGCTGTGATCAGTTAAATGTCTTTGCATTAAAATTGTAATGCTAATGCTTTGAAAATGTAAACCTGAAAAATGTGTATTGATGCTATCTTGAGTTAAAAAATTGATACATTTTACATACATTACATAACGTTTCTTCATATTTTACAAAAGTAAGCTAAGTGAAATTTGTATTTTAGTTATTAAAAAGGGAAAAATTTGTTTTACTCCACTGTAAACTGTATCATATATATAATTTCTAGGCCCTTTAAGCATCTTTTCCAATATCTTAAAGTTATAAATCCACTTCCCTAAGTTAGTTGCTGTTACATGTTTTTAAACGTCATTTTAATTTGGCAGTACACTTATGAACACATAGCAAATGTAACCGCAATGACCAGCATAGGTTTGTTTTACTGATAAAGCACTAGCTTTGATTAAAAAAATCACATGACAGTCCTCTGATAGAAAAAAGATGAATAAACCCAGGTAACTTTTAATTTCTTCACATATGTTTTTGATATTCTTACATGACAGAAGGTATGAATTCATGTCTTGATGTACCAGTGCTTGGAACTATTTCTGAAAATGTTCATCCGACTAGAAGTTATACAGAAATGGGAAAGCTGAGTTGTCGGCCAAGAAACAAGGACTCCAAGAATGAACAGATGGATTTGAATAATGACAAAGTAATCTGTGATAAGGAAAGTGAACCATCTTTGCAAAAAAATGCTAAAAGACCTAAGACTTCAAACAACCCTCAGACGGAATTGGACAGCAAAACTGGTGGAAAAAGACAACACAGCAAAACTGCAAGCAAGAACAAGTTGATTGATGGTCAGGCAAAATTAACTCACTTTTTTCGACTATAAGTTTTTATTTTGACATACACGGTACGTCGACCATGGCTCAGAAGTTGTAAAATTTTGCGAGAAAAGGGTGAAATTCATTAATTCCTTCCTTTCGTACTCAAATAAATGTGGAAGTAGCCTGTGTGTAATATCAGACAAATACAAGTCTATATTATGCAGAAGTCTTTTATTTTTTGATAACAATACATCATTGGTAATTACAGCTATGTCCCTTTTTGGTAATGAATTATGTTTCCCTCTACAATGTGATGGGAAAGTATTTCTGGATGCACATGTATAGCCACACTAAAACACAATAACTTCAAATTACATTAAATTCATAATAAAATGTTTAATGTTCAAAGAAGGTGGTGTAGATCACTAGTTTTCAGACTTGCCAACAAGGTCGATACACTCGTCCCAGCATACACCTGAGCACTGCAAGAAAAAAAAAAACAACTGTAAGTTTAAAACATCAAAGAACTAGTATTCTTTATGGCCTCTGGAAATATTAATTTAATAAATTTAACAAATGCTTCCTACCCTGTGCACCAAGTCACAGTAGACCTGGAGTTTCTAAATGAACCTTCATCAAATTGCTATATAGACATTGCATTATACTTTACCAGAATGAAAAAAATTTTGTGTAAAAATGAAAATATACTTACTGTCAAAATCCCTTCTTCCTATAGGGAATTTAGCTGAATTTTCTTCATCTGCAGTCTCTCTTTCCTGTATTGATTCAATATTTTGAATTTCAGTGTCAGCTGGAAAAGCCATCGCTCCCTTCAGTGCAAGATAAGGTAGTTGCTTTCTACCTAAGTTGATTGGCATAACACGATTTAAGAAATCACGTCTGGAACCTGTATCCTGTTTTAAGGGAAAACGAGAGTAGCAGTTTATCTTTATTTAAAGTCAGTTGTGTTTACTTTTTATGCTTTATACTTAGCAGTGCAAGTATTTTATCTTTCGAGATGATATTTTACATGTAATGATCTGCATTCCATCTTTGGCTGAAATAGTTTTATGGTAAAGAACATGATAAAATAATGAGTCTTATATTTGGTGAAGTTAAACTGTGGCTGCATATAGGGACATGCTGAATCAAACATAAATATAGGCGCTTTTCCCTACAAGTTTTGGCTACATATAGTTCTGTAAAAATCAGATTTCTTTTATTCGACTCTCCAAGTTACACATTTAAAATCTTGGCATTAGATACTCAGTTCGAAACTTAAGATAAACTGATATTTTTGCATATTCACCTGGTTATTGCTTTAAATTATTGTACTTGTTTGCTATTTTACAATTAAGCCAAAATGTAAAACTGAAAACTCACCAAAAACTTCACATTTTTGTCATCCTCTTCATCCAGAACACTGCTGTCTTCAGCCTTATAATGCTTCAGGAAAGGTATAGCTCCTCTGTTCACAGTTCTGTCTCCATTTCGAAGAGTTTTTCCTAGATTTAATGTGGTTAGCAACATATCTTCATCTTCTACCTTTTGCAGAGATTTTGAAACTGAGAGTAGAAAACCTTGAGAAAAAAGAGAAAGAGAGAGAATTAACATGTACGATGAGATACACATTCTTAGTTACTTAACGCTTGCATAGAAGTTAAGCAGTTTTCAAATTTTAAGATTTTCCAGTTGTAAATTAAGATGTTCTCCATCTGTGCCCACTTTATATATTTCACAGATTGAATGGAAACTACTTCAATGGCTGATGAGTTCACTCTTTTAAAATGACTCATATTATGGAGTAACCTTTTCTATAATCCTTCTAATCCCATCCGTTGTTTAGAAGTACTTAGACATTTCTTTAGCATGGATAATTTGTTTCTTTGTATGTTTTTAGAACAGCACAGATTAGTTCCTTCTGATGGATCAGTATAACAAAGTTCACAGAAAAAGCGATGTCTATTTGTCTTGTTTATAAAGCCTTACTTCCAGTTAAGGCAATTTAAGAAATGGAACTAATCTATATAAGTAAGCAGGACTGTTGTAAAGGTGTGATCTATCATAGTTCTTGATCAAAACTGATTCACTAGACAGTTGAAAAGCTTAGGCTGCTACTGTGTTAGTGCTGAAATCATTAATTTGTATTTGATGTCCATTGTGTCAGGTTACATTATTTAGTGCTTATGTCTAGAAATCTTTATTAATACCCAATAATTATATTTGTCTGCATTTTCTTTCTGAAAATGGACCTTTCCCAGCTACAAATATAATATAGTCAAAAAGAGCGTAGAAAGAAAAGTAAACTTCAGTTTTTCATTTAAAAGGTCTTTGAAGTTTGGAAATGTAGGAGTTTCTGCATAACATATTTTCTTTTTGCCTTATCTGGAAAGCAAATGGGGCTAGCTCAAATTAGCTAATCTTTTAACGTCAGTGATACAAACCATGTATTCAGTGGTTGTGTGCCTCTTGCCTCGTACCCATCTCTTAAATTCATGTTTGGTTTAACCTTTAGGTTAGTTCAGGGAACCAAACGTGCTGCTAGTCAAGGCGATCCACTAGGAAATTGATCAAGAAAGTTCCTAAGCAGAAGGAGTACCGGTTGCCCCTTGTTTTTCTCCCTCACTCTCCATTTTGCTTTTCCTGCTCTTTCTCTGTACTGTCATACACTAGGAACAAAATGTAAGTTTTTATTAGCAAAAGTGATTTCTTACAGTGGTTGGGTTGTTTTTTTTTTTTTTTTTTTTTTTTTGTTTTTTTTTTTTTTTTGTCCTGACTTGCTGATGGTCTTCACTAATAGCTACCGCTGATGTGGTGTGAAGGAGAAAGTAAGATTGGTACCCACAGATAGCAATCAATGGTAGTCACAGATAGTAAGTATACATTTTGTCTTTATACCTGTTACACAAACTCCAAGGAGGAAATGGGAGCGTTGCTGAGAGGTGTTGTATAGTCTTAAGGAAGTACGGAAAGAATAATAGTGATTCCTGCTGAAAAAAGGCAATGATACAACATTAATCCCCAGACTGAGGATGTTATGTAGAAGAACTGACCAGCATTGTTGGAACTGTGGTATTTTTAATCACTGTTCACTGCTAAACTTCCTGGAAAAGCAAACTGCCTTGCCAAAGTAACTTATTGGTTGGAAGTTTCATGGGAAAATACGTCCTGCTGGACTAAGCAGATTTGACTAAGAAACATTTTGGGTATGCCCACTTCTCCCCAGATGAGGAAAGTGCATTTAATCCTATCCAGGCAGAGCATCTCTGACAAACAGAATTATTGTTTCTCATTCTTTTCATTTCTGCACTGTAGAGCCCGTACTTGCCTCTGGGCAATTGAAGTGGTTTCTTTCCTTTGGCTTTTATTGCCTGGCTACAGAGGAGACAAATTTGAAAGTCAATTGTATATTGTTTTATACTTCTGTCCAACCTCCCTTTGCTAATTTGTATTCTTCCCTCATGTTCAGTACTTGTACGGTTTGGTTAGTTAATAAAGCAAAAGCCATGTATGCTCTGTAGTGGTACTTTTCATTTAGCTCAGCCTAAGCAGAACAGGAGTGCTTCGGAGCTGCCATTGACAGCAAACCTTTCTCTTTATATGTTGTTACGTTAATTAAGAGTTGGGGAACAAGCTGTCCACCCAGTAATTGTGCATGTGGCAAGAACTTCTGCTCTCTGAAGCTATCATACCCGCAGGTATGCAGCATATATCACACAGGCTTGCTTTCATTTAATACAAAGTAGTTAAAATAAGAACTGACCTGGATCAATTGGAAAGTTGATCTACAGTGTCTATTTAGTTGTCTACTGTGTCTATAAGCTGATGTCTATGGAAGAATATAAGATCAGGGCAAACGTATGGTACTCCCCCCAGTATCCTCTAGCACTTCTTGAACTGGCTGTTAATTTTTAAGGATTGTTGAATATCTGAGGTGATTCTAGTGATAATTAATAGAACCTCCTAATTAGTCTAAGAAATCAATAGCATATGTCTATAAATTCAGTGACTTTTCTGCCTGTTCAGAGCAGTGGATAACACTTGTACACCTGCAGATTTGCAGTGCACTGTGCACATCTCTTCATAATGCGTTTGTGAATCCTAACACTGTTGTCTGCATTTCTTCCTTTTCATCGTGAAACTTGCAATTTTAGTGAAAATGTAAAATCTTTTAATATACGATCTTCTGTGTTTTATCATTGTTCATCAAATTGGCTTTTTATTTTTATAGTAAATAATAACCTAGTGCTGCTTACAGAGCAATAACAATTATTTTGGGAAACTTTCCTTGCTTCTACTTTGCATCTTGTTACAATGAAATATGAGCTCTTAAAATCTGAAATCTGATGTGGTATATGTGAGTAAATAAAATCTAGGTGATAATGTGCCTGAAATTTGTCTCATACTCATTTTGAATTGTTCTAGGAATGCGTTATGAAACAATTGTAGTAGTTTTATTTGGTCTTGTAACTACTGTAATTGCCATGTACAAGTGTTTGAGCCTAATGCCTAGTATTGACCAAACAATGAATAAAACAGGTGTATCTGGTATAAAGCCAAATATTGTTTTGTTATTATCAGAATTGAAAAACTTTGCAATGCAAGAGAGAGTATTTAAATAACCTTAAGAAATCATTTTACGGACTCTTTGTCCTGGTTTGAGGTAAAACAGGACCAATTTTGTTCAGTAATTTTGCTTCTTTGCTAAGCCTATTCTAACTACTGAAATTAACAGCATATGGTACAGACACTCTTTGCTCTCAGAGTGATAAGACCTATGTTTATAGGTGATACCCAGGCATGGTATGCAGAGAGGCTCGCTCTTATACTTATTGCTATAACACCCAAGGCCACATAACTTTGTTACTTGCCCCTTTGGAGGGTCAGAAGCGGAAAAGAGCAGTGGGGTCCCACCTGCAGGGAGGAGCGGACAGGACAGGTGACCCAAAACTGACCAACAGGGCATTCCATCCTGTGTGCCTCATGCTCAGTGTAAAAACTGAGGAATCAAAGGGTCAGCTCTCCCTTTCTTCAATGGACGACATCTGAGGAGGACTCTGTCTGTTTTTCTGCCTTTGATCCCAATCTTGAATCCAGACCCGGAATCCAGTTCCCGTCCATCACTGACTCCAGCCTGGGACTTCCCCAGTGCCAGCCGGTGTCGCGATTGTCATCCTGGGAGCTTGGTATGGTTTTGTATATACTTCATTATTTCCTTTTATTTTATTATTAATATTTCATTAAAGTAGTTTAGTTCATTCTAAACTCATAAATCTCTTTTTCCCTCCTCTGCCTCTCTCTTTGAGGAGGGGTAGAGGGGAGCATCTGTCGGTCTTATCTGTGGTCCCCCACGTCCCCTGTAGCTGATTCAGCCTAAACCACGACACTCTTAAAATAGTACAAAAATGCCTGGTCAATGTTAATTTGCCCAGTAGCATACTACTTCTGATTTAAAAGGTGGTGGTGGGGTTGGTGGTTTGGTGTGATGGTGTGTTTTTTTGTGTGGTGTTTTTTGTTGGGTTTTTTTTTTAGTTTGGCTCTTGTAAATTTTATACAAATAGCTGTATTTCAGTCTTTTTTGAGTGCAGTTAAAAGATACTTGTCACTTGAACCAAGAGCCTCACATACTGAGACTTTGGAAGACTGATTTAAAACCAAAGTTGAACTCCTCATAATGTGCTTGTTCATTTGTGGGATCCTCTAGTAGTAAAGAAGGAAATGGAGACTATCTTTCTTATCCCTACGGAATGTAAAAGCATGGAGTTATGTGCATGAGGTGCGTATTTCCAGATCACTTAAAACATATGGCTAGTTTTGAGTAACAACATAGCATTTTCTTACCTTGATAAATAACTGAATGTATTAAATTTTTTTTATTAGAAAAAAGAAATTTGTGGCACTAATTTTATTAAGAGATCCATTTTGGCAATAGACTTAACAGTATACTTTGTGCATTGGGTCAGAGACTTAGGTGAATCTGTTTTAATTTCTCAGGCATAGATTATTTTTTTTTTCCTGATCCTATTTATTGTGATCTTGGATGGAATGAAAAGAATAAACTGCGGTGGTATTAATTTATTTGTGCATTTTATTTAGCACTGAGATAAATGGAGGTAAAAAAATTCCAGAAAGGATTTATTTGCTTAAGAACTGCAGTTCCTTCTTAAGCCTTGAAGAGGAATCCTAGATTTTCTATACTGGTTTTGGGCTAGCCAGTTGTTTTGCTTCAAATTGGAATGTAAATGGAATCTAGCAAGCACATTTGACACGAAGCTGGCTACAGCCAGTCAGTGGGAAGCAATGAGGTTATGACTTGTATCTGAAATCCCCACCCCTTCTTGTGTATTAGCTGTATCACTTATATTTACCCATATATTTGCTCATTTTGGATCCAGAGCCTGGAACTTTCTCTTGAAGGTGGACACTCTTTCTTTCAGTGACAGCACCCCGTTATGTAGACCGTCTATCTTAAATACCTAACATAAGTGTGTTAGTTCCAAACACCTCCCACCCCTAATCCAACAAGCAGGTGTTATAGTGGAGATTCCCTGTCCTGTTAATGGAAAGAACTTCTGATCACCAGTTCACAGGGCATAACAGAGGTAATTAGCACACTTCATTATTGACTGTAGGAAGTTAAGACTCTTGCCTAGCACCAGTTCATTGTTCCTGCCTGCTGAATTGGTAGTTGCATAGAATCAACAAGTTACTTAGCATGAAGTAGGTACTATGCTGCTTATAACAGGACAGCTCCGGACTTGTGCAGGAGCACAGCTCTGAATATTTGGAGAACTTAAAGTTATCTTCTGTTTGTGTGGCGGGAGAATGTACAAGGAAAGGGTGGGGATGAATCCCTGCAAACTACGTGACTTTTACTGAATTTCTGCCCAAGATCTAGAATAGCCATTTCAGTCCTCTGTTGAAATACAGACTATGTATTTATAGAATGAAATGTTGCATTTGTTTGTGTTACAAATAAATTTCACAGCTGGGAAAACTTTAAAATATTTTCTGCTGTTTGTTATTTTGAACAGAATTTCAGAATTTCGTTTGGAGGAACTGTGTAGAAACAAACATATTTCTTAAGGAGTTGTACAGCAGAACTGAGTAATGCGTGTATAGTTCCTTCTAGCAAAAGATAATGGTAGGCATATTGGGCATTGTGTATGTCCTTTCTTAGAATTCTTCCTACTGAATTAAATGTTCTGTTCCTCTGGGAATAATTTGCCTATGCTTGAAGTTAACTGATCTGTTCTTTTCACTGCTTTTTTTTTTGCTAAAAAAAAAGGAAAAAAAAACCCCTGAAACCAATCCCCTCTCCCAACAGCTGTTTCTTATGCCAAAATATCTTTTGCAAAACAGTCCATATGTAACTCTATTAAGGGATTCCCAATTAATCAGTAAAGTGGAAAGAAGAAGGAAGATTCCTGTATAAAAGCTAGACCACTGGGCAAAAACTGAATAGCAGAATTATAAATATTGACCTACTGATTACAGCAGACTCAAATTAAATTTTATATGCTGTTAGATTCAAGGTAAATCTGTAAGCAGAGAAGCTTATTAGTATCATAACCCAAGGAATAACTTTGGACTTCAGAGTATAGGTAATTTCTTAAGCTTTATTAAACTCAGTCTGGCTTTGCTATGTCTACCAGAATGCCTTTGTGTATGTGCTTTTAGACTATTTGGTTTCTCTTCAGTCAACTGTACCTCATCAAACAACCCAGGTGCCCACCAAAGCTTCTCTTGTCACTCTCCTCCTCAGCTGGACAGGGGAGAGAAAATATAACAAAAGGCTCATGGGTTGAGATAAGGACAGGGAAAGATCATTCACCAATTACTGTCACAGGCAAAACAGACTCTACTTGGGGAAAATTGATTTAATTTATTGCCAATCAAATCAGAGTAGGGTAATGAGAAAATAAAAACAAATCTTAAAACACCTTCACCCCACCCTTCCCTTCTTCCTGGGCTTAACTTTCCTACCGGATTCTCTACCACCTTCTTCCGAGCAGTGCAGGGGGATGGGGAATGGGGGTTGTGGTCAGTTTATCACACATCTCTGCTGCTCCTTCTTCCTCAGGAGGAGGACTCCTCACGTTCTTCCTCAGCTCCAGTGTGATGTCCCTCCCACAGGAGACAGTCCTCTACGTACTTCTTCAAAGTGAGTCTTTCCCACAGGCTGCAGTTCTTCATGCACTGCCCCAGCTTCGGTCCCTTCCACGGGCTGCCATCCTTCAGGAACAGACTGCTCCAGTGTGGGTCCCCCCTGGGGTTAAAATTCCTGCTAGCAAACCTGCTCCAGTGTGGTCTCCTTTCCACAGGTCTTGCCAGGAGCCTGCTCCAGTGCAGGCTTCCCACAGGGTCAAAGCCTCCTTTGGGCGCATCCACCTGTGCTGGTGTAGGGTCCTCCATGGGCTAAAGGTGGATCTCTGCTCCACCATCAACCTCTATGGGCTGCAGAGGGACAGCTGCTTCACCATGGTCTTCATCATGGGCTGCAGGGGCATCTCTGCTCCAGTGCCTGGAGCACCTGCTCTCTCTCCTTCACTGACCTTGGTGTCTGCAGAGTTGTTCCTCTCACATATTCTCACACCTCTCTCTGGCTGTGGTTACTGTTGTGCAGGTTTCCCCCCCCCCCCTTCTTAACTATGTTATCCTAGAGGGGCTACCACCATTGCTGACGGGCTTGGACTTGGCCAGCAGTGGGTCTGACTTGGAGCCAGCTGGCATTGGCTGTATCAGACATAGGGGAAGCTTCCAGAAGCTTCTCACAGAAGCTACCCCTGCAGCCCTTCTCGTTGCCAAAACCTTGCCACGCAAACACAATACAATTGTATGTGTCCATCTTTGCACTTACATTTGTATTCTGTAAAAAGAATTGGAAGAATTTGCATTTCTGAGAGAAGTCCTTAGTGCACAAAATTACTGTGGATGAGCACAGCCAACTTTTCTGAAACCAACCAACAGCAGGAACTTCCTTATGAGAATAATACAGAGGCTAAGCAAGACCAGGCCTCTTTTATTTGCAGGCAGATGAGAGGATTTCAGCCAAGAAAAAAAAAAAAAAAAGGAGGAGGTGCAATTGCAATTTTGAAGTTCATTTGAGTACAGGAGATCTGGGAGAGGCCATGAACCTGGCCATGCAGTGCAAGTCTGCTAGAACTCCTGTGATTTCTACACCACTACTGCTCATACCGTTTTGATAGTGCTGAGGGGAGTCATTCGTTTTGCGTAACTAACACTGAGGCAGAAGTCTTTCTTTAGAAGTATTGCCCCTTGAAAGTGCTGGATGAATGCTCCTGGAACCATTAGTGAATCAAGTTCTCTAAAGGGCAGTGAATACTATTGCGGATACATAACGATCATGAGACTGACCATGGTCTGCATTTGAGAGCATTACATTCTTCTGTTTGCTACTTTATAGGAAAGAAGTCTGGGTAAGGTAAAGAATGTTATTACCATTATTGTCACAGGTCAAAAAGAATTGCATTTTCGTCTGGGTTGTGTCTGCTAATGTTTTGCTCTTATGACAGAGTATAAACCTTGGGTTTTAAGAATCTTGTTTCTTGTGAAGCAATAACATTGCATTATGAGTCCGCAAAGTATTTTTACACATCTTTGGATGTCAGGTACGTTCTTGAGATATGCGATTTTGTAAGTAATTCTTGAAATGAAGGGTCAGAGGTGTTTACAAGAAGCTGTGATGCCTAAAGAGAACACAGAAATGCTCTAGGATACTTTTCATGTGGTAAGCTGAGTCACATACCTAAGGCATGGGTCTGGGTTTCTCCACCTGGGTCCTAGCACGAGGAATCGGATATTTTTTTTATTCTGTTACTGTGAAGTGAAATTCAAAACCTACAAAGGACCCACCTGGTATTCTCTCTTTTGTTTGCCAAACCAGTCCTTCATACTGACTATTCTACTGTTTCCTCCTGCCATTCATATAGTATTAGTACTGTGGTGTACAGAACCTTAGAATATTTGTGATTTCTTAATTACAGCAGTAGGTCATTATTGCAATGCTTGTGATTGTTATCCAAGATCTACAAGTGACATTATGATTTAATGACTATTGTACCCTTGCAACACTTTTTCTTGACTAATACCTATGCCAGCAATCTAGCCAAATTCTGTTATAACAGAAGTACCTGCTTCTGTTATAACAATTACAGTCAGATCTTCCTCCAAAGCATGTGAACTTTGTATATGATTGAAACATCTGTCTCACAGGCTCTGAGGAAGAGGAGTTGCAGGCTGTTAATCATACAGTTTCTACACTGTATTACCTTCATCTGCAGATGAGACTGCTCTACCATTGGTACTCAAATGTACAGCCAGGTTCTTATGAAAGTTTTCAAGAGTTACTGCACAGAATGGCAGTCACACTGGAGATTCCGATGGAAGCTGTCCAGGAGAAATCACATAAGTTTCTGGACATATTATGTACCTCTATGCCAGCATGCTTTGTAATTCCCATAAATGAGGGCCCGTTGGAGTCAGCCAAATTGCTCTGGCAGATGTCTGTTTTTTCAGTCTTGTCTATCCAGATGGGTGGATTGTTGTTATCCAGTGCTTTCAACAAGCTTTGAACAAGTCTATAAACACTGGCGCTGGGATTGTTAACTGTGGCAGCAGTCCACTGGACAGATGAGCATCAAGGTCTACAAAGATCAATGCCACAAGATAAAGAATTACACAAAACTTTAGTTAATTAGAAGCAAAACCAACCTGCTTTAAAATCATCTCGTTCTAGTTGTGAACAAATGCTGTTTTAATCAGGGATTGTCTTTCATGGAAGATAGCATTGTTGTCAGTGAAATATCAATAATTTTTTGCATTGATATAGAATTGTGAAAGGTTTGCCTTAGCCAGAGTTATGTATTTTGTAAAACTCAGTTAATTTCCTAGCAAAAAATTTAAAATGGTTAACCTAGTATATTGCTGTGTTTAGCACTTGTTTGGCATACCTCATATTTTGAATATTAAGGGTCACTTTGTCTAAAGGCAAGCAACATCAGCTGTCTTCTTTGGGAAGCGTACTGCTGCGATGACTTTTGCCAAACATTATGACTTCAACTTGGTCATTCATTTAGATGCCAAGTTTTGGATAAAAGTACTCTTTGCAGCTGAAATTACTCTATCTCACCATTTTGGGGGATGCCGTCTGCCATTCATAGCTGTATCCACATTGATTCACATTCAAAGAATAATTAGTTGCTGACAGTATATCTGATTCTCTGAGATGTTATCAGCATGCATCCCATAACATACTCCATTTTCCTTTTTGCTGGCCTTGCCTGCTATGGTCATTGAGTTGTAAGTGACTTTTAAGGAAGTAAGGTTTCCCCGCCCTTTATGCTATACATGTGGGTATGAGGCAGCTAAGTATACATGATATTTACATAAGAGATCATAATATTTTTTTTAAAATGAAAGTGGTACCTGTACACAAAGAATAGAACCAATATGAATTACAGCTTCAGCTGGATGACTTATTGCTACTTTGCATGGATAGTGATTCTTTTCGGATATATAGTGATTTGCCAGTGGTGTTTGACTTAGGATCTGAACTCAGTGATAGATTTTGTTCCTCACCATCTCCTGAACCCTTGTTTACTGTACCACACTTCAAAACAGCTTGCCATTCAAAATAATGTGCCTATTGAAAAAAAAAAACACTAAAACCGAACAAAAAACCCCCAACAAAATCCCCAGCACTGTCTTAGTTAATATTATGTAGAGGTGGTACAATCTTGAAATCTCATCTATGTTTTTGACATAGGTTTTTCTTGACCAAAATGGAAGACAGAGATTGCATTTATCCATTGCTTACCCAAGCCTAAACCAGCATTTTTTTTTAAAAACTTTAGCTACAAATCATTTCACAGGTTTCACTCTTAAAAATTGCTTTCTAATGAAATTTTAGCCATTGCCTATTTTTCTGAACTGTGAAGATTGGATTCAGTTGAACTCATTTACAATTTCTAAGATATTACCAATATGCAGTCGCGATCAAGAATATGTTGCCACTACCTGTTGATTCAGAGATGCCATCTATAATTACAATCATTATTTTAATATAAGCTTACTAAGCAATTCCTGGCAAAGAACAATCAGGTTTTAAGCTCAGATTTTATCATAAAAATCTATAAATTCCTGCCTGCTGGAAGGGCAACACAGCAGGTCACAAGCAGTCCAGGAGATATCTGGAGTGTACTGGTGATGACTTCTTGACACAGGTTGACTGAAAAGCTGATGAGGGGAAGCACTCTGATGGACCTGGTAACAATAATTAGGAACTGGATGTGAAGATTGGCATGGCCTTGGCTGCAGTGACCATGAAATGGTGGAGTTCAGGATCCTGAGAGAAGAGAACAGGGCAAATAAGATCACAACTTTGAATTTCAGAAAAACAAACTTTGCTCTGTTTGGGGTTCTGCTTGTGACAAACCCATGGGATGAAGTCCTGGAGAGAAGAGGGAACCAGGATTGCTGGGTCACCTCCTTTAAACTCAAGACTTGTTCCTCTGAAAGTCAAGGGAAGTTGGCAAGATGCCTGCATTGATCAACAGGAAGCTCCTGACAAAACTCAAACATAATCGTAAAGGATGTGGAAGTAGGGACCTAGGAGACTACAGAGAGACACTGTCTGAGTGTGTACGGACTGGCTTCGAAAAACCAAAGACCAGATGGAGCTGATTCTGGTGAGGGGTGTGAAAGGCAAAAATGAGTTCTTACAGCTTTATCAGCAGAAAAAGGAAGAATTTGGAAAATATGAGTCTGCTGCTGAATGGGGCAGGGGACTGGGCACCAAAGGACATTAAAAGGCTGGGGTACTCAATGCTGATTTTGCCTCACTTTCTACTGATAGGATTTGCCTTCAAGAATCCCACATCCTTGAGTCCAGAGGGAGCATTTGGAGTAATAAGGACTTTCCCTTGGTAGAGGACGATCAGGTTAGGGGGCATTTAAACAAACTGCACATACATAAGGGGGGTGTCCCTTCTTTGAGCAGGGGTTGGACTAGAAGATCACACGAGGTCCATGCCAACCTCAACCATGCTGTGATTTATAATTCTGAATTCACTTTTACATCTTGATGGCATCTCATGTTTACGAAATTTACATTTTCCTAAACATTAGTTTACCATTAGCTTAACTGTCTTTTAATTTATATCTCCTGCTTCAGCAGAAGTGTATTTAACCTGCATCGTCTACCTGATTCATTCGTTCATCTACCAAAGAATCTGAAATATTCAACATAAATGCATCCTTCAGGATGCAAAAGTGAGTGGAAACAGGTTTAATAACGACATGATCTGGTTTTCCATCTGATCTTTTGTAATGAAAATTATTCTTGTTCATTTACTTAATGAATAAATGTCTGAGTTTAGCATTTAGCAAAAGTATTTTTAACCTGAAGTGATGATCTTGTTCTTTCTGTCTTGCAAGTAAAAAATATCTGTCTTGCAATATCACTGTTTTTTGCAAGAACAGTTTTAATCATTAACAACTTTTCTCAGCATTTGTATTTGACTTCTACTTCATATACATTTATCATGGCTTTTAATTTTACGATGTAACTGCATTAGCATGTTTTGTTATTATGTTTAATAAAGCCATAGAACATTCCAGAAAATGTAATACAAGACTTTTGAATATGGAAATGTTATATTTATTGGTAGCAAATGATGGAGAGCCATATATAGCCATATAGTCATTGGTGGAAAGTGGTGGAGAGACATTTTTTTCTTCATATTTAATGAATGGGCAACAAGTGCATATTTATAGGGTTGTTGAGCATGAATAGAAACAGAAGTCAGAGAAATTACAGAGAAGTCAACTCATGTGGTATAGTTCCACACTTCTTGACAGTTTTGTACAAAGAATATGACCTACTTGACTTCTGAATCTGACTTAATTTCTGATTTATGCATAATATGTAATATGGGCTTTAAAATGAATATATGTTTTCAAAATCATGGAGTAATGTGTGAAGAACTGTGCAGTAAGATATGAAGGTGTCCAGGGTAGATGCCAAGCTGGTTCATTTGCCACATCCTCACATATGTAAGTTGAAAGACAGAAAAGAAAATGTTTCTTACCATTATTATGATGTTTTTATAGTAAACTGGTGCTTAAGAGCACTTACATATTAGTCCTTATTTGGCACTCTCCTTGCACCATCATTTCTGATTACATCATCTCTTGAATATTTTTGTAGATGAAGTCATAGATAATCTTAAAAACCAACAGCATTTTGATGTTAGAAAAATGTGTCAATTGCAATCATCTGGATTTTTTCCTGTTGTTGAATTTTCTTTCACAAACAGGCAAACATTTCTGGAATGGTAAGGAAATTGTTTATCATCAGCATACTGAAATGGGTACAAAAGCTAAACAGTTACATATGTCATTGATTAAATTGAATAAGATCATCCCTGCAGTATTTGCCACATGGTGATTGTGCAAAATCATGCTTCCGATGACATACTTAATTGCAGTCTTTTAAATATTTTTTCATTAGAAATAGGCAAGCTCTACATTTTGCTAGGTATTGTCATTAACTTTACAGATTTTTGTGAGAGCTGTAGTGCTTAATGAAAAACTGGTTTTAATTATCAAAAGCTTGTATAACATTTCCTTCCCATTTTAAACACTAACTTGTTACTTCTTGTAGTCATTTAGAGATGAAGCTTGTCAAATCAGTAATCATTTTATCAACCAAAAGAGATCACTGAAGTTGAACTTATAATTAGACTTTGACATATACCTTTTTTAAGCAACAGCAAAATATGGCCATCAGATAAGGAACTAGAATGGTGAAAATGTAATGAAATAGAAAGCAGGTTGGTTTTGTATCAAAAGTAATTGTTAATTATAGTTTTAAATATAAAGATAAGAAATTTGTTGATGATGTATTCCATTGTTTATTTTGAAAAGTATGATACATGTCGAACTAAGCCCACAAATTAAAATGCAGTGTTTTCTTACCTTTGTAAATGTGCCTAGATTTACAATAGTTTGAAAACATAACACGTCTCTGTCACACAAAATTTCATGTGTGGGAAGCTGAGGTCTTACGCTCGTACAAATGTCAAATATATGACATATATAAGTAGTGTCATTGAATATATTCTGTATGTACCATCTGCTATAGAACAGTTGTTTTAAGAATGAAAAACTCTGAATGCAACTTTCTTGCATTCCTTGGTCAAAACCAATGAGAATATTGAGTTACTATTAGTCCAAAAGAGCTCACAGGTAGAGGAGAATGAATATAAATGGTCTGGTATTGACCACCAGCAGCTTTTCATTAAAGTAAAACTAACTGTGTAAAGGTATACATAGACAAAAACATAGTAAAGTCAGTTATCTTTGAGTATTCTAGGGCTGGGAAATGGGTCTCATTGAGATCTTTGCATTGACTTGGCATTTCTAGCTTCGTCATACAATGAAATATCTGATCTTACATGTTAAAATGTCACAAGCTTAAAAAAAATGTTGTTGGCGTGTGACTGAATAGAACTCAGCCTGGAGTCTGACTATTTGGGGGGAAAATTGACATGGGGAAATGTAAATGTTTCTCTGTCAAGTTATTTATAATACTGATAACAGCAGTTACTAATATTACTTATTAGCTTATTGGAATCCCCAAGTGCTAGTCACGTTAGCCTTGGCAAAGGGTGAGAAAAAGCAGGTAATGCAGTCAAAGGTCAGTAATAAGCTTTGTAATATTACATCACCTTTAAGTGTCTAGCAATACTGGATCTCGGAGACAGCTGGCTACTTTTATAACAGAAGGGTGAGGCATCAGATATGTATTCCAACTGTGAGCACTCTAGCTTGCAGGAGAGAAAAGGGACATGTTCGTTACTCTGGTCAGACGAGCATATGTCCTTGGAAGCTTCCCAAAGGAAAGCCTAGAAGATCACTACTGCCAGCTGGTGAAGGTGGAAAGCATCAAGTCAATAGACTTTTAGACTGGTTTGTGATTTAGAGAAATTTGTAGGTCTTGCTGACGAGGAAGGTTTATGCTGTGAACTAAATGTAGCTTTTTCCCTTTCAAGCTGATCATATGTTACATCCTGTTCCAGGAAGAGTGCTTATATGTTTTGCTTATTTGAGTAAGAGCGGTTCCTTTCATTACTACTAAATTTTTATGTTCATTTGTGGCTAACAGTCCTTTCTTGATGTGACCCCTGCATGCTGAACAAACAGAAGCTCTCTCTACTTATTGATAGTACCTTTTACCTGCCTGTCTAGCATCACTTTTGCGGCTGAAAAGAGGACCATGGTTCCTCTTTTCTTCACCTTCACAAAAATTGTCGTCCTCCTTCATTTCCCTGTAATCTTTTCTTGTAAACATAGCTCGTTTTTAAATTGTATGCTCTTTCCAAAGATGTGTGTTTAGTCTGTAAATTAAAATCAAGCTTGTTTATTCGGTCCACTATCAATGGAACTGTATATTGTCTGATGATATTCTGTTTGCAAAACCTAGGAAAGGAACGCACTTTGTGAATTGTCATTGAGTTGAAAATGCAAGTTAGCTCTGGAAATTCATGGAAGATGGCTCTGTGCTTTTGGGAAAAGGTGAGATAGCAGTTCTTTCTTTGATAGATAAGTCTCAGTTTAATCAGAGGTTCATCTAGACATGTATTGTAGATTATGAACATTCCATTCCTTTAAGTTTTCAAATTAGGATGAGATTTAATTGGTAAGTAATGAATCAACTGTAATGCCTAAAATAAAAAAAAGTACATGCAGAAATTTATTTTTTCTCTGTTTTGCTGTGTAAAACTTTGGTCAGCGTGAAGTATGCTATCTACAGTTTTTTCTATATGGTGCTTGATAGTGACAAAACTAATGAGACATCATCCCTCTTCAGTCTTTGCAGTCCCATGTGATCTATCCAAAAGGCCATACTAAGAGCAAGAAATTGCAACTGCACAGTAGTTGCCTAACAATCATGTTTAAGCATGACTGACTATATATTCAGCCGTTGAAAAATGTGTCCTGTTTACAAAAGAAATACCTGTGTAGGTGATAGAGTTCATGCACCCATATCCAAGTTGGAGCCCAGTATTTGAGCTTTTATATATGCAAAAATCCTTGGAGTGAAGAGAATAGAAGCTATATTTTTAAATTGTAACAGTAACAACCAGAACTCTACTTTTATTGTTGTCCGTCTGCCATAGGTAGGTACGCAAGAGGTATTATATTTGATTTTGCATATATTTTTCTGGCATACAACTTGCAAAAGTATGCTTTCAGGTGTTATGTACCATTTCTTAACTTCTACAGCTTAATCTTTGTTATCATTCCTCCATTAGTGTGACATGCTCCACTGTTTCTTTATAATTTATAGTTGTAGAATTCTCTAAATGATTTCTGTATCTGCTCTAGTAACTTGCCATTTAGCTAGCATATTTCAAATTCACTTTCAAAATCTCAAAATATGGGTTAGACTGTTTTAGCTATTGGCTAGTGAAGAAACACATGGGGTTTTTATAGTTGCCTATGTACACTGTGTCCAAGTGATAAGGAACAGAGGTTACAAATATTAAGATAATTTAAAAAGGATAAACTAAACGAAGATGAAAAGGGATTTGGGAGGATAATTTTGACAAAAAAAAAAAAGTTAGGAATTATAGAACATTTGATTCCTTGTTAATTCATTTGTTTACCACATACATAACATATTTGCAGTCCTTGAAAACATTCTGAGTTTGCAACACTATGGAAAATTTGGCCTTCTAAAATAATAAGCCAATGAGTAGTAATCCAACTGTAGGAGTTTAAGCTACAAATGGAAATGTTTACAAGAGGAGCTGGAGCTGTGGTTAGCTAATAAGAGGTAAATAATATAACTAGATTTGGTGTAATTTATTCATGGGGTTCATTTGTCACTTCTAGAAGTAAAATGTGTTAGTTAAGCACTTAATAAGAGAGTCAAAATAAGGACTGTCTGAAGCATTCATAAATATACAATTATCACATTTTAACTAGAACACTTGTTATAGTGTGACCTTTCACGTAAAATACATGTATATACAGCCATAAAAATACTTTTTGTTAAGAATTTGTTCTGTGAAAGTATATTCGTGCTAAGTGCTTCTGAAAGTGAGAGACTACTGGTAGCAGGAATACTATTCGTGGAAAGGGTGACAAAGAACTGCTGCAAATGAGACAGTAAACAAACACATTTGCTTCATCCTGTTTAGAGAATAAAAAGAAAAGTGGATTCATATCAACAAAGCACGTAACCCCATTTCTGACTTACGCATGTCAACAGTATAGCCAGTTATTAACTCAGGCAACTCTTGCATTTTGCAGCACTGGTCCTGTGTTACTGCCCTGTGTTACAGTGATTACACTGTTCTATTGCCATCAAAGTTCCTAAAATTGTTTTTAATGTCATTGTATATCTGTTCCTCAATTGCTGTTGCATAACTGGGGCAGGTAGTATGCTACAATAAGATTGCCAGTAACATTATAATGACTCTTTCTCAGTTCCAGTTTGGTGATTTCATATGTAATCAGGGCAATTTAGTACGATGATGGTGGATATTAGTTCTTGTCACTGGCATTTAGTTTTACCCTCAAATGAAAAAACTACACTAGTGTAATTCAACTGTGACACAACCCGACACTGACATGAAAAAACCTATTCTTTAGCAGAATGCTGGGGAACAATTACTTTTCACTGACATACACCATCCCATTCAGTTCTTAGTTTTATATGTGGCTGGCTCCAGAAACTGATGGGAAGAGCATTTGCACTGCATATTTTACATGTGCCTCGCTAGACCTAGGTAGTTTATTCACCTGTAGATTATTCACTGAGAAATGTACTTGTGGCTTAACATTGTATCTGAATAGAAGCTTAATTTATTACCTAACCTTGTCTGATATGCAAATCGGGGGCAAATTTCACAATATGATCATGATGCTGTTGTTCTACCCATGGCCCAATTGTCAGGCAATTTGTATACTATTTGTTTTTGATGGAATATCTTTTAGTTTTCACTGAGTGAAAATAGTACAGCTGATCATGGCTTTCTTAAATTCATCTCTGCATGCTGAGACAGTGTCTCTATTCCTTCCAGATTTCCTGTCCCTGCCTCTACCTTCTGTATTGTTTCCTTCTTATGTTTGAGTTTTGCCAGGAGCTCCTTGTTCATCCGTGCAGGCATCTTGGCATTTTTGCCTGACTTCCCATTCATTGGGATGGACTGCTCCTGAGCTTGGAGGAGGTGATGCTTGAATATTAACCAGCTTTCTTGGGCTTTCTCTTCTTTCCATGGCCTTATCCCATGGAACTCTTTCAAATGAATCCCTGAAGATGCCAAAGTCTGCTTTCCTGAAGCCTAGGGTTGTGATCTCACTTTTTGCACTCTTCACAGGATGCCAAACACCGCCATCTCACAGTTACTGAAGCCAAGGCTGCTTTTGACCTTCACACCCCCATCAAGCCCTTCTGTGTTTGTGTGTATGAGGTCCAGCAGAACACCTCTCCTCTTTGGTTCCTCTGTCATTTGGCTCAGGAGGTTATCATCAGTGGTCTTCAGGAAACACCTGGATTACATATGCCCTGTGGTGTTGTTTCTCCAGCAGAATTTGGGTGGTTCAAGTCCCTCATAAGAACCAGGGCCAATGAGCATGAGGCTGCTTCTACCTGTTTGCAGAAGGCCTCATCCACGTGTTCTTCCTTGTTAGGTAGCTTGTTGCAGACACCCAATATAATGTCACCCATACTAGTCTGCTCTTTAATGCTTATTCATAAACTCTTAGTTGGCTCCATGCATTCCAGCTGTTCTGTCACATAAAGGGCAACTCCACTGCCTCATCTTCCTGGCTTGTCCTTCCTAAAGAGCCCATTTCCCTCCATTGTACCACTACAGATATATGACCCATCGTACCATGTCTCCATGATCACAACAAGACCATAGCCCTGCAACCCCTTTACTCTGCTCTCATGAAACCCCACATGAAGTACTGTGTCCAGCTTTGGGGCCCCCAACATAAGAAGGACGTGGCCTGTTGGAGCGAGTCCAGAGGAGGGCCACGAAGATGATCAGAGGGCTGGAGCCCCTCGCCTATGAGGACAGGCTGAGAGAGTTGGAATTGTTCAGCCTGGAGGAGAGAAGGCTCTGGGGAGACCTTATAGCAGCCTTCCAGTACTTACAGCGGGCCAACAGGAAAGAGGGGGAGGGATTCTTTATCAGGGAGTGTAGTAAGGGTAACAAGTGTAGATGAGGGGTAATGGTTTTAAAATGAAAGAGGGTAGATTTTGGTTAGATATTAGGAAGAAATTCTTTACTGTGAGGTTGGTGAGACACTGAAACAGGTTGCCCAGGGAAGCTGTGGATGCCCCATCCCTGGAGGTGTCCAAGGCCAGGCTGGACGTGGCCTTGGGCAACCTGGTCTAGTGGGAGGTGTCCCTGCCCATAGCAGGGGGGTTGGAACTAAATGATCTTTAGGGTCCCTTCCAACCCTCACTGTTCTATGATATGATATGATATGATATGATATGACTGCACACAGATCTCTTAATTCCTCATGTTTACTCCCCTTTCAGTGGGCATTAGTATACAGGCTGATTTCCCAGATAGGGTTTGAAGGCTTTTTTCATAGTGTTGCCTGGTAGGCACTTCCTTGCTTACATACAAATACTTGAGGTAATCCTGCTTAAGCTATTTTGTGTTCATTTTCATTCATACTGCTCCAGACCCATTGGAGGTGGATGGGTCCGTCAGTCCCTTGCACAGCTGCTCCCTCCCTATCAAGATTGAGGAACCTGCATCTCTTCTGAAAATGGGTCTTCATTTTCTGTATTGCTGAGGTGCTTTTGTAGGTTTTACTGAAGGAAAGTTAAAAGCTCACTTTAAGCTCATGTATTTAAAAAAACCTCTTAATTTTACTTTGTCATTTAATGACAGATAGCTAGACAGCTATATTAGTCATTGATTGGCATTCAAGAATCATTCATGTCATATGTATTGAATTCATATGTTTATATCTGTAAGACTGGGGAGGGCGAAGATTAGCAGATAAAATGAGTATACTTTCAGGGACAATTTCTAAATTGTTTGTAAACACTTAAAGCCACAGTAGGTCATAGAACTTCACTTACTGATTTATATACCAGACACATCTGTAAATAACCTTGAGTAAGGATCTTAAATATAACCAGTGTCCTTGTCTGAAGATTTAAATTAAAGGAAAAGACCCACTCTGACAGTGTTCTTATACAAATGTATTGAGTTTCTGATCATTATTTTCAATCTCTTTGTTCGCTAGCTAGTCAGGAAAAAAAATCCCAGTATTAAAATCTTCCTACTGGAAAAAACTAAGTCAGCTATTAACCTATGTTAGACTATACAGAATGGGTTTCTACAGTTCAGCATCTAATGTAAAATCTTGATTTAACTGCATAAATTACATAGTTTATTGTCATAATATAGCCTGCAAAACAGCAATTGAACTTCCTTTGCTCTAAGCAGTGAAGTTTAAACTTCAAAACTTTGCACCAAAATGTACATTGAGATTATGAACTTCAAGAATTCTTGCACATTGTATAACTCATTGTTATCCTTTTATTTTTGTTTAATAGCATGCATAGGCTTAATATACCTGAAAGTTTGAACCTGAAAATTAAAATATTTTTGCCATTGCCTACAATAAGGCAGATGTTATAAAACAGTAGAGTCATAAAAATAATAGAAAAATGTGTTAAAAAAAGAGAAAGCATTTTTTGTGTTCTGCTGATACCCATTTAAATACATAAAAGGTATGTTAACTCAAGGTATGTTAACTCTAAAGTAGTGTACCATATGCAAGAATGCCACTGTTTTCCAAACTTTACATCAAGTCTATGCAGCATGACAATAGCTCTAGGCATGAAATAAAACTTTGATTGCTATTATTTTAAACTTATATGGAAAGATGTTTATTGTACTCCTTGAAATAAGTGCATCAAATCGCACTTATTTCCTAGATTTATATTGGGCTAAAAGAAGTCATTAGCAATTTGCATTTTGAGAGCATTGTTGGTACAATATGGTGGTGTGAGTCACCAAAAGCTTAGTGACATAAAGAATTACAGCCTGAAGGAAAAAAAACACAGTTTGCCCAGAGTACTGCATCTGATTTCGTATATTATGATCAGAGATTTGAATTGCCTTTTTATATCTTGTTTTTCAAAATACAAATTTAGTGCTGGTAAAGGGTACTGACTCAGAGTTTTGAAACGATTCCTCTGTGTCCTTGAACAGACACAGCACAGGCAGCAGCGATTTGTGACTGTGAACAGATGTAGCACAGGCAGCAGAATTGTGATCTTCCCCACACGATTCAACCCTGTGTCTTGAATATGGCTTTAGAGCAGTGATGGCAAGCTTCTGGGTTGCATGTCGAAGGTCTCGAGTGTTCCCACTGTCAATAGAACACAGAAAACCGGTGTTTGGTGCCTTTACTGCTGCTGTGCCAGAGTTCACTTTTCCATTGTCTGTTGCTCTAATGGGCTACTCACTATGTGAAATGGACTGGATGATGGCAATGTTAGCAGGTGACCAAATTAACCCTTAGTTGCTTTAAGAGGCAAGATAATGCTTTAAAGAGACTGGGCATGTCTCCATTTCTGACTTACTCTTTGCTTCTTAGGCAGCCTTAACTGGGAATATAAGAAATGTAACCTCCAATGGTTTCTGATATACACAGATCTTTCTTCAGAATTCATTACGTATACAGTTTTCCGTGGAAGAATATTTGAAAGGAATAAAGTAAGCACTAATTTGGAACTGAAGAAGTGGAAGAGACTGATTTCAGTTATGGGGAGCAAATAATTAATTTAGGGTCCATCCCATGGAAATAAAGTTTCTGTTAATTGACTAAACAATATTTTGTCCAAATATGGATAAAACAAATTATTTTGGCAGAATAATAGGCTTTGATTATCCTACCCTAGAATTGACAAAACAATTCCAAGCAGTAGAAGTTTTATCTACACGGGGAATTTTCAGTATAAATAGATGTGAATCTGTTTTAGCAGCAGATAATTTGGGATCTTTACTCTAGACAAAATTACATCTAGTGTTTTGTTTACTGATAGCTATTCCATACGAATATATTTCTTACTCACTTCTTATAGAAAACTGAGAGGAAATCCCCCACACCATTTTTAACTTTTCAGTTGTTTCTACTCCAAACTTCATCAACTTTTATTCTACCCAGCGTTCACAACACTATCCTGGATAGTTCTTTCTTCCAGGAGACTTTTTGTGTTTGTAGCCTTATGGAGCATGAAAAAGAGGGAACAGTATCAACTTTTTTAGCAGAGGCCCGCCAGACTGCACAGTGATAGGAAAGGCTGATGCTATAAACCTCTGCTGCTGGGAGGTCTCATCTACTAAAACTAGCACTGTTGAAGTCCAGCATTGACTTTGTAGATTCAGTGGGAATCTACGTATTTGTTGATGCTTTTGTATTCAACAATCATGATACGCAGTGATACTGCTTATAATGATGTTACTTCACGTTTTACAACAATTCTTGACTAATTTTTCATGACTAATTTTTCATAAGCACAGGCACTTTCATAAGCATTGAATGGAGGAAGAATGTTCATTGGATAGCTTTGTTTCTTCAGTTCTTTGCCATAAAATGCACATGGCTGGAGGACACGTAGGAACGCTGAACATTCAGGTATAGAGTAGTAGCAGTACTTCCAGTATAAAACCTGATCTTAAATTCTTTTGAAGAAAAATGCTGCAATACTGGGAAAGCGTGTAGACTTTAAAAAGATAGAAGTTGTAAAATTTAAACTGAACAGTTTGAAGCAGAATAAGATACTGGTTCCTACTGTGTATTTTAACAATATTATCATGATGACTCCTCAATACTTGTAGACTACACAGGAGAAAAAGACAACCAAATTGCTCTATGAAAACTTTCCCGTTTATAGTTCAGATCATAGCCCTTCTTTTTGTTGGAGCATTAAGAGGATCTCATTCTTCTACTCATTATTGTTACATAAAACTTGTAGAAACTTACTGTCTTTGACATTTCAACACCTTACCAAATTTCTTGAAATATGCAGCCCATTCAAAGTTGTTAGAAAAAGATAGATGCACTGCTACATGTATCATGATCATGTAAGATTTATTTCTCTATTCAACCAGTATAAAAATATTTGAATGAGGAAAACTTCGTCTTTTATAGGATTTGTTCTTCTGTGTTTTATAAAAATTATCGCAAACTAAATTTCATGCTTATTATGTTATTATTTTGTTTATCTTTCTACCAAAGAATATTAAAAAGAGTCCTTAATTAGGTCCTATTAAAGAATTTTTTAAAATGCAGTTCAAGACGTTAAGATGCTTTTCGCAAAGTGGGATTTTTCCTTATGCATTAGTAACACACCAGAGAGCAACTTTCTGTCAAGGCAAATTGTAGCAGAGCATAAAGCTTGGCACAAGCTTGTTCCTCACCATAGGTATTTCCACAGTTTTTCTTGTAGGATTCTGCAGTCTGAGAGAGCACTCATAGGACCAGCTGATCCAGTTGCCTAAAGGAGAAAGATAGCTTTGTATAGTAGTGCAAGGTCCTAACACCTGGCAAAACTATTCTTAGCATAAACAAAACACTTAAGAGTTTATACTATTTTAACATCCCTCACAACATGTTCATGTGCATAGCACCGGGAGGCATAAACACTCCTCCTGAAGTTACTATGGTTTTTAAATATATTGCTTTTACAAGAAAGGGTATTAAGTTCTCTGTAGCTGCTTGCTGCTGTTTACTAGTGAATCTGGATGACTGTCTGAAATCTAGAAAGCTACTAGAAGTTTAAGCAGGAAAAAAAAAAGGGTACTTAAACTACAGCTGAGTTTTTCTGGATAATATCAGCTGCTTAAACAGAAACCCCCCCACCAGCTCTTTTCTGAAAATTGTATGTAAGACTTATGACTGTGAGTCTACTTGATCTAGGTGATGAAACTCATTTTCTTCATGGATTGTTTTTTTGCTTCTTATCATTTAAATTTGCTTTTTATGATGGTAGCATTTGGATAGCAACAAAAATGATAATTTTATTTTTTTCATTTGGTAATTAAAAGAAGAGAGATTTCTTCCCCTCCTCCCCCCCCCCCCCCCCCCCAAATTTTTTTGTGAAGTCTTAATTTGTTTCTATTTAACACCAAAGAACTAGTTAGAGGAGCATTTGCAACGTGTCTGCATATTTTGTAATTGGTAGAATAACCTATTTGTTTTCTTGGAATATTGTGGATTTTAGTGTGATGCAAAACCACTGAAAAAGATTGTAGGGGAAGGTCATAGAATCACCATCGCTAGCAATCTCTGTCTGTCATGGCTATACCCATCTGTGCCTTTTATTTTTGTTTGTCTCTGCTTTAATGAAATCAATGTCTAATCCTAGGATTGTCTTAGATTTTGAATTGTTTTGTGCCAGAGACATTGCTGTCTCTTGTCTGGATGAATGCATAGTTATGAAAATTCATTAATAAATAATATATTTAGTCATATTTTGTGCCAAAAATAATTAAAGTAACTCTTGTTAGAATGTGGATCCAACTACTAGATTTAGTTTCATGCATTATTTCATCATTCTGACTCATCATGTCCTTCTTTCTTTAATCTTAGAATACACATTCGAGGTCTGTCTCTCTTGTCTGCCTATAATAACCTTTACTTACCAACTTTCCTAATCAGTAAAAGTGAAAGAATCAACTAAAGCTGTAAACAACTCCAGACATGGTAAGAATGAATTATATGTATATACAAAAAAAAGAGGAAACGTTGCTTGATTGAAATCTTGACTTTTACGACAATGTAGTAAGAAGCTTGTGGTTGGAGGAAATATTTTAAAGCATTTTGAAATAGACCATCATAAGGGAAAGGCTATCTTTGACAGTTTTTCTTCCAGAGTTACTGTGTCATGTCTTCTACAGAACTTTGTCATGATCCTAGGTAGTTATGTTCTTTATGGCTCCTGAGAGTCACGTAGCTTCTGCTGCATGATCTGGCTTTGGCTGGCAGGGTGGGGACTTGGGTTCCCAGGTGGAGGGCAGGCTCTGCACTCATACTGCGTTTCAGAAAGGATCACGGGGAAAATCTAAGTAAATAACAGAAAGCAGGTAAAGGGTTTAAAAATCAGGGTTTGTTTTTTAACCAGCTATTTTACTTTTAGAATTTAGGAAGTAGCCCGCCTGTGAAGAGGGAAGTCAGCAAGGTGGAGGTTGTGCTTTGAAATCCTTCAGCTGGTGATATGTGGAGATGGAATTTTCCTGAGGGAAGCAAAAGTTCTTAAGGTCACTGAAGTTTTATTGCATCTCGTGTGCAGATGGAAAAAAGATTGTCAGGAAAAGAGGAACATAAGGTCAAGTGAGGCCTATCAAAGAGTATCTAGTGCAACGTGATGGCCAAGTACAGTCCTTACAACTAAGAGGTGGAAAGAAGTTGTAAGACCTTAAATCAAGGTTTGGCCTCTGCTTGCACCTGTTAAGATTTGTACAAAGTCTGTCAGCACCTTTGGCCTTGTTGATAGTGGAAAGATACCTGCAGACCGACCAAAACTGATCGTATTTTGGGAGGCTCATATAATATTACCTAGCCAAAACCAGGCATAGACAGCAAAGAGAGGTGATAGTTGTCTCAGAGTTAGATAGTACAGTTGTTGCCTCTCACTTCAGCCCAGAGGGCCTCTGACATCTTTACTTGTTGTCACAGTTAGTGAATTAAGTATTAAGGGATTGAAACTGCCCCAGCAGTGAGATAGTTCAGTAAGAACAAGGTTGAAGGCTTCTTTTCTTGATTTGGCACTCAACTGCTAACAAGAATGGCATCTTGGACTTTAATAAGCTTTAAAGACGATCTGTTTTCAGGTTTTTCAGTAACCTCAAAACTGCTTTTGTTGACAGAAATTGTTGCTCTTCCCTTTTTATCTGCTTGATTCTCCTTAAAAAGGTTGGACTCAGTCACACAGCTCAGGCATGCAGCTCATCCCACCAGTTTTGAGTAATATCAACTGGGCTAAATATATGTCCAGAAATGAAAAATTCTAACTGTAGTTTATATCAGACTTCTAAGAGCCTAGGTGAAAGGCAGATAAATTCTTTACATGCCTTTTGGTGACATTATTTTGTTCTTGGTGATTCGAGTTTGTCTTTAAAAAGTGTTCATTTATTCCCACTTTTTACCTTCCCTTTTTGTTATTAAATGCATTTCTCTCTAGTTTAGCCAACAGTCCTTGACTATTCAAATGGAGGTGATCCAAACTATGTAATGCTCTCTCACCAAGGAATGTGAACTTCTTGCCTATAAACTATTTACCTAACCAGTGATTCACTTCCGAAACTCACTTTTTCTTTGTACAGAATATAAGATCTATGTTTGGAAACATTTCTTCATTCCCAGTTTATAAGTTATAGATTTCTTCAGAGAACTGTCACGTAGAGCAGCAGTGGTAATAACTGTCTGCACATTTATCTTCATTGTACGAATGTGATAAATTTTGAGAGACTCCACAAAGGAGTTTAGTTCAGTATCACTAATATTTTTTTTTAAAAAAGTTAAGTGTTACTATCAATGTCAGTATTTCCATATGCATAAAATTTGGCAATGAGATTCAATTACTTATTTTTCCTAGGATGGCCCAACAACCTATATTTCCTCCAAGATTAGTATGAGTTCGTTCTGCACCATGTCAAATTATGCTTTTAATCCAGGCCAACAAACACTGTGTAAGAATACATTTTTCTCGAGTGCAAAAATGAAATCTTGACTAATTCTTGACTGGCATTTATTTTGCTTTTACCTTGATTCCCCCCCCCCTTTTTTTTTTGGTGTTGACATTTTCTGTGCAGCAGGAAATCTCCAGTTTTCAATCAAATATACTTGTGTGTTCTAAGAACAATTGATAGCTCTTTTAGAAGGGAGGAAGTTAGCTTTATTTAAAAGTAAGATATGTAGCTGTCAGTGGAAGTTAGTCTCAAGCAGCAGAAGTTAAGGAAAATGAAATTACTTTAGTAAATTAACTTAAATTTAAGAAATCTGCACTTGGATGTTGTCTGCTTGCAATTCCTATTTCCTACTAGCTAACTGAAAGCTTTATATAATTTCCACTAGCACAGGAGTCTCAGCTCATGTTGTTTGGCCCTTAGCTGGATTTCTTCTAATTTCTTTTCAATTTTAGTCAGAAACCCTGTTGGCATTTTAAGAGATTTGCAATCTGTAGCAGTCATATTATACAGAACAAGAGGAAGAGTCTGTGCTTGGTCTTCTGTTTAACAGGAAGGCTGTCTTCAACAGAAGTGCTCCACTGCTATTGCTTTTGCAACATATCATTACAATCAGTATCATTTGTTCCATGCGTTTTCAGCATCTGTGAAGCAGCAGCTGGTTACTGCTTTCTTCATCATCAAAGTGCTTTCAAGGACATTGCACTAGAAACTTCTAGGAGAATTTTATTAATTTGCAAACACAGGAATATGAGTATTTCAATGTTGGTTTCAAATGTAGGTCAAGTAAGATGTTAAAAATTATTGGGGAAGGCTCATCTACCATGGGAATGTGTGTGTTGATCAAATACGAAAAATCTTCTTGGAAGCAATGGAATTTTCTTCTTGTAATTTTAATGATTCTCCATTATTTTGATAATTTCAATTTTCTTTTTTATAATTTCCTTTATATAGGGATACCAGATATAAAATTGGTGCCTTTAAATCTTCATGTTGACATAAAATATCTGCTTTTACTACACTTCACTTCTGGGATTTACACAGTTTTAACACAAACAAATCTTCTTCAAACAGAAATCTGGGCACATTCTAACCTCCTCTAATCCTTCTGCAACACTAAACATCTACAAATTGCACTTAATTGGTAGCCACCAGCCTATATTTTACTTAAGTGAAGTTTAGCAATAAAACCAAAAAGCTTTGGACATTTCGATTTAGAAGGCATCATGCTATTGGCGTGTTCTTTGCTTATTTGTTCTTACGGGTAAGTGAGATTCCATTTTTATGGTAAAGCTATCAGGAGATGTATCATGAAGAGGCAGTTGCTGTCTTAGCTAATCAGCAACTTCTTTTTAATAATAATTCAACATAAACTTGGGGAAGAGAAGATCCGAAATGATCAACGCTGAAATGTTTTAAATAGGTAAGAAATGGTGGTAGAGGCACTATGGGACATAAGAATATTAGATCATCCCAGTACTCTGTTGTATTCTTCATTTACTTAAGGCAAACCCATTGCAAATGTTAACAATAGCTGAAGTCTGATGCAATCAAATATACAGCGAAATTGCTTGGATGATACCTTAGGATGACATCCGTATGCTATTTGTTACACCTAGAAATGCAAATTAGTTCTTGATTTCATAGTTCTTTTAGAGTGGGTGAGACTGGTGATTTTGGAAAGAGACATAGCAAACACTGCTGTTTGGATTTCTCCACCTGTCAGCATACTGGTAAGGTATCTGTAATTCCATTGCACTTCCTTTGGTAAATATAAATTCAAGGGAGTACTTTAATTAGCTACAGTAATTTTCTCCAAAGAACCTAATTTATTTTATTCTGTTGTTATGAAATTATAGAATTGCTGAGGTGGGAAGGGACCAACGTCCCTGCCTGAAGCAGGGTCAACTACAGCACATTGTTCAGGACCATGTCTGGTTGGGTTTGAATATCTCCAAGGGTGGAAACTTCACAACCTCTCTGGGCAACCTGTTCTGGTGTTTGACTATCCTTAAAGTAAAAAAAGGGGTTTTGTTAAGTTTGAGTGCAATTTCCATTATTTTACATTCCATTGTCTCTTTTCCTTTCTCTGGTTACCACTGAAAATACTCTGTCTGTCTCCTCTACTGCCTTGCATCTGATACTTATACACATTCATAAGATCTCCCCTTTCTTCTCATGGCTAAACAGTCCCAGCTCTCTCACCCTCTCCTCCTATGTCAGAAATTGGAAATTATTTTCGATAGGTGAGGAAACCATCTTTAATGTCTTCGTAATACAATTCTAAAGTTTATTCCAACTCCCTTATTGAAGTATTCTTTGTTATTTGTAATAATTTTATTATAGTTATGCCACTGCTGATCCTAACATCACATTCTTCCCCCCTTCCCACCTATTAAAATATCTCCTGTAAACTCTGCATGTCTTTTTAGTGTGTAAAGTGAAAGGATGTGTCTAATCATCAAATAATTCTCATTATAGTTTGAAAAATTAAAAAATTACAGTAAATGTCTGCAGATGTACTGCATTTAAGGTGTAGTGATTAGAACCAATACTCTGGAATACTAAAGTACATTTATTTAAAAGGTCTGCTCTGCTTTTGATTTCTGCCACTAGGACGTGAAAGTGGTTCTTTCAGAGAATCAGCACTTGGAAGTTCTTGTCTTGTTCAGTGCCTTTTCTAACCCTCCACCATCTTCTTTTTTTTTTTTTTTTTGGTAGAATAGGAATGTATTGTGTTTGTTTTTTCTTTGCTTATTCTTCCTTAGTGTTTGTGGCTCACCCTGTTCACACAATCATTTCCTCTTGGTTTATAATCTGTTCTTTCCCCCCTCAAAATGTCATAAAAGCATTTCCTCCCCTTTGCCTTTTCCAGCATTTCTGCCTGACTTTAAAAAAAAAATAAAAAACCAACAACTATATATCCAAGCTAGGCTTTCCAAACTGGTCACCGTAGCCCTGAATCCCCTTAAAGCCAAATGCTTTTTAGGCCACTTTAATTCAGGGAATTGAAATTGCCCAGTAATGCCAAGAGTGAGGGTTATTCAAATAGCCCTGGGGAATTAGGCTCTCATTTCTTATTAAGAGACTTTGTGAGGACACCACCTTGAGTTCTTGGCCCTTTAAATTTGTCACTGTTGGTTAATATTTATGAAATTGCTCTTTTATTTAACTGCTTTAAAATTCCAGCAAAACCACTAACAGAAGCTATCTATGTTTTTCCCTAATTTCTTTTTCAGTAGCACTATCCTATTTCTAACTAGCTTTCCTTCTTCAAAATTTCTGTCCCCTGAATTATTTGTAACTTCTCAGGAAAATATTCCCCAATTGTGTTAAACGCTGGAAGTTTGCACTCTTTTCTGCTCTCCCCTACGCACTGTCTTTCAACAGATAAAGGTCAGTGAGGGACAAGAAATGTGTCCTCAAATGAAAAACACCAGGAAAAAGGCATTTCATGGGGCTTGAATACAGTAGCAAGTGCTAAATGTTAAGAGTTTTACTCTAATTCAGGTGCTTACTTGGATATGTCTCGTTCTGGTCAAGCATCTTGAATTTCATTCTGCAGAAAAGTGTAGGAGGCTTTCAGTCTCTCTCTTGCAAATCTTTACATCCACAAATGAAAACATAAAAAATCAATAGCAGAACACTTTTTTTTTTTTTCCCCCCATTGGAGTATGCCTTAAAATAATCATTCTTTTATGCAAATTGCAGGATATAAAAATCAATAATAAAACACATGATTATGAAATAAATCAAGGAATTGTAGTTTCGTAAGAACTCAGGATTAGAGATACTGCATCCTCACTTTTTTTTGCTTATTGGTTTGAGAATGAAGATATATGAACTCCATCTCTTTACTGTTTGTATTTTCCCACACATTCCAATAGTAAATGAAATGAAGCCAGTTAACCACATCCCTGCCATACATTGTCAGGGAACACAGAAAGAATAAAATAATGTTTTTCTTATTCTTGATTCAAACGTAAAATGTTTACCAGATTATTAGAATTTATCTGCTTTTTTCCTCTATTTTTTTTTGCAGCAATTACACTTTTCCTTTTGCTGAAGCATTGGAAGCACACGCATCAAGCACACCAAAGAATTATTTTTTGGCAAGTATTTTTAAGTCCACAGTGTCTCTCCACCCCCATGGTGGACTTTCCTATGCTTACATTTTTAATTCAGAGTTTTATAAGAAGGACGAAGAGTTTTTTAATTAAGTAAATTTAGTTATGGAGATAGAAGTTTTTTGTCTAACTTATTGGTGAATGTTATCCATATAAAATTTTTCAGTATCTGCACGATATTTCATGTCTGTTTTGCATCAATTACATTGAGCCAATACCTATGATTTCTAATCAGTAAAGTTCTCGACTATAGTGGGAGTTTTGCTCATTTTAAGACCTGCAGCATTTGGCCTGTAGTTTTGCCTGTACTAAAAGAACTCGATCATGTTTTCATGAAATAAACCTGGTGTTCTTTTCTATTGGTTTTCCTTTCCAGGATCTCATTTCCTCTAAGACATCTGGCACGTAAAATTGGCTGACAGGAATGTTGCCTGGTGCATAAGCCTTGGAATGTCAGCACTCTGAAGATCAGTGCCATATCATAAGTGTGTTTTTCATAATGTCAGGAAGGATGAGTTTCCAGTTTATTCCTGTGTACTGACTCGGGATTTTTCTTTTAACAGCGTTGACCAGTTGTCATATGTAGGAGCTGAACCTCTAGCTGGTAACGTAGAGAGAGCAATAACCTGTTCGAGTAACCAGTCTCAAAACAAGACACCAAAACTTCAAGGCTCTCCGAACTGAATGACGTGAATACATTCAGAATGATTGTAGATGATTTTTCCCCAACTTGTGTTTTTACTTATCTGTTGCAAGATTGATGGACTGTAAAAACATTTGCTTTGCAGAACAGTCAGCTTTGTCTTTCTCATAAAACAAACAAAACCAAACTCCAAGTCAACCTAAAATCATTCTTTAGTTCCATTAATGCGAAAGGATAGGTTTCTATTGATCATACTAGATGTTGGATAGGGCTCTTAGGCAGGCTTATAGCTGAACTACTTTTAGTTTTCTAATATAAGGAATGTATAACTGAAATACTTAGAGCTGCTGACACCTACTGCATGTATGAGTGGTATTACCCGTTAGTCAGACTTGCATCACATTTGAGCTGTCATACGTTCAGCTATACTGAAGTCAGGGAGCTGCGGCTCCTCTCAAAACCCTGTAAAAGTTCTGTGTCTGTCGTGTCAAACAGTCAGGTGAGTGCCAAATGCACTGAAGCTCACCAAACTGAATACATCGAGGCTACAATCCCTGCAACAAGTTAGAGAAGTAAAGTTACAAAGCAAATGGGAGTAGGGTTGAGGAGAAGGTGCCAAACGAGAAGGCAGGGCTGAAAGCAAGCAACCAAAAAAGCATTTGTTAAAATCAACGAGGAGAGGAACTAGACGTGCACTGCTTAAGCTTCCTCAGAGATACTCTGGTCAGTCATCCCCGACATACTTTTCCTATGCATCAGTTTTTCAGGCTGTTTTCTCCTTAATATCACTGCTCCTCTTCTTTGCTCATAGGAGCCTGATACTTTCCAATATGTAGATTCCCACTCCACTGGTGTATTTGGCTTTCCTTTCCTGTCCGGTTGTCCTTAGTTCTGTGTTACGCAAAAAATTTTGGCTTTTGGCTGCTTCAGATCTGTGGGATACCAAGGGCTGAATTCAGATTATTTTTTCCTAATCAACAACAAATATAACTGTGAAGTACCCTACTGGCCACGAATATTTTCACACTGGCACTGTAATAAGTGTGTTTAAACTATTAGGATTTCCATTGCTATGAAAGTAGAGAGCTTGCCTGGATTTCTGTGTCACTGAATGATAGCAAGTCATTAAAATTATGCATTTTTAAAAAGAGTCTCATTTTAGCGAGCAGAACATTTTGCATGCCGAGCATAGCCGTGAGTGTCTGCTGAGAATTTGCACCAGAGGCAGAACCTAAAATAATATAGCCATAGAAAGGATATTGAATGAATCTAAAATCTGTGTCTGTTTCAAATTTCAGCTACTGCTTTTGCACAAAGGAAATAGTTTCTTGTTTGTCAGGTGTAAAATAAGGCTTACTATGTTGCATATATGTCCGGTTTAGAGAAGTATTTTTTAAAGCTTTGAAGGTAGGTTGTTTATAGTTTTCAGCAAATTAGGTCGTTTTGTCAGTATGCTGTGTGCATTGTGAATTTCAAAATTTACAGTGAAAACAGATTTCAACTTCTCCTATGCAGAATTAAAAAGAAATGTGCAGAATATAACTTTTTGAACTCAACTATGCATACCTGTAACATTCTGCTAAACGTTTATTATTTGTGTTTTGCACTGTATAGATTTGTTAATATCCCTTGCCTGTCAGACAATGCAGTTAATGGAATGTAACAGTCTTTTAATATATTTTATTTACTCTGCCATCTCTTTCTAAGACTAAAAAAACCCGAGCTTTTCATGTTGTCTTGTATGTCATGTTTCCTAGACCTCTGGTTGTTTTTGCATCCCTTTGGGTACTTTTCATTTAACACCATTTATTGATTTTGATGCAAAAACTGAGTACAGTATTCCAGTGGAAGCCTTAACACTTCTGAAATTGCTATATTTTCTTTCTATCTACCACTCCTGCTCCCCTAGTTTGGAAGATGCATTTTACCATGAATTAGCTCCTTTAGAAATGGCATAAACAGTTAAGTAAATTTCGTTTGTTGGAGATGAAGAATATTTCTTCTTGTATCATTAAATCTATGTGTAAAATATTAGAAGAGCCTTTTTTTTTTTCTTCACAGTGGTCTTTTTGTATTAAGATGTGAGAAATTCCTCAGCACAGGGCTTGTCTTTTTGGATCCATAGCATCATGCTACATGAGTGATAAGGCATTCTCAGTTGCTATATAAGAAAGCTCGTCACAATTTCTCAGTCCTAGAATTTGTGCGAATCGAAAGGTGAAGCATTAATATTTAAAATATTAAGTGTCTATTAAGTTCACCTGATGTATGGTAGGACAAAATGATGACACTTTCAGAGGACATTTTTCTCCACTGCTTAAAGGGAAGGCCTGGAAACTAAAATTTTCAATAGCTACATGTAGGTGTGATGAATGAGTGCAAATCCACAGTGGAGAAAGATGGGAACTTGGAAATTCCTCTCTCTGTTTTCTCTTTAGTGAGTCAAGCAGATGCTAAGTTAAAGTTAGATGTTAAAGTCAGCAGAAATGAATTGTAATATAGAAATCAGAAATTACTTTTTCAGTGTCTCATGATGTTTAAAATTCTACGGTGAGGTAGGTGTGCATTTGTTAATATGGATGACCAAAATTAATACTTGAATCCCAAAGCCCTAACTTGACATTTAGAGGTGTCCCTGAGTCAGCTGGCATTCCTCTTCAAATTTCTGCTGTGGATTAGCTCCTCTGCATGCCCTAGGACATCAAAATGAGAATTTTGAAACTAATGTTTTCACCTGAAAATGCTGCTTTGTCAATACGTAAACTACACACGTAATCTTCTATTTCCCAACGTTTATTTCAATGACAAATTTAAATTCTTGGAATGTCCCATAGTATATTTTCCAAATATGTTTGAGGCAGTCATCTGATGTTTTTAAAAGTAGGAAAACATGCACTATAATTTCTTAGGTATGAATCTGGTCTTCTTTAGATCTTGAATTTAAGGTGAGATGAATGTTTTTCTTCAATCAATAATGAGATGCTTACATGCTTTCACTGCTTTCTTCTTGACCCAATTATGTAAACAGAGATGTCATTATCAAGCTTTTAAAATAAGCAAAATCTTAGTCCTCTTCTGAGCAAAGTGCATGACAAATAATTGGCACATGAATTTAATGCAGTGTTGTCTTTTCCATATTCAAAAACTCTCCAAATCTCATTTGATTAAGCATAAAAAAGCTCTGTGAATGCCATTAGCAGTATTGATGAATATTTAATTTTTCATTGTCTCCTTTTGGTTTTGATAAGACATTGTTAAATTACATGTTTGTCTTTCCTCTTATATGAATACAGGTTTATTGTCCAGAGACTGAAGGAATTATTTTCAGAGGGAGCTGGTTTTTTAAAGCATTTCCCTTTTCAATTAAAGTTGGAAACTTTAATCAGCTGGTAAATTAGTTTGTGCTTGTTACAGCTTGTTTGTATGATGCTCTTGTTTCTCTCATAAGTATATTACAAGACACTCAAATCTCTACAGCCACTTGGTAGTTAGAAGAGGGGTCTCAGTTAGCAGTGATTCAAAAATTATTGGTTTGTTATCTTCTTGAATTATCTCATTTTTCTTTTTAGTCTGTTTTGAAGATTTTGCCTTTTTGACAGAGAGTAATGTCTGTTTTGCAGCCCCACTGAGAGTGAAAGTGTTGAGAAATACGTAGCAGTTGCTGATTTCTCCTTATTCAACATCACTTGGCTGCTTACATGATGTAAATTCTCGGTTTGGTCCCATCTAGGCATTGATTTCTCAAGAGATTATTAGAGACACGGAAACCCTTCATCATCTCTTTTGGTAGCTGAATTTCTGTGTATGTTTTTCCAAGAGAGCAATGAGGCTATGTTTTGGCAGAGGAATAATAAAAATAAACCTGTTAGGAGTACGTATATAGTTTGTATTGCAATTGAAGCTGCTATGTGTAAGTGTTTATAGTGTTTGTAGAAACTGATATCTGGTTTTGTTTGTAGGACTTTTTAGAAGTCTGTGATATCTGAAGCCTGTACTATATGGTGTTTTCAGTAAGACTTCTAGGCCGATGTCAGGATACCAGCTTAGTGTCTTTCACCTGCTGAATTTGCAGTCCGGTAGATCCTGATGTCTGAGACTTCCATACTTAACTTTTAGGATGAAATGGTAAAAATGGGATAAATATATTCCCTATATATATACCTGATATGTTTATCTAACACTATGTTCAAATGAATGTAATAGCTTAATTTTTCTTTGAAGTTACTCTGAAAAGTCTTGGTTGACTTTATGTGTGTATTTTAGTACACAGGTTAAATTCTTCATCAACAAAGACAGAATTTGAAACAGTGACAAGGAACAATTAAAAGGCTAATTTAAAAAATTAGGCAACAAACCTAAATGTATGAAGTAGCATTGTCCCATGACATATAAGGATAGATAATCTCTTTGTAACTGGAAAAGGATGTCATAAACATTTCAAAGGCCTTGACAATACTTCCTGTTTGTTTCAGTAGCTTTCTCATCTGATCTATCCTATACTCGATGCTTTATTTCCCTAATCTAGAATAACAGAATGTCTGTAGCAAGATATATTTCTTAACAGCAGATATAAAAACAGAGTTGGATTTCTCAAGCACTGCTCTTGGCTCTGTTATGGACTCACTGTGTATTTTTCAGTAAGTTAGCTAGAATCTGGTCTTTCACTTTCATCTAATGCAAAATGAAGATAATTCTGCTTCATTTTCTTCTGAAAAACACCATGAGATGTTCCATAAGTAGAAAGAATTATTCATTCATGATCTCATAACGTAATTATCTGTACTAGTTACTGTCAATTTTTTATGTTATGTTCAAATTATATGGCATACCACCTTGATAATGTGTTCAGGCTTCAGTAATTTGAGGCACCATATGACACATTTCTAAACTGAGAGTTTTAGAGGGGCCTTCATCATAGAGTATTATATAATTACTGTTATGTTTCAGCTTTTACATTTTTTGCATTTGGCCTCTCAGTTTCCTGAAACTTTTGAGGTTGAAATTTTGCAGATTTATTCTCTTCCTGAGTAGTATCTGTAATTGTGTGTACACTCTGAAATTGGGCAAGTAATACACATTTCTGCATAAGGGGCCAAGCTGGAGAGGAAAGAATCCACTGTATTATTATAAATGATTGAGTATTGGTTTTTGCCAAATATGGAACAGAATTTTTCAGAATGGAAGAGACATTCCAAATAAAAGTTCGATTGTTTGCCTTGATAGATTTATGAACCTTTCAAATTTTTATATTGCACATTAAATCAGCTTTTTGTGCAGCTGAGAAACCCCTCACCTACACAAGCTTGTGCTGCCTACATCCATGTACTTCTAATGGTTCTCACCCTTTCTGGAGCTTGAGAGAATTTAAGAAACTAATGTAACAGGTCAGGAAGAAATCAGAAGATGCTGGAGAAACACTGGTGTCATCGGTTAAACTTTTTTTTTTTTTTTTAATCAGGGTGCCAGGGACAATTTATCTGTATCTGACACTAGTGTGCTGAGCGACACTGGGGAAGTTATTCTGTCCAACCCATAATAAAATGAAAACATCACCATTCATTTCCCTCATTTGTGGATGTGAGAGTCATAATGGGGGAGGTTTTGTAATATACTTTGGAAATTTTCAGCTTTAAGTAAATAAATTACGGTGTGTGTCTGCTGCTGGGAAGCTTGAAGGAATAGTGAGCACTGCGAAGAGGAGGACGAAGTTTCTTCCTCATGGCCTAGACTTACTCTCACTCAGAAGTCAAATAGCATAGAAAATGCTTCCTGAAAGATTCTCTGGATGTGTGAGTACTAGAACATGAGGGACGGGTAAAGAATGTTTAGCACTGATATTTTTTTGTACAAAGCAACTTGTACACACAAGAAACAGCAGTTGAAAAAGAAACAGAGAGAGAAAGAAGGCACTTACAGTACAATGCTCAAGAGATGCCAGAAAGGATAGTTTTAGAACAAGATACATAATTAATGACATTTTCTGAAGTAATTGTAAATGCATTGAAAAAGTACTTTCAGAAGAAAATTTAAACAAAATGTATAGAGCATTCTTATCTTGGCTCATTTGTGTTAGCAAAATGTGATTAGATGGATACTTTCTAGGAAGCTAACTTTAACAAATGGTGGTGGCAGCTTCTTAATTAACAATGTTACCTGAAAAGCAAAGATCCAGCTATGTAAAGAAAACCAGAGAATGCAAGGAAATTAAGAGTCTGTCTGTTGTTAGGAGACAGTGAAAAACCTTACTCTATGAGAAAAAAATCAGAGAAAGAATACGTGGATTTGATGGTTTTTGAATTGGATAAGGGACTAGAAAGAAGGAAGAAGAAAAGGAACAGAGAAAAGTAAGACAGCATATATAAAAAAGGTAACTAGCAGATCAAAATCAAATCAAGGCATTTGCACTCTGACAGGGGAAAGAATCAGAGTTATATGAAATATAGGAAGTCTGAAGTTTATATTTTTTTATTTATTTGAAAGGCATATAGTAATTTTAAATCCTTAAATAAAATAAGGTTTAAACGTACCTCTTATTAAATATCGTTGAAAAAAATGTCAGTGTAGGAAGTAAAAAAAAAGTATCAGAAAGAGAAATTTAAAAGAATAAAACTCATTGCATAGCTTTCTGTTGAAGCAACAAAAGGTATATCATGAGTTAATAAAAAAAAATAGTAGTACATCTATATTAATAGACTTACATTACATGAAAAGAAATGCTTATGGATGTAGGATTATAATGATTTTAATAATACCATTTTTATCGATAAATATTTTAAATGGGCCTACTTATCGTGCATATTTACATACTGATACAAGTACCTTACAGAATCTTGGCCAAAGACTTAGATGGCATTTCTGTGCTGGTAATTCTGTTCCTGCACTGGCACTTAGAGCAAATAAGTTTAAAGAACCACTCCGTTTCCATATTAAAAGGAAATAGAAATGCAAAAAGACTGAAAGAAAAATCATGCCAGTTAGAGATTTTCTTTATTTACTGCCCAGGAAAGTTCTGGTCCATCTCAGAATAGAATGGTTAGAAATTGGGTTGACCTCAAGATTTCANGTCCTTGCTAATGATAGAGTTAGTGCGTTGCAAGTTCAGCTATTAAGCTGTCCTGATTTTGTGATTACAGACAGTATGGACACTGAAATAGAAAGAGCAAAAAGTGAAATTAAGGATAAGAGGAAATGTTTTAATATTAACTGACGCTGCTCTGGCTGCATAGCAGAGAACATGTGGTATTTGAGCTAAGTGGAAAAGCCGGGTAAAAAAGCGGAGTGCTGCTTAGAACAAGAACAGCAGGGAATGTGTTTGCTAGTAAGTTATATTTGCAGAAAAGGCTAATTCAGGTGTTTTGTCTGAAGTCAATCACTTGTTTATTGATTACTAAAACAACTATGGGATATGCTTAAAGCAGTATGGGATTGTGTTCAGCATGTTAAATTAAAAAAATTTACTGACTGATTCAGTTCTAGGAGCAAGGAATGAGTTATGTGTATGAAAAAATATTTGAAGCTGGGAAGTACCAGCAATGATAACAATATACAGATGCAGATCTGTAGGAAAGGCAATGATATAAAGTATTTTTGGAAAAGCAAGGATTTGAAGAATGTGAAATGAAGAAAACGATCTCCCTTGCGCATTATGAATACAGATTTTGGTAGGGATTCTGCAGTCAAGTAGTTTCAATAAAATCCATACGAATCCAAACACAGGTAACAGACTGATACTTCTGTAATGTGAACTAGAATACAAATGGTGGATGTGACAGAAACATAAACTATTTGAAAGAATAAAAGAAAATATGTATCTGAAATACCAATGCCTAGATCAAAAATGGACAAAAGTTACCAGCTTCTCTGTGGCCTGGTAATGGTGGAAATAACTGATTTTCCCTGCTCTGTCTGCTTTTAAACCTAAAACATCTTTAAGTGATTAGAGTTCTGTAGTGTGTTGTGTGCCCAGAGCTGTTCCACCTCAAGAATTAAAACACGACTCTCTTCTGTAAGCCACACTGGGATCTGGCATCCATCCTGTATAGCATTTAAGTCTTCAAAGGTCTTGATCTCATTGGAAGGCTGAGGGCATGCTCAACAGTGTAGTAGCAGGCACCCAAAAAATGTTGGCATTGTTGCGTTTTTTGGGGTTTTTTTTAATCTTTTCCAAATTGCAGGCTAATTGCAGTATGCATACAATCAGTGGGAGATCTGATTTGATTCCATTTTCAGCCTGATGGCATTCAAACCTATATCTCTCACTTCTTGACAGCATGCTCAAATTGGTAGACTTGCTAACTTTTTTGTGTTGGAAGGACTGGGAAGGCATTTGCTGCTTCTCCTATTGCACCGGGTCACTCTGTAGCAAGAATATGTGATATATGGAACAGAAGGAAAAAGCAAACAAAAAGAGTAAAAACATTACTTCGTGGAGAGAGCACATGCTGAGAAGGCAAGTCCTGGAGGGCTTGGAGTCTGGTCTAAAGACCATGCATTTTAATTGAAATGGTTGTTGTATTAAAGGTTAAGTCCAAGCACTCCCCAAAAAAACAAAACCGACCCAGTGGTAATCTGGAAATCCTGCTTTAATCTTTGTTTTATCTCAGTTTGACTAACGCTTTTCTTCCTGTTCTCTTCAATTTCTTCTCAACATCTTGGTTGTCAAAATAGAGAGATGACAAATGACTTCTTTTCAGAAAGCCAGCAGAAAATCTGTGTACCATTGATGCATAGTGCAACATGTGCAAACTGTTATGAATGCTAATGACTCTGTCATCCTCTCAGTTGGTAAAACATACTTCTCAGAGGTAATTCCTTTCCACAGAGATGAAAGATTGGCTTAGAATCACCACTAATCAACTTTATCTAAAAAGTACGTATGAAACATACAACAAGTGAAAATATAAGGTCATAAACCAAAACTAAGACAATAATGTGTGAATAAAGGTATTTTTAACCAAGTGTAAAGCAGTATGAAAATACAGGACAAAACCGCACATAGCTGAATGAAGTTGCCCAAGTGAAAAAAAAAAAAAAACAGTTTAGTTCTCCACAAACGATGTCAACTTTGCACTAATAAAATAAAAATTTCTTCCACAATTTTTTTTTTTGCTGCTGTTGATAGTCCAATTATTTTTTTTTTTCACTCATCTTCCAGAAGTCCTGCTGGCCTTCAAGTAGCAATGGATTTCTAAATTGATTTTTCTCTTTAGCTGTGATCTAAGACCAGTTCCCAGTTAGGACAATAAATACAATAATTTCCCAGTAAGTCAATATCCAGGCTTGGTTAATCTGCAGCAACTCTTTGATCAAAAGGTTCTATAAATTATATTATCTGCATCTGAGGCAGTGCACAATTGAAGAAAAGAGCTGGCTACTAAAGTTTTGATTTTTTTCTGAACTATTAGTAATTTCTTAGACATTTTCTTAATCCCTGTTGACTGTTCTTATTTTGATTGCATTAGTATGGCTTACCATACAGTTGTATTTATTAACAAATACATGTTCATGCAAGACTGAAAACTTGTGGTAATGTATGCCATGCATATGATTAAAAAATTGTGATTAAGATTACAAATGAATGGATTTTTAAAATGTTCCTTGGCCACGTTGCCAAATCCACAAGCTGCTGTAGTGTCCATTAACTACATATCATCATCAAAGAGTAAGAATGAAAATATGTTTTTTATTATTGGGTGATTATTTTTAAACTGTAATCTTCATAAATTGCTCAAGTGTTATGATAAGGCAGTGTGGGTTTAAAAATTATTGGCTGTGAATATTTAAATATAAAGCAGTTTGTGTGAAGGATATTACTTTAGGGATTGTGCACTTAGAGATTTTGCACTTAGAGTCTAGAATGGCCACTAAGCCAGCAGGATAAAAATACGAGAAGTCAGAGTAAAGATAAGATGGGGAAGCCAGTCCAGGAAACTGTTTTGCACTGTAGCCAAAATCAATATCTAGGGACAAATGCTAGAACAAGGCAACATGCAGTGAAACTTTCCTACCCTCCATTAATTTACAACTTAGGGACTTCCTGGGCCAGAGGCTATTTTTTTTCTGTCTATTTGCATTCGCAGTGGTGAGGCTGTTCTCAGGCCTCCCAGAACCATGAGTTCACTGGCAGAGTGAAGCATTGCCCACAACAAAAAAAGATGGAATTATGGAGCACTCAAGCCAAATAGAGATACACAAGTTCTCGGGATCACATGGGGTATATAGGAGGCTGATGAAGGAGCTATGCGGTGGTGATGTGAGGCTGCTCTCCGTCATATTAGAAAGATTATGGCAACTGTGGGAGTGTAGAGACTGAAAAAAGGCAAACATTGCACCCAGCCAAGAGGGCTGAGATCGGTGGAGATATGAGTTGGCCTCATTTCCTGGAAAGTTATAGAAAAAAATCTTCCTGGAAGCTGTTTCCAGCACATGAAGGAAAAGATGGCAACTGGGAACAGTCAGCAGAGATTTACCAAGGCGTAATCATGCCTGATCGACCTGATTGCCTTAATATCACCCATAAACTCAGTGTGCTTACCATTCACCCTTTCTCCAGCTCATTTAGGAAAAGGTTGAACAGCATGGGTGCTAGAACAGACTGCAGCAGGATTTCACATACGGTGCCCCTCCACTATCTACTGGCCATTTTTCCTGATGTATCTTTTCTGCTTTTTAATCAGTGGTGTGCACATATGAAGAACTTCCCTTGCCTTCCATGACAGTTTAGTGTTTTAAAGAACTTTGGATGAGAGATGTAATTTACAAGAATTTTGGAAATCCGAGATCACCCTGATCTTTCTTGACTACATGCTTGTCCTTTCTTCCAAAGAAATCCCAACAGATTTCTGAGGGTTAACTTCACAACTATCTTCCTTTTCCTCCAAGATAGCATATTTATCATATAATATTGATCCACATACCCTCAGATTCTGTTCTTGAGAACAATTTAAATGATAGAGATATAAGGCATAGTAGTTTGTAGTTCCTTAAATGTTCCTTGGATATCTTTGGAAGAGCCAGTATACATTAGCTAACACCTAGTTCTCCTATAGCAAGGAGCTTTTGAGTGGCTGGCTCTATACCAGAGTTCAGATATCTTCATCTGTGGATGAGTACAGTTTGTTCCTGGTCATTCATTACTATTAATTCTACCTATAGGTTCCATAATTCCTTCTGCTTCATTTTATGAAGGGTCTTGAGCCACTGGTTAACTTGTCAGTCCTATCCTAGGAGTGAAGCCTGCTCATCCTGTTAAGGTATGTCCTGACTTTGGTGTGTTCTGAGAATTGAAATGTATATGCCAGGGAAGAGAAAGGACGAATGCAAATTACTGCAAAATCTATATGGATGAGGAATTTTCAACGCATTTTTTATTAACCATAATCCTTTATTAGACCTCACAGAGGTGTAAACTATACATACAAATACATTAGAAAGATACCCTCTCAACAGTAATGCTTCACATTTTGGACCTGATACCAAGAGGGTTGCAAACATTTCAGTACATTCTACAAACCAAAGGGTGCATTAGCCTTTATGTATACAGAGTGACAAAGCCCTTTACTGAAATCAAAGTAGATAAAAGTGAAAATCAGTCAACTACCTCTTCCAACCTTTACCTACCATAAATGCATATAAAAGCCTTTAAAAGCATGAATACACTATTATTTATGGAGCAAAGTTTACTGTTCTAGACAGCTCATAGAGAGAGGGGAAGAGAATGGTCAAGATGGTATTACATGGACTGCAAACTAGCAAAAACTCTTTATTTTTCTTTAATATTTGTACATATTAAGAGCTCCGTTTTTTGATTTATTGGTTGTTACTAGAAAAGCTTATAAGTGCTAAATGGGGAGAATAGCGCAACAAAGACATTGTTGAGGTATTTGGGGGATTCTGCAACACAATGATGTTACATACACAGTATGAAATATTATTTGTCATCAAGTAGTGACATTGTATTATGAGTAAGCACAAGAAAATAAAAAAGAAAGAATAAATCCAGTTAGAACTTTAATAGAGAGTTTAAATGGTTTTTAGCGAATGAACATTTAACACTCGTCACTGTTTGGTTATAATGACTTGAAATGTTAATAGTAGCATTATTCAGTAGTGAAATCAGAAATTCATGTATCCACATTCATGCTTGCGTCATGGAAACCCCAGTTTTAGTCAGGATACCAATTGAAGTCCAACAGTGAAGAAAGGGAGTACAGTTAATATTCTTATTGGAAAGGGTGTCGTCCTGAAAACCGAGTGCTATTGATCTCTTCATTTAGCCCTTCTGCGGGGCTTTGCAGATAGTTTGGGAGGAGAGAAAGCTCATGTATGATTTGACTATCAGCAGCAGGTGGTGCTGCTTCTTCTGCTTTAACTTTGTTTCCTAAAATCCTGAGGCTTGATAAACATGTTTAGTATTCAACCCAAAGACTCCAAGGATTAAGAAACTATAAAACAGAACCACCGCATTCTGATAAAAGCAACGTGAAGTTGTAGAAAAGACTACAGGTGAAGCTGTTCAGAACATGAAGTACTAGTACGCTTTCAGTGGAGCATTTTATGACTCATGTTTGATGAGACTTAGTTTAATCAGGCAACTATTATCATTATACACTTTTAACTACTGTTTTTTTCATCTTGCACAGGATTTCTATAGAATTCAGTTGAACTAGTTCCTTTAGAAATGGTAATAAATGAAAAGGTAAGATTTATACAGTGTCACGCAGTGTAACTTGCATGTGCTTTATTATATTCAAACTTGTCTCTAAGTAGAAATAATGAAGAGTATTACAATTCTTATGTAGTATTTATATCAATTTGATTTGAAATTCTAATCTAAAAAAAAATTAAGATAGAATTCATCCCTGTGCACAAAATAAGGACATTGTACTTCTTCTGTTGGTAGCACTTTAGTCTATTGGTCTTGGATCCTTGTCTTTGATCATTGTTTAAGTGGGCTTTTTCATACCATAAACCAGGTTAATGCCAGTAAAAGAGGAAGAGTGGAACATTAATTTGATTTTAAAATTTAAAAAGTTAAATATTTCACTACAAAATATTAATTTCATGCAATCAGTTGTAAATATAGTTATCTGGTTAAACCTTTTTTTTAACACGAGCACATGAAGCATGATCCTATTTATCAAGATAGAGTCCTTTTTGTTCTGCAGGTATTTCATTGTTGCTTTAGAGGAATGAGATGATACTAATGAATGTAAAATACAGTCAGATGGAATGTCTTTGATTTTGTTAAAAAAAGGTTCATGCCTTTAAAATGTGAAAAAAATATATCTCCCAATCATATTTGTGCTGTTTCTTAAGAACTTCAATTAAGAGTGAATATGTAAATATTGTAGGTGGCTGTATGTATGTTAAATATTTGCGGGAAAGAATGTTTAGCAGCAGAAGTATCATGTTGATGCTTTTGTGAGCCAAGATGGCAAAATAAAAGTTACTGAAGCATACAGAGAAGTCAAAAATTATTATAAATAATTTGGGATATAGGAATTTACAGTGCTAAGTCTTTTCCACTTCTGAAATATTTAAGGGTACTATAGAGAGGCGTGAATTCTTCTTACAAAAAGGATCTAATTGACAAATGAATAATTGAGGTGATGTTATTAAATGACAGAGTTTTTCATTCTTCTCTGTTTGTATTACCCATTATTCTTACTTTGAAGGGATGCTTACACTTAAAAAATCTCACTTAACAGAAGTTATCTGGAGAAGACTGAAATAAAAGAAATTTTTTAAATCAATGTTTTTGTAATAAGGCCCTCAGAGTTAGTATTTTATATCTGTACTTAAACAAATAAATACATTTGCCTGATGACAGCAAAGAAGTGTCTTGTGATTTAAAAACCAGGTCATTTCTTTAGGTGTGAAAAACAAAAGTAGGATCTAATTTGTGACACCCATGTTATACAATGTTCTTCTAAAATTAGATTCCAATTGGATTACTGAATATAATCCATGAGAAATAACATGTAAAAAGCAAGAAATTCAAATTTTACTTTAGAGGAAAAAGAAGAAAAGCATAAAATACACATGTGCACACACATGCACATACATACATTATAACATTATATATATACACATATACATACATATGTCTATATATATGTATATATCTATATATACGTACACACACCCTTTATGCAACTAATACAAGATTTCCTAATGTAAGCATCAGGGAGGTCCTTCTTGTTTTGGTCTCTGCTAGACTGGTATCTCTATACTGTACTATATGTAATCAAGTTTCAGATATTCCCATAACACCCTTCATGTAAAAAAATCAAGGAAGATTTATGTATATCAGATACTGTGTGTTCGGACAGTTGTAGTCCAGTAGGATATTCCAATGCTGTGAGAAGCAAAATGTATAGTGTGGGATTAGAATGAGTAAAAACTGTATGTTAATATCTTTTTTTCCTTCTTTCAAGACAACTTTAATCTAGTTGCTTTACTTAATACTACTTGCACACATGAATTGGATAATTAGTAATCTCATAAAGGCAAATTCTTTATTTTTTGTGGATTGTACCCAAGAGGAAAAAAATCTTAATCACTTGAAAGCCTCATCTCCTCCTCCCTACCCCTGCCCCCTAAATCAAAACAAAGTGAATCAAAACAAAGCAACCCCCCCCAACCCAAACAGACAAACCATAAAATTATGTTGCAATGGTGTTTTAAGTAGGTTTGCTGGAGGGAGGGGGAGGGAGAGGGAGGAATGAATGTTGGTTTTGAATAGAAGTTTGGCGTTTGGAAGACTTGTTTGCACTAAACAGTATCCTTAAAAAAGGGACCAGTATAGGTTGAGTCCCCAAATAAATTATTACTTTTCAGACTAAAAATAAAACATTTTAAATATATTGATTATACCTTCATCAGAACATAAGTATTCTATCTAGCCTATAGGTTCCAAGAATCTCTATTTGGGCTTAACTTACCATCATTTCAAAACAAAACAATGAAATGTGAAATTTTGCACATTAGGATGTTCATAGTGACCACATAAAGTTAAAAAAAAAATTCACAGACTTTTAGCCATATATTTCAACTTTTTCTCACAATTTGAAACTGGTGAGAATTAAAAATAACATCAGTTTCATGTTAAGAATATTTATTTTTTCATTCATTAAAACCAGATGCATTTCTTTGTGCTTTTTTTTTAACAATATTGACTTTTGGGGGGCATGCATGAGTGAGAAGGTAATCAGGTAAAAATAAAAACATGTGCTCAATGAAAATCTCAATCATATCATGCCACTGACTTTAAGCCAAACTCTATCCTGATTTCAGGCTTGAGTGTGACTTAAAAATCTTTGGTATGATATAGGACTCACATTAATCTGAACAGTCTTTCAGTCATATCCATTGTTCCCTGACTTTAAATGCTTTTCTTCATCTGTATTTCTGACTTGGAGTAAAGATTCAGAATTGCATTTCAAGTCTATGAATTTTTGTGGCATTTTGACTCTTATTCCTGCCCCACCTCCATTGATTTAGGATTTCTTTGCCGTTGCTGAGTGACAAAAAGTTGAAAAGTTATGGCTAGTTGTATTTCTATTTTAATAACCATACCTATATAATTGTCATTTTCATACATTAAAAAAATATTTATGCTTTCTTTTATATTTTAGTCAAGTACTTTCTTAAACAAAACAATAGCACCACTTTGGCATTGTTGGCCAAATCAGTAACAGGTAAAGCAAATATGCATACACTTTTCTAAACTAGTCTTATCATGCACTTGCTTTTTAAAATGGAGAGCCAAGAAGACACGGTGCTTGGCCTAGAGTCTTCATTAATCAACTTTAATCATTGATACTAAGTGAACAACAAGCGCATGGGGTAACTGAACATAGCTACTGGTTGTGTATAGAATTCACTTCTGTAAAGAAAGCCTGCCACTAATTTACCCTTTAATCTTAAAAAAGGAATTTGCACTGTAATCTGTCTCGAGCAAAAGATGCCCACTGTAATGTATCTACAGGGACTGAATGCAGTATCCCATTATTTGATTTTCTTTTCTCTCTTGACTGAATGGTACAAACGAGCCTCGTAAAAGTCTTTCACACAAAGTGTGTTTGTAAGTACATTTTGCGCAGTATATAGAATTTATTCATTTTCCATTTAAACTCTTAATGATTTATTATGGTTACTATGGAGATGAGGCCCAAATTTTGCTACCTTAATGAAAGAAATATATTAACTTCAGTGGGTTTAGGTCTGCAGTCCTTTCTGAACTAACTGAAAATAATGAGGCTTAATTCACTTTTTTTTACTTCTGCATTTTAGTGACATTCTGTGTAATAATTGGAGTTTTATGTCTGTTCTAGAATGCAAAAATCTGTGACTTCTGTCATGTGATTTACATGATATGGAAGGATGGGGAGTGGGATTTTCTTTACCGCTTAAGTGATTTATGAGAATCAATGGCATCCAGTGGGAGCCCTGTTCCTAAATATCTGGAGTGCTTTTGAAAATCCAGCTGAACCCTTCATTTTCTCTAATTAGAAGTTTTCAAGTCAGACTGCTTTGTACTTTTGGGACGGAGATGTTTTGGCTCATGCTTCAACTTCTTTTAAGTAGCGGATTTATTGAGATTATTAAGCTAATGCAGCCCCCTTTATCTTTCACACTGACCGATATATCATGTGCTCCCTGCCATATGACTGGAGATTTCTTATACAAGTATGCATTTCCCATCCATGCATTGCTCACCTCTGCGGTGGCAGAGCTACCCTCCATTTTGTGATACCATTTATTCTCTAGTAAAGCAAAGCATTGCCTTTGAAGCTTGTAGCTATTCATTATTTATTGTAGTTTCTTTCAAGAATTGTTCTAATTTGTTTAGACAGTTGTCAAGTTCTGATTTTAGATATTGCTGTCTATGAGTGACATTTTCTAATTATAATTTCTCAACAGGAGAACTATGGTGGCATGAATGTGAGTGCATGAATCCCAAGATAAGACCAAAATTTGAATTAATTTACAGGAATTAAACAGCACAATGATGTATGGTTATTCAGTTATGTTAACAGTGCATCAGTAAAATGTTATCTACAAAGAAACTTGCCACCGCAGAGATCTGCAAATTGCTTTTTGCGCTCACACCTTTCCTCCCTCCTCCCCTTAGAACTTCAGAGGAGGTAGGGACAGAAAGATATGAATGGATATGAAACGGACATACTTATTATGTTTGTGACATCAAAATAATGGCTTATACTTACAATGCATTTCAGAATTCTTAACTTCCCTCTCCATCCCCTCTGCCAAAAAAAGGCCTGTAAGAGCTGTGATAGATATCAGAATTGCTACCTCTGTTTATTGAATTGGTGGTAAATAATTTAGGTTAGTTTCCCCATCTGTTTCTCTGTACTTTCTTCCTTTTTCAACATAACTGTCTCAGTCAGTGACAGCTGTGACATATGCTTTTTATTCATTTACTGTTCTGCTTTTACATTGCGATGGCAGCCTATTGTTCATATAAACATGTATTTCACAGAAAGCAGAGGGTTTAAAGAATTGCATAGGAATACATTGCACTTTCCTCAGAAAAAATAAGAAACGCGAATTTTCTATGGGAATATATAAAGGAGCTATAATAATTTGTTAGGCTTTTCAGACCTACCTTTCCTGTCTGTTTCACAGGAAACTATTGAGGAGCTGTACAATATGCATCTGCAGATATTCTTCTCTTGTGTTTTAATCAATCGTTCAGTCGTCTACTCCCGTGGGTGTAGTAGAAAGTAAGGCAGATCTGAGCCTTTAAAAAGAGATACTTCCTTTACAGATCCCACCTAACATCTCCCTAATTGCCTTCTTTGGGGCTGACCAAGGGATACTTCATCCCTTGTCCAAGCTTACCGCATGCAGGGTGATGGGGGGAAGCAGTCGAGTGGAGCCACGTTGCAGTTCTGGACAGGATGGAACAGTACGTTCTCCCCTGCCTTCTCTTCCCTTCTCTCACAGAGAACTTTATTGCTCACCTTGGGACACTCTTGGCTACCTATCGCCCTTTACTGCATGGCCCACCTCGCACTCAGATGATTTACAAAAATGGAGCGTAGGACACAGTGGTATTCAGGGTAGAATCAGTGCAGTACCTATCAAGGTTACATGGCAGAGATTATCCAGAAATGTGTCTCCCACAAAAGTGCATGAAAAGCTATTGTGAATAGCAGTTTGAAGGACGTTACGGTTCATCTCTTCTTGAGGACTCTTTCTACACTGTAATTTGATGATTAGATTAGCCTTTCCAATTTACAGAGAGGTGCATCAGCCTAATTAACAGACAATTCAGTCACATCTGATTGTGGGAAGAATGAAAATGGCAGAGAACTTGAGTAACCCTCTGTTATGTTTGAAGAGAATGCTGATATTTCAGAAAGATTTAGGCCCTGATGGGCTGCCCTTTGAAGTCACTTGAGGGCTGTTTTTCAGATTGTCTTCTCTGGGCCTAGGCAGCTACGAATTTGTGTTCCACATAACTGTAAGTGGAAACACCAATATTCAAACATCTAAAATAAAACAAGTATCTGAATTTTCTTTTGAAGATGGAAAAGTTATTGCCATGTTGGAATCTGAAGCCATTTTAGTTCATTTAAACTGAATATTTTTAAAACTGTTTTGTTATTTAATCTTTGGCTTGATCTTTCCGTATTTGCTTTTACCTATTACCGCTTTGGCCAGACCCTTTCATGTAACAAACTATAAAATAGCACCGTTGTACTATAAAACAGAGATTTTTACATACTGTTTGATATATGTGTATTATTGATATGCTAAATTTTACATACTGCATTATATGGAGGAAGAAAGAAGTTACCTATACTGTTGCAAAATAATTACCTGGAAGAATCATTAATGGTTTGAGAGCCTATGTATGCTTTAACTGCTTTTAAAAATCTTTTGTCTCACAAATTGCAATAAACTGCATCTTTGCAAGAGAAGGAAAAAGAAAACTGTCTTAAAACAAATGCGTCTATAACCCATATTCTGTCAAAATGCCACAGATGGAATTAATGGATGTTTAAAACTGTATATGTTACCTTACTGCTGCTGTTACTGGGAATGTCAAACTGTGCAAATATGAAGGGGTAGACAAACAATGTTATCAGACACTGTAAAACAAACAGCCTGTTGCTTGTATAGAAGTGCAAATAAAAAAAACACCACTTAGACAAGGCTGATGAATGACTCCAGCAGCCAGTGTTCATAGGTTAATTTAGTGCAATTGGATCCATCAAAGGCCCATAAATTTTTAGGCTTTTGAGGGGCACAGGACTTTAAGAGATTTTGTGCAGGACATTTAAAACAGGTTAACAAACAGTAATATATCAACCACAGAATTTTTTAGCTCTGGGCTGGTTAAAATGTTCTGTTCTCTAAAGACTTAATATTGGAATGTTTAGTTGCATTGTTCACTGGGAGAATGCCCATTGGTTGAGATTGCATCAAGCTTATTAAACCATAGGTTTTTTTTAAGTCTTCCAATGTTTAACAAATAATTTATTTACAGCAAAGTATCCTGCAGATGGCACATTCATTCTTCGTTCTTGTGGATGGCATGTTCTTACATTCTGTAGTTTCTGTTTCCTGTGTTCCCTCTACTTGTGTTCTTCAAATGCACTTCCTGAAGGTACAGAAAAAAGCAATTATTCCAGATAGGTTTTAATATGCTGTATGACCACAAGACTTATAATAGTGAGAAAACAGTTATCATACATGCAGGAATTGGTAGAGCCCTTCTGCCAGTTCAGAGAACTTAACTATGCATAACTTCTGTACACCAAATTCCCTGTTCTCATAGGCATAAACACTTTGATTGTTGTCTTTATTGATCTTGGCAGAGGAAACATCTGCATACTGGAAATGGGATGGGCTTAGACATACAGTAGGTACCAAAGATGATCTTCCTTTCTTTCAGAACAAGAACATTTGCAAAAGCAGGATGTATAGGGGCCAGGGAACTTTAGAGTTGTAACTGCAGGATTTATGGAGCCTCCTGGGCTTTGGTACCCAGTGGTCGGAGGTTTTCAAAATTGCCGAGTGGGACTCGGTTACCTACTTTTTGCATAAATGGCATATTAGATGCTTAAGGTTTTTGTTGGATAAGGCCTTTGGGAGGATAAAAAGTGTGGGTTCACTGCAGGAGCTGCAGCCAAATAATTTGTACTTTCAGAAAGAGACAGGGTGATATGCCAGGCAAATCGAGAGGGTTTTGGAATGAGCAATGCCCTCAGTTCACTGTCTTTCCATGCACAAGCCAGTTTCCAGCAGCAGCGATGGGTGTGGCATATATCTTTCAGCTTGATTTCCTTATTTGCAACACTGGTAAGTGTTAGTTGGGCCCAAATCTTTGAACATTCTGTACCAGACTAGAGGCAGAATTGTTAAGTAACTCTCCATATTTATAATCCTCATCACAAGTAAAATTCCTAGTTAACTGAAATCATGTCCGCTGTCCTAGGAAAAGCCAAAAATAAAACATCTCCCTGAGAAAGGTGAAGTATGTGCACGCCGCTCTATCACTGCATTATCTATTATTTAAGCTCTGAAAAAAAAAAAAAGAAATGTAGTCTCTAAAATTTAAAAAACAATGGAATTTTTGCCTGCTTTTCTGATGGACAGAAAGAAAATGGAAGCTGAGTTGGTGCCTTACAGTATTTTTATGGGGTTTTGCAATGATTTCTGATATAGAATACTATTCTATATATAACTTTTCCATGTGCCTCCAGTATCTATTAAACATCAAATAAATCAGGAACTGGCAAAGGATCATAAAAGTTGTGCTCACCTAGAGCTTATTAATTGTCACTGGTTTTGGATTGGGGTCTGATGGATATAAGTTGAATTATTATTTTCAGAATATAAAAAAAACCCAACAACCAAGCAGTACTAGTGATTGTTAAATAAATTATACCACCAAGTAAGAACATTGAGCCAAACTAAGATTTATCATCACTGACAAGCCAAATTTGTTAATAGCAAAGTATTCATAATGAAGAAATGTCTTTGTTAGGAACCTGCCATTCTAGATGTTCTTAGTCTGAAATGCAATACTAAATGAGGAAGAAGAGACTAATCATCTAGTCACTATTCCTGTGACCAGTTCAATAGGATACTGGCTTGTCTTTATCAAATTTTGCTAATACCTCTGTAGAATAGTTTCCTTAGCATGGATCAAATACAAAAACAGGAATGTCAACAGAATTCTGTTTATCCATAAATTAAAATATTTTTTGCTGTTTCATTGCCTGTTTCTCATCCAGCTTTTACAAAGCTCCCTTTTCTGTCTTTAGATTTGCCTAAGCTGTACCTTAGTTTTTACTCTGAAGCACTCATTCTGGATGAACCCTTCAATTTTCGTTGAGTTTCACTAACATTATCATTGCAGCACTTCACAGGAGTCTGACACTGTTAAGGATCCTGCCTCATGCTACAAATGCTTACGCTGTTAACAATGAACTAAGAAAACAGGATTTCCTTGACTCATCAGCCCTGTTTTTTTCCTCATGGCAACAAAGCAAAATGTCCTCATCTATGCTGCCCCCTAGGTCCTCCTCTTTGAAGAAAGTTTACCAGCATGTAGAAAAAGTTATGTGATACGTTTTCTTTGCAGAAAGTCGTACATTCTTAAAGGCTGCACCCTCGTGATCTATAAAGTGGACAGTGAGAACCTTATTGTGAAAGAACAGCCATTTTGCATTGCAGTGGGTTTCAAAGTATACTTAGATTGAAAATTAGCTATATGTTTCTCAAAAGAAAATATAAATTCTCTCCACTACTGTTGCTGTCCGACTTTAAAATGGCTTTATCATCCAAATAAAGCAAGCACTAAGATGCAGCAGGGTTTCAGTTATAGCTTTTAATACCCACATGTAGATGGAAAAAAAGCTGTCATAATACACAGGCTAGCTTTGAAAGTGAGGGAAGGTGGCAGGTTACTTTTAGAACACTTTCTCCTCTGGAATCGGCATGTTGATGAATAACTACAAAGAAGTGGCGCTGGTGGTGGCAGCTGTAACATGCATGCCAGAAAATACTTTGACCCATATAGCACATTTTTTCAAGTTTGCGATGTTGAGACCATTGGGGGGAAAAAAAAAAAAAGGCGTGAATGCTTGAATCAGGTTCTCAGACCTGCATTTGCACTGGTATGGAAAAGCTTGCCTTATTTCTCAAGTCTTTGGAAAAAAAGGAAACTAGAAATAAAATTGTTATCTGTGGTGCTTGTTTCATTGTCAGATCCTCTGAGCTGATGTTCAGACGCAGCCAAAGACAATAAGCATTTTAAGATGAGAGATGCAAAATGTCGACTTTGCGTAGGTCAGTCCATGAACAGAGAAGCGCAGACTGCGAACCTGTCACTTTATGCACGGATCTTTGGAGACAGGGCAGCCTTAACGTACGGATAACAACCACCTCAGTGATAGTAAAGGTCATTTAACTAAGACGGAAGGGTATTGGGAAGCACGCGGCAGCATTCTTATCCTGTTAGGATGGACATTCAAACCCCATGTTGCCATTAAAAGATCTCTTGCTTTATTGGTAATAAGTGGAAAGTCTAATGTTTGTGGTAACAGGCACGATATCTTAGCTACGAACTCTCTGGGGTCTCTTTGAAAGCTTTTTAGTCGTGTGGGCAGTGCGATCAGTAACATAATAACAAGGCTGGAAAGTAAGCAATGGGAGAAAATAATTTTCTGAAGAGGCCAAGTTCTTCTATCTGTTACACTTAAAAGGTTCCCTCATTGGCTTGGTAATGTGGCATGGCTGTAACAGAAAGTAGGATTAGTGCCATTGTGCATATTTTGGCCTGTAAATGTATCTCTGACTTGATACTGAGCCAATTACAAAAGAATCTGCCAATCTTAGAAAGATTAATGAGAAATAATGCAATACTTTTTCTGTTTTCTTAGTGGCGTTTTTTAAAAATAAAAATATTAACTTCTTTTCCCTCTCTCTTTTAGTCCCACTTAGTATTTATTTAAATTTTGAAGAATAGATAAAATCTGAAATGGATGTTTGAGAGAATCTGCTTCCTATTGATACCTTGTTGGTATATGTATTTTTGTGTATTTTCCACATATGAGGCCTAAAGAAGAATAAGGACTAAAAATCTGAGGAAGAGCAAAATTATATCAAGATGTACACCTCCTTGGTCCTTTTGCTCAGGGTGCAAGGGGATGGCATGGTACTATGTTTTTTTGCTTTTGCTTTTCTTTCTTTATTGGATTTTAAAATCAGCCTCACCGGTGTTCACATTCATGTAATAATTTTCAAGGTACCTTGTAGTCTTAAATTGATAAGAACCTTGTGCCACTGGTTCTGTGACACTGCTTCATTCAAAAAGGTCACAGTCTTCCCTCATGTACACTACTGTTGTGGAAGTAGCTCAATTTCCTTTGCTTGAACAGAGAACAGTTGTTTTTCTAAGTTCTATTCACTAGTTTTCCAATTGCTGTTAAATCTTAATTCACTAAGGGTAAATAGATTAAACTTTCATTACCATTGCTTATACGAATGAAAGAAAAGCTAGATGGAACCATGTACACAGAAGAATGAACTCTAATTCCCCTTCTCGCTCCTGTCTCACAGTTTAAAACTCTAAACACAAACTTAGTGAAAAAGGGTGAAACCATTACTTTGCTTTCCAGCACAAATACAAAAAGTTTCTCCCTGGTCCTTACTCCTGCCTTACTGGCTGATGTATTTGCTTATTAAATGAGATTTTAAACTGAAAGCAATGTCAATAGTTATTCTCACAGTTTTAGGTTAAAAAAAAATAATCTTGATCCGTAATGTGCTTTGGTTTCACACCTGTCTTCTGTTAAAAATTCAGGGACATCTTTCTTGAGTTTAGAAATGATGACATAAGATTAGGTTGTCTCCTCTTTAATAATCTCTGCTTGTATACATAACTAACTGCAAGTGGGGTAGAATTTTATAATGGATTTTTATTATACAGATGATCACTTCCTATTTTTTATTGGTTCTGGCAAGATGAATGCCTAAGTATCTCTCATTTTTTAACAGTAATAATTCTACTGAAAGCTTTCAACAGAATATTCGAATAGCAAGCAAGTAAACAAACCAGGCTTTGGATAAGCATAATTGATGAGTGTCAGTAAATGAGTGAACAACAGATCCTGCAGGTTGGTTTCAAATGAAATTCATTAAAAAAGAAATTTGCTGCAGGACTAGTAGGAATAGTTGCTGGTTGTGATCCTGCAAAAAAAATACCTATTTGTTTAAATGTACAAGCGTTTTAATTAAATTGAATTTTTACAGTATTATAACTGTTTGTTTTACTCAGGTCCTGTTTTGAATGGTATTATACTTAATGCAAAATGGTGAAGTACTAAATTTTAGTAGCTTAATTAAGATGGTCAGAAGCAAAGTGAGGGGATTTTGAGTAATATTAAATTCCTTGAAATTTGAGGAGACTGAAAGTAGCTTAATGAAGATCAGTTTCACCACAAAAAGATAGAGCTGCAAGAAATCAAAAAGCTTTATTTTGACTTCTTGATATTAAAATGTTTTGCTTTGGAAATACCAAAATATTCAATTGCAACAGTTCCAATGTGAAACTTCTGACTTTCCCTTTTCAAAACATCATTTTTTTCAATCAGTGCGGTGAAGAGGTATAGAGAACTTATTGTTAATAATATAAATATTAATAATAGAAAGGTATATACGTTGAAGTAAATGAAATAAACTGAAAAAAGAAAACCAATCTTTATCAACCTTAGTCTTAGTGTTGCAGTACTATTCTATTCACTTAGCTAAATAGACCAGAACTGTTGTCCTGAATTTTTATTTTTTTAATTTCTTCAATCTGAACACTAAATCAAATTTAATTGTCTAGCTTTCCTTAGGAAGCCTGTTAGAGAAAACCAATTGCATTACCTGTAATTCTTGCATATTTTATGTAATTTCCATATTTCTGGTCATCTGCTTTTCTACTGAGGGATCTGAATGATCAGGGCAATATATTAATTTTGATTACATATTCATTTTGATTGACTGAATGTGGATTATACGGGTAGATCCTATTCTATTTTAAAGGAATGAGCTGCCTTTGCAGATCAAATTCAGAGGCACAGAAACAAAAGATATACAGTAAATGGCTTACTAAATCTTAGCCAGCTTTGTTGGTTTTGTATAAAATCTGCTTCAGATATGATTGTTACAGCAATATGTGAAGGCTATTGAAAAAACCTATTTGTATAAAACTAAAGCATTTTTTCATTGTCCAACAATTGTCCAGTTGTCACCAAGAAGTCAGCTTTTTTTTCTATGCTGGATTTGAGCTTTAAAAGCAGACTTGGAACTTTACTGTGTATTTCCTATAACCCAACTTGGATATATTTATTGTTTCACACTGGAGAAAGCAATTTGAATGCTCCAGAAGCCTCTCAAACTACAAACAGTTTTTTCATCCCAGACAGGGTTGCTGACCCAGACGGTTAAGTGACCTCTGTAGGATGCAACTCAAAAAATATAAAGTATTTCAGGAAGTAGAGGAGATACTTCTTTTTAAGTAGGGGACACACACTCTGGTGAGAGTTTGGTATCCTTTAGACAGATGTTTGAGAAAGATGTTTGACTGCCGGGCACTAATAGAAACTACATATTACTGTAGTTCACAACTTAGTGAAGGCCCACAGTGCTGAAACGCAGCTGGAAAGAGTTATCCCATCTGTTCACTAAAGACTTTAGGGTGGTTGGCCTGTAGCTATCACGTTCTGCTCTGACGCATACCTCATTTCTCTCTGCAAGCTATTCCGCGTGTTTGTTGCATTCACTGGCTCCTCCAGTTTAAGGTAATTTAGTCATGGGCTGAGTGCAAAAGGGGTGGTGAAAGCTGGGCATCTAAATTATGATAGAGTTAAGGTTGGGTATGTGCTCCATTGTATACAGCAGCTGTGGCAGTAACAAAGTGCTTCCAACTGCCTTTTTTCTTCGTTTCTTTTTTTTTGTGACTCTGTGAATTATGCTGTGTATATAATACCCTCGAGTATATCATAACAATGAGTTTATTTTTTACTTTTCAATATACTTTTATATTTATTTGTCAGTAAAGGTCTTAGAACAGGACAAATAATGGTTCTATAGAGAAATAAATATTTTGTTCATTAGCTATAAAGAAACAGAACTCTGCACATGCAGTCTCTGTAATGGGATTAAAACTAGTTCTTGATGTTGGCCTTATAGCAGCAGACAGGCATTTTGGGGTTCTCAGCCCACACGAATCATTCATTGCCTGGCCCTCACCATTCAGATTTGTGCGTGTAGTGTAGCAACACTTGTTTGCAATGTAATGACTAAAGACCAGTATCAACATAACCTATAAATAGAAGAACAGCCCTGCTCCGTTGAAGTAAGTTATTCTGCCAAGTTGTGCATAGGAGGAATGATCTGCTCAAGGAGTTGGGAAAGTAGACCACTTACAAAAACCCTTCAACCACAACCCAAATCCTGAATTTGTCTATTAAAAAGATTATGAGGAGATGCCAAATAAAAACTACATTAGAAGAATGAAAAGCATAAGAAACTGATCGTGTATGAAATCTGGGAGTAACTGTACAACATCTTAGATATTCCACTTAATCCTGCCTTTAATGCTGTATCTAAATCAGAAAATATTAGAGGTCATATATACTATCTTACATATATATTCACTTTATATATGTATACGATATGTATCTCCTATATAACATATAATATTAAGATAGAAAAATATTCTAGGACAGAAAAAAATTGCTCAACTGAAAACTAATTTTACTTTAGTATAATTAATTTTTTAATTAAAATCAGTGACATATCAACACTATGAATTTGCTAAATGCATTCATATTGGGGGAGCCTATCTAAAGAAGAAAGTATGAAAATAGCATTTTCTTTCTTTATAAAGGCAAGTACAGCTGCCTGCAAAAAGAAAAAAGAAAGAAAAAATAATTACATGAGAATATGTACCAGAGCTTTTTCACACAGAGTTTTTCTTAATGAGTTCTTTTTCTCTTCTCTTCCTTTCCCTTTATTTTCCTTTTATCTGTCATAAATCTGAATAATAGTTTCTCCTACCCCTGCTCTATTTTTGTTTCCTCAATCTAATTTTCTCCATCCACAGATATTAACAAAAACTTCAGTTTGTTTTTTCCACCAGTTTTCTGTTATTTTATCACCAAATTCCCATCAAGAAGCATTTATGATTTTTCTGCTTCTGTTCATCTCTCTCCTCCTTTTCCCATCCCATACCTTTTCTTTAAAGGTATTGTTTTCTTTAATATTAATTTTTCTCTAATTTTATTTTCTCTATTGTTCTCAAAATTCTGTCTTTTCTGTATGATGCACCGTGGTTCATTCAGTTCTTCAATATTTCTCATCTTCTCAGCCTCTTTGATCTAATTCCCTCCCTTTTATTTTTTTTTCCCTCTGCTCCTCATTGTCTTTTTACTGCCCTTTTCACCTCTTGATTTTTTTCTCCTTTTAATTTCCTGAATGATTTCTTTTGCAGCTAGGTTCTCTCAATTACTACATACTCCCTCTAATTTTTTCCTTCTCCCAGGATCCCCTCTTGAACACTACTTCCCCTGCTGCGGCTGGAAGATGCAAGGCCTTTCTTCTGTTCCTTTCTGTTTGTCAGAAAAGTGTTTTCCTGCCTATCTTTTGAACTGGGAAGAGGACAGCTGCCTAAAGGATGACATCGTTCCTTGGCCCTCCATGGAAAGTGGTGTGGTGATCCATCAGCGAGCTGGCAGGTATCTTGTCTCCTTTTACTTGAAGTTACAGAATGTTTTACCCATCACCTTAGCAACAAGCATGGGAAGGAGCACACAGATTACTGGCCAAGCCTGTTTTCTTCTTTTCCCACAAGTCTTAAATATATGTGTGCCCAGACAGGAATAAACCAGAGGGTTTTCTTGTGTATAATTGAATTCTACCTGAAAAAGACTTCGCTTGTTGTCATGTGTGTCTTTTGAGATGTTCACGGGTCAGGTGATACTTCCCAGGAAGAATCATACAGCCATTACTTTAAAAGGTTGAAAACTCTTGAGGAAGAGGTGAAAGGATTCCATTCAATGGATTGACTTACAGAATAGAAATGAATGCTGGAACGATTACAATTGTTCTTTTCATAAAGATGATATTAAGGAAATTAGTATATAGGGCTGGTTTCCTGACTTCCTATGAAATCTTCAGATTTCATGCAGTTCCATTTCTTATAAGACAAAATTTTCAGATAACTGCAGGAGTGGGGCCAACAAATGTGTAGGACAGACAGGGTCAACAGCAATAACATCTATCATTAGAGGCTTACAGCAGATGACAGATAACATGTAAAACAGATGTGCAGAACTCAAACAGAAGAGACAGTTGGACACGAGCTTCATGGTAGCCTAGTCTAAGATGGGTTTTTTGAACTATAGGCTCTATTGGGGAGAGATAAGATTTAAGTACATATATGTACAGTATATCTAGTATGACAGCAACCAAAATCTCGATACTGTGAACTCCGCAACAATACAAATTGTACCAATGAATATTTGAAGTTCTTGGAGAATATACATATTAAACATTAAGTAGTTAAAATGAAGTATGTAATGATTGCAGTGACTACCCAGTTAATTTAGTTCTGATAAATAAAAAAAAAAATGAGGAAAGAAAAAAATCATTTGTTCATTTACACGTAAAATGAATAGCAGAAGAGTCGTGTTTTCCTTCTCTCTACATCTTCTACTCACTTTACATCTTCCTGACAAGGAAGGATGAGTGAAGTGGTTCTGGATAGATCTGTTGTTAATCATCCAGTGTTTGGTTTCTCTTTTGAAAGAAGTCTTAGGTGCTATTTATGAATGAACAATGTGAGTACTTGTCGCTTACTACCCAGTAGCAGGATAAAGCCTCAGAACTGCTGTCTTAGCAATTCCATGTTTTATTCAGTGTTCTAAGACATGAGATAGAACACACCATTTCCTACTTATTTCCTACCATGGACATTATTTTGCAAAACCCCACTAAAACTCAGTGTCCCTAGTACGCAGAACGCATCAGTTGTTCGCTATGTTACCATCCTTGACAGAATTTTCCTTTCCTAAAACAGGTAAAATATGTAGGGCTTTTTCTTTTTTTTTTTTTTTTTTTTTTTTTTTTTGTCGACCTGGCCTACCTTTTGTGCTTTTGGCATATCAGTGTGGCGCTGAGCACGTACAGAGCGTGCAGATTTAGGTGGCTTTATTGGAGCACAATACATCTCCAGCCTCCTCAGGTCACAACTCTGGAAGCAGCATTCATCCACTATTCCCTTGTGGTGTAAGCGTCTACTGCTGGATCCATACCCTGTAGGCTTACCTATTCAAAACACAAATGGAAAGTTTTTACGTTAGAAAGAAAATGCAAAGATCTCAGCAGCAATCATATTTAAGTTGCATTATTTTAACTGAATCACCAATGACAGTTGTAGAGGCTGCCTGTGTGTATCAATTCTAAGACCCTGTTCTCCATACAGCATCGAAAGATATTCCTGGAAATGGCTAGCTTTGATCTCTTCTATGGGTGGTTGCTAATTAAGTATTTGAGCAAAATTATATCTTCTTAGAAAAGTATTATTAAGAGAGTTTCTTGAACTGTCTTGGCATTGAAAATGGAGAGGGAGGCAGTTGAAATCTGGCATTTAGAAGCCTTGCAAAGGAAATTTGCCCTTTAGCTTTTGGATGAAAACTGATTGTTGAGCTGACGGAGGTAGCTGGTGCTTAAAGATCATAGGTCATACCTGTGTTGTAGGCAACTATTTTCTAATGAAAAGGGCTACACTGAGCCACTATGTGAAGTCAGAGTGTGTTCCAAAGGGGAAATAAATACTGTATACCACTGCACAGGCTGTAAGATCTGCAAAAACTAGTGGGAAGCAGGAAATAAGGTAACAACACAACCAATGAAATGCAAAAATGGAAGAGTTATAGCTTTGCACAAGATAGGAAATGGGACTGACATAATGTGGTCTTTCCTGTGTTTTGTGTTTGCACTGGGCCTCTGTAGGAACTATGTGATTGGTAAATGTTTTACATTCTTCACTCAGCAGCAATAAAGGGTGAAATTTTTATTCCTAAAACTCTTACACTTTTTTTTTTTTAGTGAATTATGATTTCTTTAGTAACCGTTGATTTCTCTGCTATACTATGCAAAGATTACAGACCTATTATTTCATGAGCTTGTTTGTATGCAGCTGGGTTGGATGTGCAGTTGCCCTGTTATGACTAACTAGAAATGAACGGACAGAAAATTCACAAAAAAAAAAAAAAGTAGTTGCTTACTTACTACATCTATTCCGAAATTCTGGTAGAATTCAGTTTCAGACTGTAAAATTCTGAAAAGGTTAAATGTTTTGTTTTGACAGTTTCAGCATTAAATGTTTCCATTTACAGAATGATCCACATTGGTTAAGAACCCAAAAATATGGAAAAAAAGGAAAGAAAATTGCACCAAGATCCAAAAAATGAAGTAACTCAATTCAGTCAGCTCTACCAATTTTTTTCTTGCTTTTTTCCTTCCCCCTTCAGTTTTATCACTGAAACCAAAAATCTGTTATTCACAGAGTTTGGCAGGAATTTACATTTTAAGAAACTGTTCAAGCTAGATAAAGGATAAGGGTATCAAAAAAGACGAAAATTCAGTTTCTATTTGGGAAACTACTGCCTCCAATGCTTATACAGCAAATTTGAGGTTAATATCCATATACTTGTCCTGCAGTTGTCAATTTGAAGACAACACGGCATTTTGCAATTCTCTGTGATTAAAACATATGTCCACTGATGAAGAACCCTTGAGGCCTTAGTACATCCATAAATGAAAAGACCTCTAGTGGTAAAGTATGTCTAACATTTTAGCCAGCAATACAGTCAGCTAAGAAATAACTATCCCTATGAGGTTTGTAAACCCAGACAATAGGTTTTTAAATGTCTTTTCTTCCAGGGACTATAAATTAAGCAAAAAGAAAAACATGCTTACTTAGTATATTGCGATCCACCAAGGACCTCTATACTGTACATTGCCTGCTAAATTAATTGTTTCATAAGACTGAACAGAACAGCAAGCCAGGAGTAGATTACAGTAATATTTTGATTTGTCTGTGTGTGTCTGTGTATGTTGTTTTCTATGTATCGCTGAAAAGTGTTATAAATATTAAGACACAGAGTTTTGTTTTGTTTTGTTTTCCAGACTGTTTTCACTCACTGAGTTACAATATAAAGTACAAGCTATTCCCTGGCATTTTTTTCAGAAAACTGTTAATCGGGTTGTCTTAGCCTAACACTTTTAAAATTTAGCAGTCATGATAAAATGTGGAGTCATTACTGTGAGGGATACCCAGAGCTGTTCCACATTTTTGTCTTGCTCCCATTTAAAACATGGAAGGGCAAATTCTGTTCCTAGATATGCAGGTGTAACTCTTCCTAGTAGATCCAGCTGAACTGTAGGTACAAATAGTGAGCTTACTTTTCTTTTCTCAGTCTGCCAATTTTTCATAACCAAACACACTCTACAAACTTGTTCAAGAATTTTTCTTTAAACGGTATTTCGTAGCAGCTTACAGGCATAGGGGTTTAGTTGTTTCCCTGGCTACTGCTAAGAGTAAAAATAAGGATGGATAGATTATTGGTTAGTTTCATCTGCCTTACCGTGACCTTTCTACCTAGAAAAGAAGTTACCTATTAAAAAAAAATTCTATTAATCCAATAGAAGATTTCAGGATTAGTAATCATAGAATCATAGAAATGTTTAGGTTTGAAAAGACATTTAAGATCATCAAGTCCCACCATTAACCTAGCAATGCCAAGACTACCACTAAACCGTGTGCCTAAGCACCACATCTACACGTCTTTTGAATACCTCCAGGGATAACCAACCATACTCAACTTCCCTGGGCTTCCTATTCCAAGGCCTGAGAATCCTTTTGGTGAAAAAAATTTTCCAAATATCCAATCTAAACCTCCCCTGGTGCAATTTGAGGCCATTTCCTTTTGTCCTTTCGCTTGTTACTTGGGAGAAGAGACTGTTATAGTATTTGGAACTTCTAAGAATCTTAGAAAGGTTAGCTCCCCATGACATTCATGCTAGGTAGATAATGTTACCTCCAAGTGACAAAATTTAGAATCAAGAATATGAAAGATGTTGGCCAGAAACTTCCATGAGTTAACAACAGAACTTTGAAGAAGAAATCTTCCTTCCGTAAGTAGCAAGAATATAAATGTCTTTAACATGTAAATCCATTAGCAAAGCAAGTGTCCTTGTTCTTTACTGAAGCCAATTATCTACTCTGTAGAGTACTTATCAGGGTATTTTTTCTTAGTGGTATGTTTTGGTCAGAATGATCTAAGAAGGACTAATGGCTGATAGAGCCATTTTTTGGTATATGAAGGGGTTATAAAGGAAATAGTCAAATGAAATGTAAAGTTTGAAAGATCTCAAAATTTTGTTGTTTAGTATGGTTAACATTTAGCTTTGTCATGATTAAAGCCAAAGATGAAATTGTTAGTAGAGGTGATTTTTTTTTATTATTTTTTCATCTCTTTTAACAATCAGTAGTTCTTTCCAATTTGTCTGTGTTAAGCCTGTGCTTATACAGGCTATGCTTGTATTTTGCTGTTTTTAATTTAGCTCAATTATATAATCTGATGCTTTCTTTCTTTAATTATTTTTTACTCAAGACAGAAGAAAGAGCAATGGCATGCAATGAGTTATATAGTGTCCTACCAGTTTATCAGTATCATTGCTTGTAAAAAATTCATGACTTTTTGGTAAATACAGTAATTTCAACAGGAATATGTTTGATTTTTCTTTGATTGTACATAAAGTAGAGGAACTAGAGCCCTGTACTGTAACTTTTAAGAAGATCACTCACTTATTTGTGTATGATGTCTTCCCAATAAGTCAAGCAGAAACTTATACATTATTTTTGTTAGTTGGAGGTTGTCAATTCTGAGTTTTATTCTCATCTAGCTACTGTCTTGTTGTGTGATTACATGGAAGTTATTTTACCCTTCAGTGTCTCAATTTACCATTTATAAAGTTGATAAAATACCTTGAATAACCCATGAAGCACTGCCTGCCTTATTTAGTAATCAGTAGCAACATTTCTCCTGCACTATCATATGTATAAATAATTAATACAAATCCCGAATTCTGGAATCTTTTGAGTGAAAATCTCAGTGTACTTCAAAATTATTTTTACTGTAGCCAGACCAAAGACTTCTATGAGTTGTTTTTCTTTCTGACAGAATAATAACTTTACGAAGGAGGATATAATATCTTCTAGCTCTTTAAAAAACCTCTATATACATGTAACAAGTTTGGAATAGAATCACTAACACATCAGTGATGTGGTCAGCAATGAGACTTGATGTTTTATTTATAGACTTAAATATTAATGTATTACACGTCATGCTAAATGCCCATCCTCCATAAAAAGATAACAGGACTGTGAAGTCAAATAGTTGTTTTTTTCTTTATAATATTTTTCCCCAGGTTTTTGAAAGACCTGAGCAAACACGTGTACTTAAAATTTGTATGAAATAGAAAGGGATATTACCTGAATTGCTGTACAAAAGATAGAGAAAATAAATAGGAAAAAAAAGAACATTATTCTTTTCCAGTAATCGTGATTGTGGACTCTACTTTTGAGAAGTATCCAGTGTCTAGATTAATTTTAAACCAATAGATTTTAAATTGCTGCTGTCTTCCAAAGTGCTGCAGTATACAAAAGATGCTATCACAGACAAACATGAGATAAAGAATTACAAGGAGTTACTACCACTTCTACAGATATTATCAGTATTTGGCCCGTCTTCTTCTGGAAGGACTGCAGGATCAGATGGTCCCAGTTCATCAAGTTACCAAACTATGCACTTAGATCTAGGCAAATGTTCAAGCTCCTACACGGTCTGTTGGACTAAAGCAGATATTCAACAGTAAGCACATGCCTAAGTGCTCTCCTACATAGGGACTGACGTAACTAAGCAATTAAGTTAATTTCTACACCAAAATCCATATTAGTAAATAAATGTCTATTGGTTCTGCACATTTAATACCTGTTCTCTGTTCCTTAATTTTTATTTTTTTTTTTATTATATTGCCTTGAAATACTGACTGATCCTGCTGTGTCAGTATACTGGGCACCCATATAGTTCTTTCTCATCTTTCGGACACAATTTGAGTGCTGCCTTCCAGCTGTTATCAAAAAGATCCTTATATTTACTCAACCTTCAAAGTGCTGCCTGTGGACATATAACAGTCCTAGGCATTCCTTTTTGCTGACGTACGCTGATTTCCTTGGAGGTTTCTTTCCTTTTTTGTCAGTTGCTAGCTCAAAAGAGGTTTCATATCATGTAGGTCAAAGTTTACTTAATAGAATTTTTGGCTCTCATTTAATCTACTGTACCAAATATGTGAATGTTTCTTTCCATGTGCTACAAGCAGATAGAAAGTCTAGTCACACTGTTCTGAAGTCCCCTGAAAGCAGGCCAAGGTACAGAATTCCAATAGTTAAACAGCTGGCTTCTGTACTAACAGCACTTCCCTTTAAATAATGCAAAGTCAGTGGAGTAATTTAGTAGGGCTTGTTTACGCTTGATTTCTTTGTTCCCCTCTTTTTCTCCAAAATAACTCACTGGTGCTGCTGTTGGTTCTGCTCTACTGATGGTTTCAATGTGAGAAGTGCTGGTGTAAGTGGACTGTAGAAGTTTTGATTGTCAAACTAGCTAGGCATTCTGTGGAGAATGACAATCTACTGTTGTGCCATTAACATTAGGTTATTACGTGAGAATAGCCCAGGGTAAACACAAAGCTAATCTACTGTTTTGAGGACTCTAGGAAGAACATGGAGTAACATGATGGGATGAAATGAGGAAAGCCCAGGCCTCCTTGGAATTAAATCTGTCAAGGGGTGTCAAGGTCAACAGACAGGGTTTCTTCAAGTATATTGGAGGCAAAAGGAAAACTGGGGAAAATGAGGGCCTGCTGGTGAACGAGACAGGTGCCATGATGCAGAGAAGGCAGAGTTACTGAATGCCTTCTTTGCTTCAGTCTTTACTACTCAGGCCAGCCTTTGGGAGTCCCAGACTTTGCAGGTAACAGAGAAAATCTGGAGAAAGGAAGTCTTTCCCTTGGTTAATGAGGATCAAGTTAGAGATCAATTAAGTAAACTGGATATCCACAAGTCCATGCGTCCTGATGGGATGCACCCGTGAGTGCTGAGGGAGCTGGCAGGAGTCATTGCTGGGCCACTCTCCATCATCTTTGAAAGGTCCTAGAGAACAGGCAGGGTGCCTGAGGCCTGGAGGAAAGTCAGTGTCACTCCAGTCTTCAAAAAGAGCAAGAAGGAAGACCCAGGAAACTACAGGCCAGACAGCCTCACCTCCACCCCTGGAAAGATGATGGAACAGCTCATTCTGGGCATCATCTCAAAGCATCTGGAGGAAAAGAAGGTTATCAGAAGTAGTCAACATGGATTCACCAAGGGGAAGTCATGTCTGACTAATCTGATAACCTTCTACAATGGCATGACTGGATGGGTGGATGAGGGGAGGGCAGTGGATGTTGTCTACCTAGACTTCAGCAAGGCTTTTGACGCTGTCTCCCACATCATCCTCATAGGCCAGCTTAGGAAGTGTGGGTTAGATGAATGGACAGTGGGACAGATTGAACAGTGGCTGACAGTGCTCAGAGGGTTGTGATTAGTGACACAGAGTCTAGTTGGAGGTCTGTAACAAGTGGTGTTCCCCAGGGGACAGTACTGGGTCCAGTCCTGTTCAATATGTTCATCAATGACCTGGATGAAGGGATAGAGTGTACAATCAGCAAGTTTGCTGATGACACAAAACTGGGAGGGGTGGTTGACACACTGGAAGGCTGTGCTACCATTCAGCGTGACCTGGACAGGACGGAGAGTTGGGCAGAGAGAAACCTTGTGAAATTCAACAAGGGTAAGTGTAGGGTACTGCATCTGGGGAGGAATAACCCCATGCATCAGTACAGGTTAGGGGCTGACCTGCTGGAAAACAGCTCTGTGGAAAGAGACCTGGGAGTCCTGGTGGACAACAGGATGACCATGAGCCAGCAATGTGCCCTGGTGGTCAAGAAGGCCAATGGCATCCTGGGGTGTACCAAGAAGAGAGTGGCAAGCAGGTCAAGGGAGGTTATTCTCCCCCTCTACTCTGCCCTGGTGAGGCCACATCTGGAGTATTGTGTCCAGTTCTGGGATCCCCCATTCAAGGACAGGGAACTGCTGGAGAGGGTCCAGCAAAGGGCTACAAAGGTGATTAGGGGATTGGAACATCTCTCTTTTGAGGAAAGGCTGAGGGACTTGGGTCTTTTTAGTCTGGAGAAGAGAAGACTGAGGGGGGATCTTATCAATGCTTATAAATACTTAAAGGGCGGGTGCCAGGGGGATGGGACCATTTTTTTTCAGTGGTGCCCAGTGATAGGACAAGAGGTAATGGGCACAAACTTGAACATAGGAAATTCCATCTTAACATGAGGAGGAACTTCTTTACTTTGAGGGTGGCAGAGCACTGGAAGAGGCTGCCCAGAGAGGTTGTGGAGTCTCTGACTCTGGACACATTCAAACCCTGCCTGGATGCCGTCCTGTGCAACTTGCTGTAGGTGACCCTGCTCTGGCCGGGGGGTTGGACTAGATGATCTGCAGAGGTCCCTTCCAACCCTGACCATTCTGTGATTCTGTGAACATGTCCTGGAGCCTTTATGCGACTCACTATATTTGCCGTACCTAGTGTCATTTTTAGCCCAGCATTAGAACTCAAGAATGCCATTTAGACTGTAATTCAGAAAAACATCATAAATGTGAAAAACAGTGAACTTATTCCTAACCTGCTATTAGAGTGAATCTCCAGCTATAACCGCACCTTTTAAAATAATGTGAAAGGCTATTGACCTATTAGTGCACTATATTCTTGTACTGAGAAACTCAGAATGTTTCTATCAAAACATCAAGGTAATATAATTTGTACAATTTTGAAGCATTGATAGCAGTTTCGGGGTACCGTTGTGTGGGATCATCCAGAGAAGTGAGATGACAAACTTTTTTTCTCATTTACCACTGTGCCCAGTTTGTAGCTTATAGTATCTGGATGTATGTAAGCATACTATGAGGCAGCAGTTCAGTCAGACAGAACTTCTCTGTGGCCTGAACAACAAGGTTGCTATATTACAATCTAGTAACTGAACAAGCGCATCCTGTATGCTACATCCAGACCGGGAGCTGGTGGCTGGAGTATCTTTGATTGCAGGTACTGTCTGCCTTATGGTGGCACAGAAGATGCAGATTCCTGTTTTGAATGCTTTGCTTAGATTGAAATTGATTGTCCTCTGAAAGATCCCGTGTTCTTTCATCAACTACAGATAAAGATACTTGATCTAGTCATAGAGTGTACACACAACTTCTTCTAGGTAACTGAAGTTGAAGAACATGAATTCCTTTGGAAGTGATTTGTCCTAAATCACAAAATATGTGTCACTGGTGGAGTACAAAGCCATTCTCTTTTGTTTCCATTTTAAAAATTAAATACAATGACACGTATTATTCTAAAAAGCATACCAGCCAGTCTACTGTTTAATTATTTATCTTCATACCTCTTCAACTATGTTCTGTATATCAGGCTAGTATTCTGGTCTATTTTTACATTATGAATGCATGCATATGCAAAATAAGAGATTGTTGATATCACTTTTCATCTCGTTGTGATCTTAGACAAACTGTTTAATGTTATATCGATAATACTTCTTGAGGGTACTCCGGAATTTTTAATCTGTATTTGGAAAATTATAAGTCAATCTTCAATCAGCAGGAAATGCCTGTATTTTGATACTTCTATGAACTGTTAAAACAAACAAACAAACAAACAAGCAAACAACAAATCTTGTGAGCTGTTGTAAAGTCCCTTTACTGAAATACCTCAAGGTTTAAATGTTGCAAAGTAGGCAGTCTGATTTTCATGTAAATAAGTTGCATGCGTTTTGAAGCTACAATATTTAATATTTAGCTTCCATTTTCCTTCAATGTTTTGTTAGTGCCAAAAAATAATTATGCTTAGACTGATTTTTGTTTGTATTCATCAAAATGAGCATATATTAGCATTTATAAATGCTCAATGAGTGAATGCTTTAGCTCTGAAGCCTAATTTAATATGCATGAGAATAGAGGATAAGCTTTATCAGTATGCACAAGTAAAATCTTTTGAAAGCATATGCATTTGTTAATACTGAGATATTGCACTAGAGCTACTGCTTTGTGGAATACTGGGTTGCATTAATTATTGAGTCTAAGGCAAGATATTTGCTCATTGCTCTGAAATTCTAGGTGAGTAAGACTGGGAAAGCATAGGCACTCAGCTAGTACTGGTCTAAAAGAGAAATCTATCAAGACTTCACAGAGTGTTTTGCCTGAATAATTAAGATAATAAGCTGGACCTTATGAAAAAATGAAAACCCTTTGATGTTTCAAATAGAGAGTAAAACAACTATTTCACTTCTTTAAAGTCAGTTAGCTGACAATTGTAGATTTATTCCAAAAGGTGTTTTACTTTTTAATTGTATGTCTGTGTTTATTTAGTCTGCCACACAGTTGAAGAAGGTAATGTTTTCCTCTAGAAATATGCTTTCAGAAGCATTTCTTTTCTTCATTGTGTATTTAATTGGAAAAAAAAATATCCTCTTCCCCTAAATTTATTTCCAAAGTACAGCACTTGTAACAATTTCCTCTCACATATAGCTGCACTGTACTCTGCCCTTTTTATGGAATGACTACTTTGGAGGCCATTAAGTATACTAAGCATGTGATAGAGCCATTATGCTTCACACAGTAGTTCCTAAGCCAGTTGCAACGTGTGAAGAGAAAGACCTAGAGTTCTGTGAATATTGCAGTGGGATACGAAACGGAAATTTCAGAGTTTAGAATTCTTTTGAGGAAAAAAAAACAGCAGAAAGAGTGGGAAACAATATAATGTATTATTTTACACCAATTCAGTGCTCTAGAGGGTGAAAACCTTGCCAACCTAGCACAATTTACAAGCCTACGTCAGATTCCAGGGCTGGAAAGTGCCAGATGCAGCCAAAAAATATATACTTTGGCAAGGGAAATGCTTTGCTGGAAAGAAATTCACTATTGCAAGAATAGCCAGGTTTATCAGGGTTTAGGACAAGATAATTAGAAACCAGTAGGTCATTGTTACATTTGAATATTGCCCCCTATAGTGCGTCAAGAAGAACAATGGTAATACAGTCATCCATCCATAATGAGAATACATTCTCTCCTCTTCCTGTATGGGCTCTCACAGTAAATAATTACTGCTTACCCTTGTGTGTGGTGGAGGGATGATCAATCATGATAGGACCTTTCATACCCTTCTTATCCCATAGCCAATATAAAACTGCTTTTTATTTGGATTACCAAATGAATCACAATGCAAACCCCAAAATTGGGTGAAATGCTAGTATCACTGAAGTCACTGGGAAATCAGTGCACTCAGGATTATGCCCTGATGAATCAGGTGCCAGAAGCTACATATATATAATGTGATTCGAGGTCTATTGAAGTCAATGAAAAGACTTCCGTGTCCCTTAGTAGGCTTTGCATCAGTCTGATAACGAACAATCACTTGCTTTGTCTTCCAACCTTACAGTTCAGTGGGTAAATACTATCTTAGTGGCATCTAGAAGGGTTTGCAGGGAATGGATGTAATGTGATTACTTGAAGGAGGTAAGAACAAAAGAATACTGATGTGCAATGGGAAGCCAAATGACTGGTATGTAGTTAATGCCATTGACCACAGAACAAGCAGTACATTGCTTTGCTCTGTGTAATCAAGATTTTTATCCCCATAAGAACTCTTTCTCAGCTGTATTCTGAGAAATGAAAGCGTATCATTGAGAAATGAAAGCATTTCAGCAAATAAATGGCAAACACGGTACTCTTGTTCCTGCGTTTTGGAATCACCATCTGGTTAGCGGCAGAAGGTGCGAATGGCCGTTGCATTAAGTAACTGCTGACTAATACTTTCCATGCTATCAGGGAGTTCACCTGTTCACACACGTTACAATTTTTATTTCTATTTGTACAGCAGTAGCTCTTACGGAAGGGTAAGCAGCTGAGAGCAGGCCACTGTCGTCTTAACTACTAAAGAGGCAGACAATTTTCATCCCCTTATTAGAAACAAGTGGGGCAATAGAAAAGAAAGCAGGAGGGAGAAGGAAGATAAGAGCAAGGGCCTCGCTCACTTCTCACGCTAGTTTTGTATTTGTCTAATGCAGTCAACTTCAGTGGGTTTACTCGAATGTGCTCTAAGCTCCAGAGCTATAAGCTCTGTTTGGTAAGATCTGGTATCGTCGTCAAGGGCTTTGTCAGCAAGAAGCATCCAACCTTGTACAATGGTGCAGCAACAGAATAAGGAATAAAGAAGATTCAGCTTTGTACCTGTGCAGTATTGGCTGAGTCTTGTTTAGACTGTCAGTTATTGAACCTTTCTGTACAAGTCAGAACGACATTACTTTTAACTACTTCAAAAATTACTTTAAATGTGGTAAGATGACTTAATGCTTTCGATAAAAGTCCAGCATGTAGTTTGCTTACGGACAACATTTTAAATGTGAATTATTTTCCAGAAAACTTATTTTTGATTGTCTGCTACTTTTGGCATATTGGCATACTTTTCTTGTGATTTTTGACTTACAAGATTCCTGATTAGCAAGGAGAAATTAACCACCACATTCAGAAAGGGAATTTAGACAGAAAGATTAAGGCACAGATTCTTTTATCTTCACTGATGTTAAACAGTGCTTTATCCTAAATTAAAACAGCTCTTTGCAGAGAAAGATAGTACTTCGTTTGAGTAATATTTGTGGAGTCTACCTATCAATTATTTGCACAGAAGAAGGCTGTGACAGTGCCAGGAACTGAACCTACATCAACTTGAGCACCAGGCCAACGCTTTAACCATACACCTGTCTTACTTTAACCTTATTTTTGAGTCAGTAGGACATGTAAAAATCTAATCTTTAAATGAAATATTCCTTTGAGGTCACGATGCTCCTGTTAAACTTGTCTAATGAGATAAAAAAAGAAGTGAAACTTTCCAGTGGAGCACATAGCCATTAGGGAGTGAGGATGAAGTCACTGGGATGAGAAAGGGACAGTGAGTTGTGTCTGGACACAAAACCAGAACTAAACCTAGCTGAAATATATGGTTATGCTTCGTTTGCCTTTCACTCACACTGGTTTTCTACCAGTTGTAGCTCCATTCTTTAGTGATTTAATAATGCAATAGGAGCTAGGAGAATCAGTTCTAGTGGCAGGAACATAAAGAAAAAAGGAGTCACTGCTGAATAATAAATGAAACTACTCTTCTCCTTGACTGTCCAACTCACCTTGTTGTTACTGAAGACATGGAGGGGGATTATAAAGGAGCACTGGTACAGTGCAGGCAGAAATTGGTTCCAGTACATCTTAAATACCAAAACTACAGTTTCTGTAGAATCATTGGAAATGGAAGTGCTTATAGGCAGTAAAATTGGTTTATGAAGCAAACAGGAAGTAATCCTTCTTTTACAGGACTGACTATGCTCTCTCCAGTCACAGTTTTTAATAGGGAGTGTGGTTTCTGAGTAAATTTTTTTAAGTTCTCACTTGCTAAGTTTCAATAGCCTTTTCAGGGAAGTTCAAAGGTTTTAAAAGTTCATTTCCATTTAAAGAGAAGTTTTTCTAAGTAACCAGAATTATTCCTTTTTTTTTTTTACTATTTCCTTTCCCACTTGTTTAGACTTG
>VUYV01000028.1:5469694-5715584 GCA_008711295.1 Anarhynchus alexandrinus
AAAAAAAAAAAAGGTATTGTGGAAAAATGAAAAAAAAAAAATACTTGTCTTAAGCATACTTGGCCAGTGGAGGGCTTACACAGTATCAGAGAAAACAAGAAAGTAGAAACAAGTAATTCCTATGGAGTGCATTTCTAAAGAATCTATTTTATTCCTGTCTTGGTTATTAGAAATCACAGCCACTTTTAGTTCTCAAGCTTTCAACACCTATTGTTCAATTTTTATTCCTTTAAATGTTAATAAATCTCAAAGCCTGGAGGACTTTGATGAAAGCTTTTGTTCATCTGAAAGCATAGATTCTGAGTTGTGTCTGAAGATATTTCTTGGACATAGGTATCAGTATTAAGGCCTTTTCAAATATTTTTGTTGTGAGTCCTTGGATATTTAGTTCTGTAGTTGCAAGTTAATTAGCTGTATCTGAAATTAATAATCCAGTATTAAAATATGACATTAAGAGTCAAGCTGTACAAAGGAAAATTATGTTCAGGCGTTCTCTCTTGGTACTCAAAATTTGACTTAATAAAATCACAAATATTTTCAAATAACTATCCTTAAGTGGTTAATTGTAACTAATCCTTCAATTAAAATTGATGTTGATATACATAAACCAAATCAAATAGGATAGAAAACGTTTCCGCACAATATTCACCAAAACACCGAAATCCTTGTAATTTCTTCTTCTTTGCTTTTTCTATCTAATTTGATACAACTAAAGGAATGGGCAAATGTCCAGGGGATGTTAAGTCATTTTCAGATGTTATAGCAGTGCAGCTAAAAATTGGATTTTTCTAATAACATATTCAAATTAACTTTATCATTAGCGACTCAAATGTCATTAAAAAGTGGAATAATCTATACAATTTCCTCTGCCTCTGCCTCCTAAAAGTGCTGTTTATGATAATACTCGCAGCCTCCTGCACTTTTACTACTTGTACAATTTGAGTTTGAATGTAGATGTCAGAAGTACAATATTTCTTTCTCTTAGTCCTTCTGCACCAAAACTTCTTAGAGTTCTTTCTGTTGAGAGTGATTTTTGGATAAAACACGACCATTGCTCTCACTGAATCTTTGGTCAAAATGTATAACAAATGAAAGTTTTCTGTGGTTTGGGAAAGTTGTATTTCCCCCCCCACCCCCACCCCACTGATTTTCATCTTGCATTCCTCTGAACTCCTCTTTGCTAGCCAGAAAAGGAGGTGCCAAAATAACCCAAGGAGGCTGTGCAGCCTGTCTGGAAGTGGTAAGTTCGGCAAGTTTAGTGAGAGTGGCTGTTCATATAAGGTTTCCAGCGTAAGGGCCTTAACCACATGACGCTTTAGGTTTGCAGCACTCATTATCCCCGTTTGTGAAATTCAGAAAAGTTTCGGATCAGCATCCAGGATAAAATCCTAAATGGAAGTAAAATGAAGTCACTTTCACAATTCTGTTTGTCTAAAATGGGTCTGAGTTTTCTCTTCTTTGCTTCTAAATGATTATCTAAACTGCATCTCTTGTGATTTTGCTTAATTATTTGCAATTTCTCCTCATCTGTCAGTAGCTTATACCTCTCATGTATTACTTTTTGTCTTCTTCTAATATCACTTCATAACTTTTCTAATGAATTTTCTAAACTTATTTCAGCATTCAAGGTATTCTTTGTTTATCCCTCTAGCAGTTAGACAGCAGGGCATTAAGTAAGTTCTTATCAATTTAAACTTCATAATTGTTTTGACTTTCCATCCAGCATCATAAAACCGCTATGCAATCAACTGTGATCACTCTAAAGATTAAAGATTAAAACCACAAAAATAAACTATTGCATATGTTTTTCTCTATACAACTTCAGAACAGTATTGGGTTTAGATGGGATAAATTTAACATATATCTCATTTAGAATTTAGTGACAATAAAATACAATCAACATAAGCATCACACTTTCAGTTTTTGTTTGTTGGTTGGTTTTTTTTTTTCACTTTGTGATACAAAGCATAAACCAAAAGTTTTGGTGCAGGAAATAGCTGCATATTATTGACCTGTGTGGGACTGAATCTCTGATTTTCTCTCTTTACATGTGCCTCTCTGCTTGCATTATTGTGATATTTTGCCGACAGCTACTATGCAGTATCTTCACAGAATACTACAGGTACCACAGACACATATGCTGCCTCTCCAAAGGCTTTTTGTGTCTTCAACTGTATATATATTAGGGAAATATTACATGGATTATATGCTGTAGTGATATATATAGAATTTTTTTTTCTATATCATATAAGATAAAGACATGGAGCTGTTGTAATGAAGCTGCATCAGTAGCAAATAGATCCAAGCACTGGAATTTCCTGGGCATTATTTATACTATAGAGCAAACCACCTACACCTCCGGAAGGTTTGAGTGATCAGCACATAATAGATAAAATTTACTCTAGTACACAGGGTCTATAAACAGGTTGTGCAAAATATGGGCGGTAGGTTCAGTTTCTTTTTTACACTAGAGGGCTCCTTCACACTTGGTTAGCACCGTGGCAGCACCTACAAGCCAGAGGAGCGGAAACATGCTGCAGTGTGAGGGTATGTCCGCGCTATGGGATGTAACAGGCTCACTGTGTCTTCGCTTCAGGGGAATTGCTTCTGCGTATCACGACACTGTCACCTCGTGAGCAGTATCGGAGGCTCGTGACAATTGTCCCTCCTTCTTACCACATAATGTGGGAAGAGCAGAAACCCCGTGGAACTATTTCTGAGCAAAGAGAAGTTAAGATTCGCTCCCTTTTCGGGTTGCAGATACACATGAGAATGGCAAATGCTGTAACCAAGCCAGCCGGCAAACCGGAAATCTTACCTTGAATGTTTCCTAAAATTATGGTTACTGGGTAAGATTTTTGGAGGCTATTGGAAATCACGCCAACTTGTCTTTCTGCTGTTGGAGTGGCTGAGTTAATTTAATTTCAGTAGTGGGACCATCATTTTTACAGGTTGAAGAAAATGCTTGTGTTAGCTCTGCATGTTGCAGTAGATTTTCCTGCCAGTATTTGGATCTTGGACTACAGTGGCTCAAATACCAGACAAGAACTAGAAAATGAGAAGAAAGCCTAACTGTTGGAGGAACAGTTAACCCCATGTGATAACTCCTCTTGACCTTTTTAAGACCAAAATTTCAGATAAATTTGACCAGTAAACACAGTTCTGGAATTTGAAAAATAAGTTGGTAGAGATTTGCAATTCTGGAAGTAAAACACTTCTCAAATATCTGTCCTGTACTCTGTCCTTTGGCCTCTTTTCTGCATTATTAATAGGTTTCTTAATTGTCTGTACAGAATTTTCTTAGTATTAATCAGGCTAGGCTTTCTTCATTTCTATTTTAAATGAAGTATTATGGTAGAAAAACAGGAAATTTACAGGCAAAATAATTGTGTGCTGTAGTTTAGTAACTTTTTAAGTTTCAAAAATAATTGAACTCTCTTCAGTGCAAAGGGTTATGTAGTAAAGTGTTGTCCATTCAAGTAATGATATCAGAAATTGTTCCCATAACACGGAGTTATGTTGATATTTTAAAATATTGCTACTGATCTCCAACAGCTTAAGCACTTAAGCCCTACCCTGCCCTTTGTCAGCTTCATGTTTGGGAAATGTCACCGGAGTGACAGCTGGTGGAGTGAAGGCAAAGAGCAGAGAGGAGGCATTGAAAAATGCTTGGAACGTGTTGCTGTATTGTAGGGAGAAAAGATACTAGAAATATAGAAAACAATATGTGACTTTTAAAATCCACAACATGTTCCCTCCTGTGTAAAGGACTGTTTAGTATTGGTTGTAATTAAACTTATGTGCATGGTGAGCAGTATATTTCTCAGAACTCCTTGCCATCCTTCAATAATGCAGCAACAAGGAAGATTATCCTTTCCCCTACTCCAGGATGACGTCATTGTACTGATAAGTAGGACTTAGGAAAGGTTTATGTTCTTAGCACTAGAATTAAAGAATATAATACTCCTTTTAATGTAGTAATTTCTAGCTCCACTAATTTTCAGTGTTTATCTTGCAAGATCATTAGGAAATTCAGAAATCATTTCTCTGGTTGGAGAGAAAAAGAGTGGGGTGATCTAAGGATAAATAAGCTGTCTGTTGCAGTGTTCCTCTACCACTGTATCACATCTGGCAAGTATCTACAAGGTCTTTCAAAGTGATATGCTGTAAAATTGCTAAGAAATGCAGTCTTTAAAAATTCAAACATATTGTTAACATTTTAATGTTGAAGCTGGTAGTAATTATTGAGTACTCTATTTGTTTTCTAATAGAACAGACGTTCTTAATTTATTATTTCACATTGTAAATTTTCACATTAGACACCATACTGGCTCAAGATAAAATATCAGTGATAGGACACTTGTTCTTTCTTTTTATTCAGAAGAAACCAGACATTATTGCACCATGTCCTGTATCTTTCTCAGATTCTTTTGGACTCATTTCCTTACAGAAATTGCCGAAACCTCTCCAGAGTTCTTCATGGACCATTCATTCATTATTGTCTCAGTGCTCTGGCGCGATTATATAAAGTCATACTCAGTGGATGTAGAAGAAGAAAGATTAAGAGTTAGCTCTTCTGGATGGGCTATATGGCATCTGGTATAGCTCAAGCTGGAATCAGTGAGGGGCAGCCCAATCCCTAAAGAACAATTCATCCTGTCTCATTGCACGAAGTGCATATAAGTGTTTGAAAATTAAATACTTCTGCAAAAGCAAAGTAAATATCTCATAACACTATCATCAACTGAGCAGCAGAACACAAAGTTTGGTAATCACACGTATAAACTATGATTGTTTGGCGCCATAACATTGCCATTGACACTGATATTTGGAGCAGGTAACAACACCTAAACTTCAGATTGCCTGTCACTTTCTGTTACTAATCTCTGCCTTAATGTTGTTATAACTTAACCAAAACCCAAAGCTTAGCTGTCTGGGTTTCAGGTTTTGTGCATTGAGCATCTTTGGTAAGTTTTTGAGGTTTTTCGTTTTTTTCTTGTGAAGGAATTGGAGAGAGAAAAGTGCAGCTAAAACCTTTGAGTAATTTTCAACAATAAGATTAGAAGCCACATGGTTTTGCCCCTATTAAAACGTAACCCCCTCCTCTCTGAAGTGATGGCTGGTTTACTGGATATCCCTTGTGCTTCTGTGATGTGAAGGTGGAATTCAGGGAGGAGGCAAAAAGAAAATTACCTCGGTTCATGTATGGGCACTTGTGGCCTCTCTGTAGAAATCCACCTCAAAATTGCAAATTTCCAAGGTTCTGAGATATTTATCAGTAAAGGTATGTATAGGTGTTTATCAATCCAGTATTATTAGTAATTGTCAGTTCAGTTGTCTAAAGAGGTGGCTGCTGCAGGTGTTTATCTTTTTATACCCCCCTCATTATAATTTCAAGGAGTGGTCATCTGGCAACTCTCCTGCTTTTTAGAATGGTTGCTATCATTTCTTACTGCTGCCATAACCGAACCTGCTGTCTGATACTGACGTTTCCCCACCCGAACGCTGAGGTGAGGTTTCTCTTAAAAACATTTTTTTCTTGGACTCTGCTGAGATTGAAGTTAAACAAGATGTAGCTACTTTGGGGTTAGGTGATCTGGTGTGGGTATTTCTGTAGAGATGCTCCACAGTATGCTTCACAGTTTGCGCTAGCCAGGGCTGCAAGAGTGAGACTTATATTGCTACCCAGTGACATGCAATTGCTCGTACACGCTGCAGTCACTGCCCAACCCAGATCTGGTAAGAAAAATTGGCCGCAGTTGCATGTGCTGTGCGTTTGTGAGAGATGAACTGTCCTTGAAACCTGGTTCAAACATGATTCACCCTCAGAGGAATCAAAGTCCTAGTTCAGGTAAGGTAGCTGCCAAATACAGAACCTTATTAGCAACTTTTAAAGGCTCCTCTGTCTTAAATTATGTTTTCTTTTGATTCATCGTTTTTACCTCTTTCCAGATGAAATTTTTCTGCTTTGCTTGTAATACCTTTCTCTTACTGCTAATTCTCGTCTTTTTGAATTCTGCATGCAATTCTGCTGTATAATGACTGTTTTTAAAAGAAACATACTAAAGTATTGACTCCTTTAAATTAATGATGGATATCTCAAAGCTCATACTAAGGTTTGGGGGTTTTTTCTACCGTTCCTGCCTTAATAATACTGGAAAATTTTGAGCAATGTTTCTATTTAATTTGAAAGAGCAAAACTTTCCTCAACTGATTTTCCCAAATCGAAATTACTTAGTGATTCTGAAAAAGAATACCTTCACAATTCATTAACACAGTATTGACCCAGAACTGACAGATATCCTACCTGCAGGGAAGTCACTGACTTCAGGGAATTTAACCTCATGGGAATATTGATAGAAACAGGGCTAGGAAAAGAGCATGCAAGGCAAGTGCGCTCTGCTCTGAGGCGACTCTTTTGATTTATTGCCTCATCTCTGTGTTAGCATTGGCAGAATGTTGTGGAGAGTGAAAAGAAATTGCTTACTAGGCTCTACCACTTTATTGAGAGGATGCAAGGGAAACTGGTGTGAAAAGTGGAATGTGTGGGGAATTAGAGCGAGAGCACAGTATTTTGTTGCTGGCAGATGTCTGCTGGGCTTTACCATTTTACTGGGGTGGTACAATTCAGTTGTTATGACACATCCAGGAAGAAAAACAGAAAACACGAGCTGGAGGTTTGGAGAAAATTAAATGATGATGACTCAGAACTTACACCCCGAACTAAAATGAAGATTGAAACACTGCACCAGTTTGTTCAGGGGAGGAATCTGAAGCACACATGAAGAAATGAGCTTCCGATTTATTGAAGCTTCTCACTGATCTTCAGATGAAGAGGGTAATATCAGAAAGCTAGTGTCAAGGTGAAAGGCAGGAATGATTACAGATAAACTGCAAGCTGAGCTTGTATTTTTGCTGCCATTGTCTTTTCAAAATATTCTTTTTGTTCAGCGTGCAGTCAGCCCCACATCTGCTTCTGCTGAAATCCAAGGAAAAGTGTTTCAGCGCCTAGAAGTGTTATTGTTTGACTCCTTTGGCTGGGAGAATGAGTCTCAAGTAACCTATGAACTCTGTGCCATATACTTGCAGTAAGCAGAGGGCCTGCTGGGGTGATCTGCTTAACTTGCCATTAAGTTTTATGTAACTGTTGTAGTATTGTTTAAAAACGGCTTGAGGGATTCTCTGCAGTAAAATGGCATACATTAACTTCTAGTTTGAAAGTAGTAGCCAATTTTTATCCCTTATGTAAACAGATCTATTTTTATTGTATTTACTGAACTGTCTTCCTAAGTCTGATAGACTATTACCTATAATTTATCATCCTTACTGCAATATGGCATTTTTCTTAAAACTTTAACCCTTCCAGTGGCTGAGTTATACATGGGTGAGCTCCTAAAAAGTAGTATTTGGATGGATATGAATGGTTACCTGAGTTGGGGGATTTCAAAAGCATTTAAAAGGTGAATAAACATCATTGCTTCATTTTCACACACAGTAAAAGTAAGACAAATATAGATAAAATTGGTTTGTTCAAGGTTATGTAAGCTAGTTAGTCCCAGCACTAGAAATAGCCATAGCCCTCCCAGCTGCTTTATTCTTTATCCATTGCCTATCTACAGAAGCAGTTGGTCTGTTCTCTGAAATAGAAAAGGTGAGAGAGAGTTTACACCAATTAGGCTTCTTGTATTTGGAAGTCTTATTTCTGGATTCATCGATTGCACAGAAAGGGACTGTGATAGCCATAATTGTGTACTGCTGGGCTCATGCATTTCAACATCTCACCATTTCTTTATGCGGGTGCAAAATTTATAAATACATTTTCTGTATGTATGAGAAATTGGTTAGCAACACAATCATCTTATGCAGCATATATGCACCTAGGTCAGAGCAATCCCAGTATCAATACAGGCTGGGGGATGAAGGGATTGAGAGCAGCCCTGCTGAGAAGGACTTGGGGGGTCTGGTGAATGAAAAGCTGGACATGAGCCAGCAATATGCACTTGCAGCCTGGAATGCCAACCGTATCCTGGGCTGCATCAAAAGAAGCGTGGCCAGCAGCCTGAGGGAGGCGATTCTGCCCCTCTACTCCTCTCTCATGAGACTGCACCTGGAGTTACTGTGTCCAGCTCTGGAGACCTCAGCACAAGAAGGACATGGACCTGTTGGAGCGGGTCCAGAGGAGGGCCACAAAAATGATCAGAGGACTGGAGCACCTCTCCTATGAGGACAGGCCGAGAGAGTTGGGGTTGTTCAGCCTGGAGAAGAGAAGGGTCCAGGGAGACCTTATAGCGGCCTTTCAGTGCTTAAAGGGGGCCTACAGGAAAGATGGGGACAAACTTTTTAGCAGGGCGTGTTGCAATAGGGCAAGGTATAATGGCTTTAAACTAAAAGATGGTAGATTTAGACTAGGTATAAGAAAGAAATTTTTTACAATGACGGTGGTGAAACACTGGCCCAGGTTGCCCAGAGAGGTGGTAGATGCCCCATCCCTGGAAACATTCAAGGTCAGGATGGACAGGGCTCTGAGCAACCTGATCTAGTTGAAGAAGTCCTTGCTTATTGCAGGGGCGTTGGATTAGATGACCTTTAAAGGTCCCTTCCAATCCAAATTATTCTATGATTCTACATGAAGAAATCAAGTGGCTGTGGGTTTGATACTGGAAGTAATCTGCGTGCAGAATTCTTGTGCACTTTAAATAGCAGTTATATTGCCAAGTGTTGAAAGAAAAGACGGTGGTCTTGTTATTTGTTACCAGAGAAATTCAGATCCTTTTCTCTTCGCCAAAGAAGTTGTAATTCAGTCTACCGCAGATGACGGTGTTTTATGGGGCATATCACCCCTTATCTTGTGAAAGCATAGCCTCAAAACTCATTGAGTAGTAAAACCGCCCATGGGGTGTAGTAAGGCTTTATTTCATATATAGGCATCATAAAAACAGTGTTAGTGATCTCCTCAGTGGATCATCAAGAGGAGAAAGGCTACATTACACCACTACTGATGACTGTGATCACATAAAGGGACAATCAGTCCAACATAGCACCTCCGATTTACAGCTCCAGTGTACTGATATTCTAAAAAGACAAGTAACAGACAACACCAGATACTTCCTACTGCATGTCACTTGAGGCAAAGGCTATGTGTCGTTCCCTTTACTAGTACCTGGCAATACTGAATTCTGTTTATCACCAGCCACTTGGCAACAAGAACTATTCCTGGTCAGTGCTTTGCTGCTGCCCTGCACAGCAGCTGCTCTGGAATTTCTGCAGCTCACAAGAATGAGGCAATTTCTGTTGCTCCAGTGAGAGCAGAAAGAGGGTAACGATTCTTTGGATGGGTGCTTAGTTTTGAAGAAAAGGTGTGGAGGACTACATTCCTGGTTTCTGTTACATGCTGTTCCCCATCACTTATAGTTGTCAGGCCTAACCTATGCTGTTAACTTGAACTGATACATAGACCATTTACTCAGCAATTTTAGAGTACTATGCTGTTTATTGACTGCATACATTTAGGTGCATCGTGGCCCATTTGTAGTGTAGTACCTCAAGCTTATTCTCATCCATTAAAATGATCAAGATTAGCTCTCTTACCAGATTATATCACTATGAGTTATATTGGTGATGAAACCTGTTCTTACTGGGTCTGTTGTCTGAATCCAGGCTTCCAGTGTTAACATTGGCTTAAGAAGCTTTACATTTTCTTTTCTCCTTATGAAAAAATATGAAGAGCTCATATTTCAAAATAAAACTCCTGAATTGTACTTTATTTAACATCTGACACGGTTGAGATTTTAAGCTGCTGAATGCACATATAATGCTTTTTTAAAAGTGACATTGCTATGGTTATGAGTTACACAACAACATGATGTCAGCCCTCTGATTGGTGTCATGGTATTTAGCAATGCCACTTGGACAGGAAAGTTTACACACAGAAGCCTGTCCAACAGTTCTAAGAATTTTATATCTTTTGAAGTATTCAATATATTTCTTTATGTGTTGAAGCACTGGCCTTCCAAACCCTTGTTTTTATTTTCCAGCAATCTCAGTGAACTTGGGGTCATTGGATTGCTTGCTCTCTAACTCACTGCACTGAAATCAAGCAGCCATCAGCTAAATTACTGTAGTTTAAATGTGTCTAAAATTAATTCAAAGCAGTACTTTAAAACAGCATTATGACTCTGCTTTCAACATGGCACGAGGATATAACACAAACCAAAGAGGTAGACGTGTTCAAAGAAAAGGTGGATTTTCTGTACTGGTTCAAAATAAGAAACAATAGGACTTTCAGATTTCAATTGCCTACTTCAGCCACAAATTTTCTGTGATTGTAGTTGTTTTCAGCAAGAAAACGGTCTACTGTTGATACAAATTAGGTCTCAGTTTTCCAAGACATGTCTCTGTCTCCTGAGACTGTAGGGAAAGAGCAAAATGAAAACTTTATCAAAATACTATTGTTTAGGTTGTTCAGAACAAACACTTTTCCAAGTGTTGCATACAATATGTTGATGCAGAGTGGGGAAAGCAGGAAAAAAACAAATTGACAGATAAAGTGGCTTTTTATTTTGTAGACTACGGTCCATTGCCAACAAGGCTTGGTATGTGAAAAACATTATGTTTATATAGTGACTGTTGAGAAATGCATTGGTGGTCTCTGATAACACTCACATCATAAAATGACTTGAATGAATTCTCATCCAATTGACTACCCATGAATTGATAAGCCTAATTTATATTGTCATTACTGAAGATAGGAAATTACTTATTCCAGCTGAAGGTTTAGCATGCAACTCTGAGAGGTGTTTACACAACCACAGCACTTGATGAACTTTTTGTGAACATATATAGGGCTTTTCTGTACCACCTTTCATGAGCCCTTTCACTAGCTGAAAAGGAAAAGAAATGTTTTTATGCTCTTTCTTAATTGTTTTTAACCTTTTCATCTAAAATCAGATATCTTGACCGAGAGATTTCAATCATTTAAAATTTAAAATGATTCTGCACCGAATTCTATTTATCACCAGCCACTTGGCTGGTGATAAATAGACAAAAACTATTCCTGGTCAGTGCTTTGCTGCTCCCTGCACAGCAGCTGCTCTGGAATTTCTGCAGCTTGCAAGGATGAGGCAATTTCTGTCGCTCCAATGAACGTGGAAAGAGGCTAATGATTCTTTGGATAGGTACTTAGAGTTGAACAAAAAGAGAGGAATATGACATTGCTTTTGTTTCCAGCTTTCTTGGCAAAAGTGCTTTGTTATCTCAGGTAGGATAGGTTATATACTGAGGCTGCTTTTGCCTTTTTGCTTCAGTTTCCCCTATATAAGGGGAAGGTACTACTTCACTGTATCTCTAGGTTAAATTCATTGACATCTGTATTCTGTTTTGAACATACAAAGTACTAGCAGAAATGTTAAAATTACTTTGAAAAATTAATCCTTGCCATCTCCAGTTGGATATGCAATTACTAGGGGAAAAAAAACCTTACAAATGCTTAGAGAAACAGATGATTTCCTGGGAAATTGTAGGGTATAATGTATTTGTCTGAGTGCTGCAATCAAATACTTCTATGATGAGCACTCTAGAGGAGTTTATGAGGAAAATATTAATTCTTATTGTCTGCAGTGTTTGGATCTTGGAAGTCAACAGGGCATGAGACCACCCATCATATAGTGAAGACAGAATAAATATTTGAATGATTTATTCCTTCTCCCAAGAAATATGTATCCTGCATAACTATGAATACAATTTTTTGTTAAAGGTTGTAGTCACTTAGTGATGGACTGTATCATAACGTAAAACTGATCAGCCTGTGTCCAAAATTAAGGCTAATATTCCCTGATTTTAAGGGATTCTCAAGACCACAGCTTAAGTCACTAGTTCTTTCATTAAGCCTTTCTGTTTGGGTGGCAGCACATTTAAAAAATGTGTTTAATTCACTCATTCCTGCATTATTTGTGGTTACACAAACTAATACTTTTTAATAAAACCTGCATATTCTCTTACTCTTTGTATTACAAAGTATTTAGAATTATTGCAGTAAATTTGGATGCTGTCTCATTTCAGTGGTGACTAGGCCTAAGTCACAAGTACATGAAACTCCAAAATACGACATCCTAAAAAAGTCTGAGAGTTTTTTAGTTATGTTTTTCTGATCAGAAGACAAAGAAAATAATAAAATATGCAGTGTCTCCAACTTCCCGCAATGATTATAATTTTTCTCATGTTCGATCTTTATCCCATATCGTTTGCGGTCCATGTTTAGGCTTTGGCATCTTGCAAATGAGGTTAGTAGAAAGGTAGCATTCAGAGTACTTATTAACGACTGTCTGTTCCAGAATGCCTCTTAGAATATTTATTCAAATTCAGCCTTCATTATTTTTAGCTCACTTGGGAAATTATTAGCTTTCATCTGATGCCTCACATATTTATGCTAGAAATAAGAAGATTTCATACTAAGCGTATTAGTATGTTTAACGTCAGAGGGGAAGAAAAGTCATTATGCCAATTCTTATTTTAAAGAGCTTTTAATAGTGATAGCTTTTTTACAAGTAGTCAATAAGGTACATAAGCAAAATTTAGACAAGTAGCTAAGGACCCTGACTCATATTTCCAAAGATACTGAGGCGACTAAAAACACAGGCATGTGCCTTGAAGGATTTTAAAAAAACCAACTTCCTAGGACGACCTATCATTGATTTTGGTGGAAATTAGATAAATGACTGCTTTTGAAAAAATCTCTTGAGCGTCCATCTGCCTCTTCAGTGCCTGAAAAACATTGAAAATCTGCCTCACGTGCCTTTAGGAGCCTCCAAGGTCTCATTGACTTTTCACGAGACTCGTACTAATTTTTGAAAATAGATTAACACTTCCAAAAAGTTAGTGCTCTAGATACAGCCATCTACCTGCCACAAAATCAAGACCAATTTTGGCACTTCAGCAAACACTTACGTATGAAAAACTGATAATTTTTAATAGTTTTACCATGAATGATAGATGTACTTTAAAATTACACAACCAACCATTCAAGTTGGTTTGAATGAATGCCAAAAATGAGTTTTTTTGATGTGCATGTACCCTTTTCAAATGAGGCACAAGTAGTACCTATTGATTGCTCAAAAGAGCCTTTATTTGCTATATTTATAATACAGAAGGAAAAATATCAGAAGTTCAGCTGGTAGTTCTTAGGAAAAACAGATGACTAGTTAGAAACCAGTGGGAATCCAGTCAAGGGAAAATATTTGTGGTGCAGTGATACTTATGGCCAAAAGACCTAGGAAAATCAATGATCAATGTTTTCTTTAGTGAGCATAGAGAATTCCTCAAATTAACTCACACTGTCCTCAGTGCACTGAGCCAAAGACAATTGAATTTAACAGATAACCCTAAGTAAGTATCCATGGACTCCTGATTATGGATTATGAAGTGAAGAAACTCCTGGACAGGGCCAGCCTGGATTATTAACATCACTATTTTCCCCTTCTTTGGTATCATTTTTGTCCCTTCTTTATTATAGTACATGCTAGCTTTTCCTTGACAATGTCTCTCTTTTCTCTGCCATATGAAACTGTAGATATACTCTTTTTTTTTTTAATATTATATCCTAAAAAACCCAAGGGCGCTCCCACCTGTTTCATAATCCAAAGATAATTGTTTTGCATTCAAAATCTGTTACAGGTTATTTGATTCTTGATGGGGGGTTCCAGCCTGATTTATTTAAAAAGTTTTCACTCTTTATTTCACAGATCTGGGCTTCATCTGTTTCATATCAGAGTATAGATTCCTATTTGAAAAGAGCAGCAGAAAATAAGAATATCATCACTTATGAATTCTGCTCATTTTATTAGTCTTCATCTTAGTGATAACAGGAAATAGTTAGCTTTTATTGCATCAACTTCTGCTGCTTTCAAAAACTAAAATAAGATGACTATGTAACAAAAATTATAGTAGTTGACTTAATGCCATTAGAGCTGCAGTTGTAGAATTTCATTCCAGTGTTTGCAAAAAGAAAGATAAGGATCAAATTCTACAAAAATATGTTGGTGGTTTTTTTTTTTTTTTAAATGGCCATATTATCCTCACCAGTCCACTTTTTGAAATGATTGTATCTTGGGATAGTTATATTAAATCTACTGCATCTAATTCTTGAAATAGTGGTGGGACTCTACAAGTGTTTGAAAATTGTTGATGTGAGTATCTCATACAAGATCACCCTTTATGTCTTTTAAATGCAGAAGTCAATCTGTAACAGTGAAGTGAGAGAATGCTGTGGAAACACTACCCTCATTTCTGCCCCATTTCCCTCAAGCCAGACCAACAGGGAATGGTACAATGCACAAGATTAAGAGTAGCCTGAAATAAGCTAAATTGTATACACATATATTCATAGCAAATGTAAATAATCCTTTTTGTTTTTTAGTGCTGTACCCTGATTGCTTCAAAACAATACGGTTACTGAAAAAGGTTTGTCAAGATCTGAACAACCTAAAGTACAGTTCCTACCCCCCATATCAGGTTTGGAAATTTTAACAACTGCAATTACTCTTCCTTGCAAAGGAATCACTTTAGAGTAGACCATGGAATGCAGTTATCTTTGAAGTGGTTCTGTACTGTTTCTATATTGCCTTGGATGAAGAAGGTACTGAAGCGAGGAAGGTAGAGGGACTCGGTGCTGTTGATTCAACTCGTTGAATGGCTAACAACCTCGGGTGGGGTTCTCTCTTACTTCAGTCATGTTATTGCGTTTATAGATGAGCTCATTAGGTCAGCAGCAACTATTTTTTACATCTTCAGATTGCCTGAGTATCTCAAAACTGTATGCCCATTGTATCGATGAGTATCTCAAAACTGTACTTAAGCACCACTCTGTGTCCTTTCTCCATGATGATACTTCATGGCAGAACATTCTAATGGAGAAAATGCTTCTTCAATGACATCTGATATTTAGATGTCACTCTAGGTTTTAAATATTATTATTGTCTCAATTTCTTAAAAAACTGCTGGGCCATGTATATTCATAGGAATAGAAATGAACCTGTTTGAACAGCAGTGTAAAAAACTTGTATCATTATTTATGCACAGATAAGTGTACCTTGCCTCATTAAGCAAGAGTAAAACACGAAGGAGTATAATTTATTACGGCATGTAAGAGTATATTCTATCTACTACATTAAGAAAGAAAGGATAGATAAGCTTTTCCCTTCTGCTTTTACTGTCTCAGAATGGAGTGCTTTCTCCAACAGGATTCACACTTGGTCAGACTAAGGCCTGGGAGTTCTTAAAGGCCAGAGGCCACTCTAACTGGTGTTACCTGCGTAAGGCACATTCTGGGTCTTTGCTCAACTGTATTATACCACGGCAGCCAAAATAAGCTTGGATTTGCTTTGATCAGAAATGTGGTCTGTGTGAGTGCATCCTTATCTTCACATTGAGTTTCACTGTGTAGCTTTAAATAGATTCATCCCACCAAAATTTAGGCTCTTAACGGAGGGTCCTTACTCAACTGACTTAACTAACTTAAGGATACAATTGCCATAGCTTCCTTGCTTAATTTAGTGGAGAAGGAAAAGTACATCCTATGGGATATTCAGAACTTAGTAAGAGCTCTGAAAGTTTCTAAATCCTCTCATTGACTGTAGAATGAGCTTGAGTAGGCTCCTAACTCAGATACATTATTTATGTGCCCAAAAGTAGATGGAATGAATCTAAACCAGAATCTCCTTGTGTATATTGGATCAAGCTCTGTTTAGTCTTTATAATTCAGAAGGTTCAGTCTGTATGTGGATAAATGAAAATGGCGTTTGTCACAGACGGTCTGTCTAGAAATAACTGAATTTAAAAGCCTTTTGCCTGAAAAGAGGTGAAAGGAACAATACAGTCAACAACACAAAATATAAATGGGAGCTTTTCTGGTACATCTATCCTTCTCTATATGAATCATGGAGGTATAATAACATCACCTATTCCTCCTACGCCTCTATCCTCCCTTGAAAAAAAGAAGAAGAAAAAAAACCCCACCAAAACACATCAGTAAGGAATTCTTTGATATTACTGAATTCCAAAATCTAAGTAGGGTCATAATGCAAATTATTTCAGTAGCACCTCTGTTTTTGTTCCGTGCCCATTGATTTAGAGTAAATTGCCAGAAACAATTAGAAAAAACAGAAGTGTTCTAAAGCAAATATATATTGTAGTTCTGCATTTAAACTTAGCAATATATTTCAGGAATAAACATGGCTTTTATTCAGGACATGTATTTGCCAATAATACATCTGATTAAACCAGGAAAATTAGACATACTATCAGTAGCTTGCTCCCAAATTACACAAGAAGAAATTAGATACATTTTCAGTAGCTTGCTCTCAAATCTCTTCAGTCTATGAGTCACCAGATTCTTCCTGCCAAACTAAATATGTCTGTGAAAGGCTGGAAACTTTAATGGAAAGAAACATAAAACTTGAAATACGTAGGAAAAACTAAGTTTTTTTCGTGGAAGACCTGTTGACTAGTAATTCAGGAATTCAGGGGATGTAGGAACAAGTCATTACATCTTACTTGTCTACAGAAGTTTCAAGGTATGAAACGTATTCAATTTAAACCTGCTATGTTAACCTAAAATAAATGTCCTTATTAGCTTTCATGTAAACTAAAGTAATCAATGAAGACTTATACAAAGAAATTGTAAAAATGTTGTTCTAATAGTAGAAGTCATTTTGATGGGGTTGAGTTAAAAGAAACCTTCAGTATAGTTAATGCAAGTCTGAAAAAAATCCCTCTATTGTAAATTGGATTTATTAGACATAGTACCACACAGCCATCAAAGCTAATTAGGAATGTACTCATCTTTTCAGATCCACAGCCATAACGACATCCTCTCTACCGTTTGCCCCACAACACTTATACTTGTTCTACATTTGCATAAGCCATACATTTAAAAGTATTCTTTAGAATACTGACTTGTTGTGGAATATGGAGTTTGTGTGTGTAATTTAAGCTTTTATCCATTGCCTTAGTAGGATATGTCTGTTAATTAACATTCTTTTGAATTCAAAATAATTTTCAGTAGTATTTACTTTCCTTGGAAGTTGTTGTTTATAGGAACTGAGAGTGTTACTTAAGTGATTACTTGTTTGAAGATAGAAATAGTTAATAAGTATTGCTAGAATATTTGTTTTGAGAAAGAAAACAGTTTTGTTCACTGAGCTGGATTGAGTCAGAATGGTCTGAGCCAACCCCTTCTTTATTCTGCATACTCAGCCTTGTGTAAATTTCTGCCCAACACACAAAGACTTAAACACTATAAACAAATAGTTTTGTATCAAAAAAAATTTCATATAATTTCAGGTTTGGGCATGAGCCATAATTTTCTAATGGAAGTGCTTTAACAGGACACTCTTTCTTAACTTCCACACTTTTATGGGCACACAAGGAAGCAGAAGCAGCACACAAGTCTGCTGTCTGGAGGCATTCTCTTACTCTAAAGCAGTTATATTGCACAGATGAGAGAACTGGGATCACAGCTGAATTTCAAAAGTAAGATGGGAAATATATAAATATGCTGTAGACTCAGGAAAAAAAAAAAAAGACATGAGCTCTAAATTGTTTCTTTGATAAAAGGAAGCTATTCCAGTTTTCATTAGCAAAGGATTTAACATGAGGTAAGCAAACAGCTTCCACTCTGTCTTACAAGAGCAAGAACATTGAAAACATGTTAAATTTGACTGTACATGGGATTCAATCAGAAAATACAGCAAGTATCTCAGTCTTGTGGCTGATTTTGTAGGAATTTAAGTTTACTAAGGAATCCAAAGGAGTTTTGAAAGGAATTCCAAACTGATTTACCAAGAACTTACATTGGAGAGGCAATCAGAAATTTAACCTAAAAGTTGCTCAGATAAAATTGACAAAATAAGCTCAATATAATTTGTCTAATACTTAAAGAAGTATGAAAAGAGGGTAGCATTTCACTTTTCTTGCTTTGATACAGTAAGAAAAGCAATTTATCCTATTATTCTGAAAGTTATGTGTTAACATGTGCCTAAGGTAGAGCCTTTTGGTTGAAATAAGCATTTTACTGGATTCAATTTTTTAAACTTTTACTTACAGTGGCAATGCAAAATTTTCTATCAGTTGGAGTGACCCACTGGTCAGTATATGTTATGCCCCACCAAAGGCTATGGAGGTGTTAAAATTCCTGTTCTCAGAACCTCATTCACTGGTGCAAACATGAAATATACCTATTGTTACTTAACAGTTAAATCCAGTACTTGGTCTATATCTTGCATAGTGATTTTGCATTAAATGCACCACAAAGAAAGTATGAATTAATGGCTTTTTTTTCTTTTTGACATGGAAGTTCCTGTGGTTATTACCAGAGATAATTTTAGCATAAATTCTTCAATAACATACATTTGTGGTATTTCTTTTGTCTTGATTTCTAGACTGAGAAATTACTTAACTGTTCATTACCCCTTTAATTTGTTGTCATATTTTTGAACAATTAAGCTTTTATCATAGGGAAATATTGACATTTGGGTATGGTTTAATAAACAAATTCAGATCCATCCTTTTTTAGCAAAGCTCTGAAACAAAAATGGCTTTAAGTCTCTATTTGATTTTCAGTGATGTGAGAGGGTTTGAAACATGCAGAAGAGCTAAAGTGCTGAATATGCTCTAGAGAAATGGCTGTATGAACTTCTTTCTTTGAATGAGCACTCTGTACGGATTGCCCTAGATGCTCAATTAGTTAATGCAAAAGTTTTTAATTAAGAGACTCTGTGGTTCTGCTAAACTGAATAATTTGCATTGTGAATCTTGCTGCTGTTGACCAAATATTGCAAATGCATTATTAATACCAGAACAAATGAAGAGGTCCATATGCAAAGGTTTTGGCCGATTGCATAAAGCTAATGCCAGAATTGAAGTCAGTGAAGGGTTTTTCTTGGTATTTAAGATTCAGTGGAAAAGTAAGAGGGATAGCTATGCCAAGAATTAATGCTGATCTTGCCAAGTGCTTCTTTGAGTGACTTTATCCAACATAAGACTAAACAATGTATTAAATACACATATAGCAGTTAGGGAATCAAATGTCAAATAACAGCTTTCTGCTAGTTGAGACCAAATTTGAAACTTGGTCTAGTGCATAGATAAAGGCAAACATCATAAAAACATTAACATCTAACAGCAATAAGGACACATATAAATTAAACTTCTAGAGAAACTGTACTTATTCGGTTTTGGTAGCAGAGACTTTTTGCAGAGGTGTTTCTTGCTGAAATTTTGATCAATGGTTTGCTTCCAGTCACCTCATTAAAATTGTCATTAATACTACAGTCCCTCTTAATGAAAAGGTTGAAAAATTATGAAATCCTTGCTGACCTGAGAACTAGCTGGAGAGGAGACCTGTTTGGAGAGTCTAAATTTAGTATGTTTTAAAGGCTAAATCCTCCTAGACTCACTGTGTGATCCTTGGAGAAAGAAGGCAGAACCCCTCTCTCAGTTATTAAACAGGTAACCTAAGAAGATTAACCTCACTAAACTAAGGTTAACCTTTATGAACACTCCCACTCTCCCACTCTGGAGACATTCAAAACCCGCCTGGACGCTGTCCTGTGCAACCTGTTGTAGGTGACCCTGCTCTGGCGGGGGGGTTGGACTAGATGATCTCCAGAGGTCCCTTCCAACCATGACTATTCTGTGATTCTGTAATTCTGTAAAATTCTTTCGAAGACTGGCTTATTTTTAGAGAACTTCCTCAATGATTATTACCAGGGGCAACAGAGCACACACCAAAGTTACATATCAGTTATTTGACTATACAGTGATACCATTCTGGAAGCCATAGCTGTTTTTTTTCTTGCAGAGAAATAACTGTGCCTATAGTCCTGGTTCCCTGAGCACTGACCTTGCTGACCTGGCTAAAGAACACCTTAGCTCCTTTCCAGGCTAGCTTTCCTGCAAGAAGTAAGGAACCTGTGGATAAAGATTGAGGAATACACTCAACTCATCCATGGATACAGGATTTGGACATGAATGGGGCATGTAGCTAGACCAAGGAACTTAAAAACTCCCTCAGATCTTGCTGTGTGAACATAACCAAGATGACCAGCATTTCTTTGCAGAGATTTGTAAGACTGTCACTGACACCTCAGGCTGTGTGTGTCCACTGCATCTTCTCAGCATGCCTCTCCTAGGCTTATAATATTAACATTCCTTTCAATCAGGGACACAGAGAGGAGCTAATGACTCATAGCTCCTACAGGTATGGAGTAGTTAAAGAACTGAGTGCCATGCCACCTCTTGTAATTATGTTGATAGGTTTGACAGGCCTAGAAACTTCAATAACATCTTAAAAGCAGACTTCCTGAAGTAAACAAGAAGCTGTTAACTAAAGGAAAATGGAAGAAGCAAAGCGTAATTGCCTGTTGCTATGCCCTTTATTTCCTCCTCTGTAAGGCAGCAGTTCCTCCATATATACCTTAGTTCCACAAAACAATGAGATCCGATGACAGTTCTGATTACCCAAAATTATGTTCACTGTCTTATCCCGATTTTCTGATGATTATAAACCAACAGTATTATGTTGTGCGCAGCTGGGAATATTCCCAAGGACAACACACAATTCTGATTGTCTTAGTGGAAAAAAAAGTAGTAAAAATCTGTAATGATTCTCTACAAAGCAGTTGACAACAAGGATCATCAGGCTGGATACCAGAAAAGCCCATCTTTTATGGGATTCACTCTTTAACATATGGAAGCATGTTCTAGATCATTCTCCATTCTCCGAAGAATATCAGAGGAACTCCATTGTGTCAGGTATCTAAAAAACTTCCTTCTTTTCTATGCAAGTAAAGCTTCAGAAGATTCACCATAGGCCCAAAGCAGTTTTTTTAACAAGAAAGAAAGGTGTTTTTTTAGTTCATTAAATTGATTGCCATAGTTTCAAATAAATATTGCCATCTAACTTGGGCTTTAGAAATTAGAATGACCAAAAGTGTCTAAGGAAATAAGAAATACACTCGTGTGTATTGTTACCCAAACTCATGTCCATTTATTGGAAAAGGAAAACGTATCTTTTCAAAGAAGAAACTGGATAAAAAAGAATATAGCATTTGGCCCTTAGAGTAAACTACATTTGCTTTCCTTTCTCATGGTAGTAATAGTCCTGAGGAAACAACATGAGCAAGGATGAATGATTGTCCATTAAATTCAACTTGCATGAAGTAAAAAAAAAACCAAAACTTTTTTTTTGATTAATCTACAGAATAAATTCCTGTGATAAGACTGGACTATTTCAAGTAAAATTTACCCCCTCCTGGGCTACGACTTCTGTAAGTTTCCCGTAATTTGTCCTTTCAGTTTTTCTGACGTTCTCTGCCCTCAACATTGTTTTGTAATAGGAGTGACATGGTAGACTTTTCTAGGCATTAAAATTCAAATGAACATAGCAACCATCCCATTTTGCTTCATGACTGTTGAATCCAGAGTTTTTGAGACTGGGGAAACATTAATTGAGATGAGTTGTGTCTAAGTGCAGCCACTTGTGTAGCTATGGCCAGGCTCTCTGTTGGCTTCTCCTAATGTAAGATAGCACACAGGAACCTGAGTGGCAGAAGTTCTGCTAGAGAGGTGTTGCTAGATAAAAGGTGGCAAAAAACTGCTCTTCACTGGGGAATCATGGGAGAGATAAAGCTGTCCAAGAATCAGCCAGTGCTGGCTGGGTTTACATGTGACCCATGGAAAAAGCAGATGCTCTATTTTGGGATTTGTGCAGTGTCCTCCCCTAAAAAAACTTTAAAAAATGTCCCTTGCCAGTCTACCTCATGAAGAAAGGGAGTGCTAGAAACCACATTTGACTTCCTCTTGAAGTCAATACTTTTCTTTGTGTGTGGTAAGCAGCTGGGGCATATCTTCAGAAGCTGTAAAGAATTTCCTTTTATAGCTGGGAAGTTGGGCAGAGTAGACTATATAAAGGAATTTTTTTTCTTCCAGTCCTAGCCATAGATATAGCCTTGTGGTTGTGGAGTACAGAGTTTCAACAGAAGGTAACTCAATTATTTCTATCTTCATTTCCACCCACAGCTCCCAACGAATAGTCAGCTTTGACCTTGAATCTGAACCAGGAGTTCCACCTCAACCAAAAGGTATTCTTTATATTTGGAGTCTTTAGTGAAATACAGAATGATGGAAGAAAAATCTTCCCTCACAGCTATTTCCTGTGCAAGTTAAAGGCAAACATTACCATTGATTATACTTTATATAAAGGAAGCAGAGTATGAGAATAGAAGGCTTAAAATACAATTTAAATTGGCATTCTCTTCACAATAAAAGAAAAAGTTCACTGGACTTTTACTTCTGCAAATGATAGAGCATTCTTAAAAAGTCCCATGAAATGGAGCAACATTTTTAACTTCCAATAATATGCTGCATTCTGTAGTACATTTGATATACGGATCACAAACCATTTTAGCAATGTTACTGGATTTACTTTTCTATAGTTCTATATTTTAGATTAAACACTAACAAATAAGAGGGAGAAGGCTAAAACAGATTAAATCACCACCTCGCGAATCAGAAGTATTCAGGTAGAAGTATTCACGTTACTTAGCATCCAAGGGCTATGTATCAACTTCATAAAATTCCTGTTGAATGTTGCAGTTGCAGTCTGTTGATTACAATAGTGCAAGACTTTCCTAAAACAGGGTGGTCATTCATTAGTAAAACCCATCATGATGTTTCATACAAAACTAGGTAGACCTTTATGGTGTCAAAAATTACATTAATTTCAAGTGAAAACTCAGAATGTAAGAAAACAACAAAGAAAACTAGAGAGAAATTCTTTACTGACAGGAGATAAAACTCAAGATTGCAAGGGTAAAGACCTCCTTTAAAACTTCAGAAACCCATCCTGGTATTTTAAAGTAAGGATGATCTAGTTTAGGGAATGCAGAGATTTGAAACAGATTGTGCAACCTTAGAACAACTGAGATGATTGAAAACGAAGAGGGTTATTGCTGATGACTAGCATTTCACAAGTCCTCTTACCTTGAGGGACACAAAGAATACACATAACAGTAAGGCTGATTGCTTGGCAGTAACAGCCACTCTTGTCGTAAGCGAGTGTGATAGGTCTGAACAAGAAGCAAACATTTTTCTAGGAGAGGAATGACTGGGAAAATGCCTAAAATACATGCACAGTAAAAAAAAAAAAAAAAAAAAGAAAAGCTCTGCTGTTCTAAGGATGCAGTATATTGTCTCATTGTTTTCTGATGCAGAAACAAGAGGGGGAGGTAAAAGTCTTCCTTTACATTCCTTTCAACCATGAAGAGAGAGTATTTGTAGGACACTCAAATAGCACCTTAAGTGTAATGCTGCTGATAAATGTAACAGATTTTGGTGTTCCAATAGACACAGAAAGAGTTGGTAGAAAAATATAAATTCCTTTATGAGAGATTCCAGTATTTTTAATGTTGTGTTTAGCACCAGAATACTAAGTTAAACAGCACCCTAGAGTAATATCAAGTAACTATAGCTAAAGTGTTAAATCCAGAAAAGAAGGGTTCTTTAGTGAATTACTTTGCATACTCCCAGTTTCAAAGGTAAACTCTAACAGAAAGTGCCAAGAAGATACTGAAAATGTCTGCAGCTTGTATGCCAAGGAAATCAGGATTTCATGTAAATCAAACGTGCAAGAATCTGGATTTTCTTAATTCTATTTTTGTTGCAAGCAAGGACAAAAATATTGAAAGCAATAACTCCACTAATAGAAATTAATAGGACTGGGGTGGATAAGATCAGAAAAACAAAATTGATAGCTTAGAAGGGAAGAATTATTAGGATAAAATGAGGATTATAAAAGTAAAAAAAAAAAAAAAGCTAGACCTCACAAAGAATATAAAAATAAATAGAAAAAAGCCCTTCAGTTAATTTCTTGTCTTTATAGCCTAATCACCCCATATTTCCTGTTCTTAGTTATATTCTTGTTTGGAAAGGTAACTGAGGCCCTGAAGGAGGGCTAACTTCAGACAAGTACGTATTATTGTTAAAAGTAAACACTATCTTCAGAGGCTCTAAAGGCACAAATTCTTGCATGTTTTGAATAAAAATATTAATGAATGAATTCAGAATGAATATATTCCTAGCTAAAAGTGTCATTAACTTCATGTTATCTGAGTAGCAAATAGCTGAAAATTTGAAATAGATTTCTATTATTTGCAAGTTGTGTATTTCTTGATCTTGACAGCACTTGTAAGAAGTTACCAAGATAAAAGAGTTACTTATTTAACTACTCCAGCTTTGCACAATCTAGAATGCAGCAAAGGAAAAATAATGTGATGTTCAGTTCCAAAGTATAGGTCTTGCTCCATAAAGTTATTTGAGTACTAATATATCCACACTATTGCAGACTTAATTTTATCTGTTGTCTGTACCGGTGTTAATCTTTTTTATCTCACCATGCATGAGTTTTCCTTCACCTGTATGTAACTGATGAAGCATGTGGATACTTGGATGTGGTAACGTTCTTCTTGCTGCCTTCCAGCTTTTCTTTTTTTCAAACCAGATGTTGAAGCTCAGTGTGTTTTTAATATGATACAATGAGTGCTTAAACTGTTTATGAGTAGTCTGACATAACAGGTACATGCAGTTCTGCCTGAGTATCTTGGGTCTAGTATGTGCTTTCATTCACTTAGTTTCAGTGTCAGGTCAGCAGAAAGCAGTAAAATAGCAGGTGGAATAGCAGCAGCTGGAAAGAGGTTATAAACAATAACATATCTGGAAAGCAAAATTTGTCAGAAACTCAGAGAGGCTGAACACAAGCACAGCTCTATTCTTTACTGAGACTTCATGGTCACTGAAGACTTGGACATCTCCAAGAGAGAGGACACTAGTCATACTCGGCAGCCTGTTTTGATCATTTCTAAGCTGCTTACTGCAAACTCCAACACATTACATGGAAATGTTTGGCTCTTGAATGAAAGAAAGAGCTGACTTACTGAAGTAAAAGCCTCTGTCTCCACACACAAACTGAAGAGCATCAACCAGCTCAGCACCACAGAGTGTTTCTGGGCCAGCAGCAGCAGAACTGGTTAAGGTAAGCAAACACAGGCCAAGGTAGAAGAAATGAATGTAGGACACAGTGTGCATCTTCACCTGCCAAGGAAGCAAAAACAGTGTCAGCATTTCCCAACAGAGTCCTAAAGAAAATGACCCCTGCACCCTTGCGAGTTGAGAACGCGCGTGTACTGTACTTTGTGAGACAATAAATGCAGTATCAGGAAATGCCTCACCATAATTTTGCAACTGTCTACATTTTCTAGTCCATATATTTTGTAAACTGATTACTTCCTCTGGTGAATATTCTTGGTTCATATTCACACGTAGTTAGAGAACCTTGTAATAACTATGATTTATGGTTGCTCCTGCAAAAGGAGGATATTGAAGAGTGCAGTAGACAGGCAAAGGGAAGCCCAGAATAACTAGAGCAAGGAAGATCAGACAACCTTGTTTTGTCTGAGACCAGATAGGCTAAGAGGGAATATGACAGTTGCCTGCCAATGTACTGTGGGAGATGGAGCTGGCATATGACAGAGAAGAGCTATTTAAATTAAGGAATGGCACTGGCACAGGAATAAATGGCTGTAAACTGGACGGAAGGAAATTTGGCCCTGCAGGAAAAGGGTCCATAATTAGTACTCCATGGTTCTCCAGCCACCTTAAAAAGGGAAATACCAGGACAAAACAAAAGAAGTTTCAAGGTAGAGCTTGCCAAAGTAACAGAAGAGTTAATGTGGGACCTTCTGTAGTAGGGGACCACATTCAATGACTTACAGTCCTCTGTTACTAGCAAGTTAACATTTGGAAGCATTCAAGAAATTAAGGGGAGCGCTAGTTGGAGTGTTAAGGAGTTAAACTTGATGGAAGCGGCTATACCTTCTCTGACCCACATTATATTCTCTTAGTCAGGTTTGGCTATGAGGTATACACAGAGGTGATAATTGTTTTCTCATTTACCTTTGGTTACAAACTATCTTTTTCCTGGACTTATAATTGAAGAAAGGCCAGTCCTCAATGGGTGTAAATTTACATCATTCATTTTATCCACTTCCTTTTATATCAATTTATATTAACCAAAGATCTTACCTGACATGTCAAAGAAGATAGCATTTTTTTTAAATACTAGGAAAAGCCATTTATATTTAGTAACAGGACAGCAAAGTGTGTGCTTAATGTGTATTCTGAACTGATTTAGGTCACTTGCCAAAAAAGCTAGTTTCAAAAGGTGTAAATCTGCATTTGATTTTATTCTCTTTCAAGGTTAACATTAGTATTGCAGTCAGGTAAGAAGTTACAAATCTTTCTTACACACACAGTTAACCTTGGCTTAAAACTGCTTTATATTAGCAGAGTAGTACAAAGTAATTGGGCTAAAATGATTAATCTTCCATAAAGTTTCTTTTAGAGTTTCAGGGACCATTTAATCTTATTTTTTTGTTGAACTTTTGAAAACCCAATGAAATTATCTATTGTCTGCTCATATGGGATCTCATCCAGTGGGGTATTGAGCCTTCTCTAGTCAATAATTTTTAAGATTTCTTATTTTCTTGGCAAGGGATCTTAGCACCTTGCTGGATGAATCCCCTACTTCAACTTAAGTCAAAGTTGAATAAGAGACCAATCTATAAATAAGTCAGAATTTATCCCCCTTTTTTTCCTGGTATTTCCACTGTGAAAACAATGAACAAATCTAAATCCCATGATATATCATAAAAAGAAAGAATAATTATTTTCCCATTCACAAGAGTATTGAGCCAACCTTGTCATGCAAAAACCAACAAACTTTAATGTACGGACATGACCTCAGTGGCAGATGGAGGAAGATCAGACTATAAATTAATGATGATAACACAAGGCATTATTTCCTATAATGATTCCATATCTTAACAACATCAATTTCTTTTTTGCCTTGCCATAATTTTGCATTTCTAAGGTAAATGTGATGCACCTGCAGTTTAAGATGGTTCCCAGTTCTGAGGAGGTAAAGCAGAGAGCTGTTTAGCACTCCGCCTCAGAAGGATGACGTTACAAATACAAGAACATTATGTATTTAGCAATTTGTTCTTGTATGACATTTGGGCCAGAAATAAGCATAAATCTTAGCCATTTAACAATTTTGTATTTTTCAAGACTTTTCAGCTGGATTGCATTTTCAGATAAATATCAGCACTGAACTACAACAAAACAGATTATCTACTGTTTTTCCTCTAGTGGAAGCCAAAAAGGCTGCACAGTATAAACCACAGAGAATTTCTAACTTTATCTCCAAATTTAAAAAAAGTCAAGAAGTTTCAAACAAGTAAAAACTTTGGGGAAAAGAAAACAGACTCACATATTTCTAGGGCTCAATCAATTATTTGTTAAATTGAGTGCTGTTTCATCAAAACTAACTCCAAAACATAATTTTAAACTTGAACTTTACTTCGTCACTTTAATTAAACATAACATTAGTTGATTCAATATGTTCGTGATAAAATCAGAGTTCCCGTTTGTGTCTGAGGGGAATATTCTTAAGAAAATACAAAGTTGTAATCCAATATTGCTTCAGGTTCTTTACAAACAGGCAGGGTGCTTGCAATGTCCCCAATTTGACTAGAAAGTTGAGAGTTTAAAAGAAAACGCATTGGCATGTGGGTGGGGTTTATTGAAGCATCTAATTACATTTGGAAATTGAATACAGGTTCAGGATGAGCCTGGTTAAGCACTTCTTTTAGTTGCATAGAATGACTGACCATATTTTCACAGCTGGAATTTCCTCTTTTTTCAGTAAAATAACCAGCTTTTGCTGCATTCCTCTTTTAATGGTCCAGAAGAGTGGCACCACAGAGGAATGTCATATATGAACACTCTACATCTCTCTTACTTCTTAATTCTTGTATATAAGTCCTCTTCATCTAATAAACTATCAGTTGGCACAAGTTGTACATAAGAATTCTTCACATGCTTGGTCATTTTAATAACATATAGGAACATCTACAATAATGATAAATATCTTGAAGGGGGCAACATTTTTATGGATAGTATATGCTATAGAAAAAAAAATCAAGAGTTATATTCAAAATTACCTTTTGCTACATAGAGGTTAGACCTGATTTCCAAGCCACAGTAGAAGTATGTAATTAGTATGTAATAACAGTATTCACTAGCAATTATTATATAAATAAAGCATATGTACCCTAGAATGGATCAAGGTTTAAATACTGCTAACTTTGATTAAAGAATCTGGGCTACATCCTAACCTAAATCAATATGTTCCATTGATTCCAAGGAAGCTTGGCAGAATGCACCAGCTGAGGAACTAGCACATTACTTTTATGCCTCTCAGTGCCTTGCTCAATACTTAAAAAAAATCATCTTCATCTTTCAAGTATGTTGGAAGGGATGCCCATTTATACATTAAGAGAATGGTTTCATCTATTGCAATTACAAAACTGCACTTTTGAATCACATTAAGGAATGAGATAAGTGGGTTTTAAGTGTAAGACACTGTAAAAAACCAATCAGGCCCTAAACAATTAAAACAGAAAAATTTTGTCAACTGCATAAGTGTCCTTGCAAAATGTTAAAGAAAAAAAAGTTCTTGAAGGGTATAAATTTGCTGATAATGGAAAGTTGAACGAGGGCCAATTGACAGAAACAGAGGTCAATGCACCTACTGAAGCCAAATTTGCTTAGAGACAGTTTGTATTAATGTGTAGAAATTATAGGGTCATAACATGAAACTTCACATGCAAACTTTCCTGCAACAGCCCTCCCTGCAAGGGAAAACTTAGAGATGAACATGTAGGGGAATTTCCATTTTCTTTATGCACAATTGCTTAAGCTATACAAATATGCAAGGTCAGCAAGAGTCACAGCTGGTTTCTAATGTAGAAAACAAACTGAACTTCACATTTACTTTTAATTTATGAAAGCAAAACACAAGTAAATGTTACAATGCTGCCAGAAAATTGCTGCAGTGACAACATCCCTTAAAAGTTTCCCTGTGAAAGCATGAACATTTTATCTACAATTGTGTATAATAAAACTGCAGAAACTTAACATGTGAATAATACCTTTTTCCTATAAAATCCTGCACCTGCAGAAAATAGCTAAAAGTTCTTGTTTTCAGAAGCATTAATTAACAATAGAGACAATGATGTAATTGGACACTTTAATAATGACATAACTGAAATATTGCAAAGTTCTCTGAATAGAAGTGAAATTTAAGACATCTATCTGCAATAGTTTACCCTTACAGTTATCTATGTAATTGCAACTATTACATACAGCCATTTTCCAGATCATATAAAATTGCATGTTCAGCAATTTATAAATAATTCTCAGTTCTAAAATAATGTTATTGAAAAGTGCACAATACTCTTCAAACCAGAAGCAGACAATACACAGTAAAATAAAACTAAAAAAAAAATTATTTGAAATAGTAATAAAGATTTACCTTCAAGAAATCACAAAAGCAGCACTTAACTAATTGTGTTGAAAGACTGTTGATTTTTTCCATTGCTTCTTAAAAGTGCAAAGTCTGGAAATGAATTTGTTAGCAGTAATGATGAGAAAAAAGAAATCCAGAGAGATGTGAGATGTTGAGAGCAATGTCACATTTCAATATTGAGGACTTTATTCCATTGCGCAGGCTCTATCTGCTCTGATTTTAGCAGTGACAGTGAGATTTAGCAAACAGAAGAGGGATTTAGAGAAAATCCTCACATTTATCTACATTACACAGACACTGTAGACAGGAAACAGCTGGGGGAGCATTTGCCTTCTCTCTCTCTCCCTCTTCTGGCAAAGTTACCGAGTAAGGACTTTTTTGGGCATGGTGACAAATAACATCATACCTTTGCATTTTAAAACTAGAGCACAGAAGCATATTTTTTTTTCCCTTTAAAAGAATGTGAATTAGTGACTGAGGGGTTCGCAGACAAAAAAGCCCGTGCTGCCATGAAAAATAAGAAAACGTATTCTGGTTAACTTTCGGATAGCTATGTGTGCATTTGTATTTATGTGCGTGCGTGTGTGTGTCTGCATTTCAAATATACAAAAACTTACATGCGTAAGGGCAGTGTTTGTATATATGCATACCTTTGTACATATGTACACATTTTATTTATGTGTAGAGGCACAGGTATTTTATTTACATGGTATAGAAAGACAGGCAGCTGGTTATCTACTTTTTTCTTAATGCATCTTTACGTTATTAAACTTGGCACGCCTATATGCTGAGTAACAATTAAAGCCTCCAGCTCTCTGTGCTATTAACCCTAAAATAGCAGTTTGTCATTTGCTAAAAATAACAGAATTGTTGAGCACTACTTGTAAATAGGGAAAAATAGCTTTGTGATCTTTTAGCAACCACAGAGGAGAAGTCGTGTCGTATCGTTTCCTAGAATTTACAGTACTATGAATATAGTAACACAAGTAGACCAGTTTGGGGGGCTTCCATGACATTTATCTCCAACGGGCTGTTGTAATTATAAAGTGATTTTCCCCCTTTTCTGTAGTAATCTTCATAATTACTCTCGGTAACAATTTAAACGACACTGGGAAAGAAAGAATTCAACTTCGTTAGTTCTGCAATACCTAACTTTTGCCTTTTTATTTTTCCTCAATTATGAGTATATTATAAATAACACCAGCTGGCCAGCAACATGCTCTCACGGGTTATGATGTCATTCAAATCCCTCAACTGTGCTAGTGGCTTGCAATGTGCTCCAAGCCAGCTGTTTTTCTATTTATAATGTATGCTTGCATTTCAATACTCGGCTATGGAGAATAAAGTTGTGATGCTGTTTTATAGATACAACTTGTACTTGCTACCCTTTGGGTTTGGAAGATGGCATTTAGAAGTAGAGGATTAAACAAGACTGCGGCTCCAGAGGCCAAATACATGTCACAAACAATGCATGATTTCCATAAAAGCTGTTTCAGAACATTGCATTTTGTTCCTGTCCTCTTCCACTCAAGTGAGAGTTGCATGCTGAGGTGCTAGCTGTACTTTATTATTGAAAATAACAATTGAGATCATGTTGGCCCAGGTCCATTCTCAGTTTTCAGATCCACCTTGAACTATATGGTGCTTGCCAGGCAGAAAGGACACATTTAGTTATTCGTATCCTCTGCGAATGGCTAATACTCTGCTCTGTGCAGTTTTAAACGGTGTATGGTTAGCTAAGCTGATTAATCTTTGGAAGGGATTTCTTCTAATGTAGCATAATGGCAGAATCACAGGGGGCTTTGAGGTAAGTTTGTTTAGTTCAGGTAAAACCAATGTTTCAAGTATTCTAACACACATTTGTACTGCAGGTTCTGTATTTTAATATTCTGGTCTGTTTTATGCTTCCCTCTGCATTTCAGGGGTCATTGCGTAGCAGCTCCATTCTATACATAGCTTGGTGTAGCCTGCTGCAACTCGTAGCACGTGCACCAATTATTTCACCAGCCTAATAGAAGAATGTGGGAAGACAAATTATCAAAGCTCTGACTTTTACAGCACTACAGGTGGGTGCACATACTTCTGCCTTTTTCTTCCTAAATAACAGGAGGAATCCACTCATTCATGGGTTCCCCATTGCCTGAGCTTCAAACCCTTGTTTCGCTCCTCACTGCTTGCCTTCTCCCAGGTTTCGCCAGACCTCTCTTGGTCTCGAGAGCAGCATGCAGTAGAGGACGCAGGTTCGGCTTTCAGGGTAGCCAGAGCATCGTGTGGTGTCTCTACACAACTTCTAATCCTCTTTCTTTCCATGGAGCCATTCTGAACTCATTCCACCCAACCAGCCTAAGTTTCTGAAGCACTTCACTTCTTTCTTTCAGTTTTTGTTTTAAAGTGGTGTTGTGAAAAGGCAGGAAAACAGAATAGATTCAAAAGAGGTTTTTGGTAGTAATTACTGTTAGTGCAGTGCTTTTCCTCACTAACAAGTAATTCCATTTCTTTCTAGAAAATTAAACATTCCTCAGGATGTATTGATCTGGGGATGACTACTTTCCTAAAATATAGCTTCTCCTCTGGTGATAATATTCCAGTCACTGTAGCAGTCTGTTAACTTTATAAAGCATTTAGAATAAAGTACTGTATGATTACTACTTTATGATGAGTGCTTATGCAGTTACATACATTCCCTTAAGTAAAGTGCACCTGTAAGCCACAGAGCGTGTGGTAGTCATCAAAATATTCACAAAAGATGTCCAGGTCAAAAAAAATTATGTGATTGGAATGTGCGTAGCTGTTCTACATTAAAAGGCCATAGCATATATATCTTTGTTTGGCTTCTTAAGTATAACCTGCAGTGATATAATAGCCACAAAGATATATGAAATGTGTGAGAGAGATAATCAGATATTTAGGAATTTATGTGTTCTGATCCTCAGCTTTTGCACTTTAATATTCCTATGATACCAATAATATGCTGTAATGCTGTAGAGCTCATGTGTCAGTTTTTCAGGGAAGAACTCAATTTTATAGAAGACAGTTAGCAAAACTACAACTAATTGATTATCCTAATTAGTATATTACCCCTCCTTAAATCCTTCCTTAAAAGGTGGGAATGTTGCCACAATGCCTGAAAAAATCTGAACTGTAGTAAGGCAACCAGTATGTCATCCTCCTGCATTTTCTTCTATATTGGATCACTGTTACCCATATGCAGTTATTCGTTATCTGTAACTGATGCTTCTTTCCTTACATTGGGATTATAAATTTTCTGGAACCAAGGTAGAACCACTATAACAGATATCACCTGAGAGGGTGATAGGGCTGAGAGGATGGTGGAAGACAGGATGGAAGGAGGAAATAAGCACAGTGGCTGTTGAACAGCTGTTCTTCATTATATGAAAACAGAAGAGACGAGATTGCCTTTTATTCTGTTGTTTTAGGGACATTCATCTTGCACAAAACATACATGAATGCAGTAAAATTCATGCGGTGTGAACAGATGATTGAGCTATATTGACTGCCACGGGTAACGTGTCCCCTGTCCTCTCCACCCCCCACCAAAAAGCAGAAGAGCTTTTTGAAGGAATGATGCTGTATTCTTTGTGTCCCTTTTTTTTTTTTTTTTTAGGCCCCCATCATGATATTAGACATTAAAGACATTGTTATTTAGTCTAAATCTAGGCATCTAGTGTCATTTCTAGTGCTGCAGGATATCCTGTATGCCCCCAGCTTCCACTACAGAGTGATACTTATTTCCCATAAGTCTCTGTGTCCTATCTGCTGACCTCATATAGATTTCTTGCATACTTCAGGGCATCTCAAATGGCCTTCAGCACCTGCAGGTAACTGAACCCCACCATAAGGCCTTCTTTTGGCATGCTGATCTGGGATTCTTGTAAGTGCAGCCTTTGGCCTGAATATTACCTTTGGCTTCTTCATAAATAGAGATACTCTGTCTTCTGTCATTTACTATTTTTGTGATCCATTTGTGAAGAGATTTTAAAGTGGAGAACACAACAATTTTCATTTAATTTCAGCATAATCTGAGTGTATGTTTTCCTTATTCTCCTTTGCTTAGTCTCCAGCCTAAGCTCTTTTGGTTTGGAGCTGTCTCTTTTTATTTGCTTCATAAATCATTTTGCCTACTTTTGGATAAGATAAAGTGTTATTTACAATGTTAGTATTATTTCCTGAAACACACAAATGATTGTTTAGCTCTTATAGTCTCTAGTGAATTATTTGTAAAATATAATGTGTTTACTATTGGAGAAGTTTGGCTTTCTTTTCTAGGAAACAACTTTGGAGAAAGGGGTGAAAGGGTGTATTCTGTTAATATGGAATGTTGTGTTGAAGCTAGTGATAAGTAAAGTGGATGGTGGAAAATTCCTTTCATTATGTTAAAAGTTAGGAAATCGAGAAAGAAATCATTTTACAAATTCATTTGAGATAATGAACTGTTTAAAAAAAAAATCCAAACACCTTTTCTCATGGTGGCCTAGGCATCACTACATGAAAAACAAGTAGTAAATTTGATGGGGAGGATGAGGGCATGCAATTTCAGCTGTCATTACACTGGCGATAGTGAAGAGACACCAAGGAGAAAGCAGTGCCATGAAAAGTAGTTTCTCACTTTGGCAAAACAGGGAAAATGCAAATTTTGTGATTAAATGAGGATCAAGTAAATTGAAACCTCTCATATGCGCTGCTCAAGAAAAACACGAGTGTTTCAAGAGCAGGATGGACGCGTGAGAACCTCAGTCCAGAATTGCTGCTTATAGGTAGTAGTGATAGAAACAATTGGTGCTAATAACAAGTCAGAATTAGCCCATGGGCTTATAAACTTAAAGAACCCAGTACTTCACATTGAGCGGAGTAAGAATAATAGCTTTGCTAAGGTCACAAGGAGGCAAGGACTTTATTGCTTGCGACTAGGATGCAAAGAAAGTGTGTGGTTAGAATGCTGTGATGAAAAAAATGAAGTCCCGTATAATCTTAAATTATAGTACAAGTTAAAGTAGTTACTCCTTTGAATACCCTTGTATTAGTGTGTTTGTTTCCCCAGGTTTTAGATACAATTGCTGGTAAAAATAATACAAAGCCAAATATTGGTCTTATTTTCCTTCTCAAATAAATATACTTCAACTATTGGATATATTGTTTTCACTAGTTAAATACTTATTTTTAAAAAAATAATTTATTATGGAAATTACTTATTATTAAGTGGCATGAGATGACGTGTAGTTATGACTGGTAAAAAGAAGCCAAAGTATGAAAAGTAATATTAAATAAACAAAACTAAAAAGCTCAAACAAAATGCGTTTCAACATTTTTGAAAGCATTTTTTAGCTTTTTTAATTTCTGTTTTGTGGGAAATTTTGAAATAGTTTGTTCTGATTCAGAATAATCAGAATACCAGAAATTTCCATTAAACTGGAAATTCCCAGTTTCAGCTGTCTGTAGTCTTGCTCTCCCTTTCCCAATTTTAAGCACTGAATAGATCATCTTTGCTCCAAAAATTTGCTTTCTGTCTTATTCCTAAAAGAAGCAAAAAGTCAGAATTAACAAAGAAAGAAAACTGAGAAGTATGACTGCATAAGCTCTATGCTTGCATGCACAGAAAGAACACAAAACAAGTGGGAATTGTTATAGGCTGGGGCTTACATATATGTGTGTAGCTTCCTGGTAGATGAAGGATGATTTCCAGGAGTCATTTAAATGTCTGTATTGCAGAGAGAAAAATGCATGGTCTTGGATATTCCTTTCATTTCCGAAACTTTTACCTTCACATTTAGATGAAATGTAGAGACATATTTATTTTTTTCTGAGTCATCTCAAGGGTTAATCTGTGTTCATAGATTTTTATAAAATGTGGTGTAGCAGATATATTTAATGATATTTTGCTTTTTCCGTAAGTTAGACACATGAATTCTAATGCCTATGTGTGATTCTTTTCTTTCCTTTTTTTTTTTGGTTTGCTGGCTCAGAGAGGACTGTAAAAGAGAACAAACTGAATACTGTAAATTTCACAAGCAGGTTGCATATTTCCATACAAAGCAGACAGTGTGAGGACATGGCAAAAATGCCTATTTATTTTATATTGGCCTGAAGAGATTTTGCATGTGTTACAATAAGGAATACTTTCTGAAGTCTATACTTATAAACAAACGCTATTTGGAGGTTAAATAAGATGTCTCTAAACAAAAAGAACATCTGCTTAGTCCATTTTTCACTTCTTTAATTTACAATTAATCTGGCTCCTACTGCATTGCCTAGGACTCTTTCTTCTGGTTTTATTTCTCTTCACTTCCATGATTTATTACACAGAAGGGGCTTATCTTATAAAATTTATACAGTGTTTTGTGGACTGAAGCCAGTACGTTTTGTACCTTCAAAGACTAAGCTCTCTTATTGACATTTTCACTTCTATTTTCTTCAAACAGAAGTTACAGATACATTTGTCACCTCTAGTTTGACCTACTAGTTACAGTGATACTCTGGTTTATTTTGATCAAAACATTAAGAGCTAATGAAAAAAATAACCCAAACCCATAAACAACCTCACCTAATTATAATGTTTAGATTTTGGTCAACTACATTTTCATTAAGAAACTACTGAATAATTCATTTAACTACTGAACTATTAATAGGAACCCACAGAATGACAAAGTTGCCCCAAATAAAAGCTATTTATTTTCATCCGCTTTGTCATTGATAATGTTATTTTGTCTTTGGGTATGTTTTTAGATTTTCTGAAAGGCAATGGTGGCTTAGGCCATTGACACTGACTTTACAAATCTGTGGGTTTGGATTTCAGGGCATCCTGTACGAGAATGCATTAAAACAAACCAAAATGCATCTTTGATCTCAACAGATCTTAAATACAGTCGTGTATAACTTGGCTCTTATTATTATTTCTACCTCTGAATTACTGTATTACCTTGAGCCATTTCTCCAATCAGTTCCGTATTTTCCTGTCTGTGAAACAGGAATATCAGTTCTGAAAGGTTTTGTAATGTTCTTTGAGTCTCATAGAGTGGAAAGTGGAGCAAACCACATTATGTGTTTTTTGGAAAACATCATGGTGGCCAAAAAACACCTCTGCATGTTTATAGGAAGTGACAAGTTACTGTGTTAGCCCTGTGCGTATTATATCCCCGTCATCTTCCAAAAGTGTTAAGCATAGCTGGAAGAATTCCCAACACACGCTTCCTTTAACTTATTTTCTTAATTTTTCTTTTACATCATTCACAAGTGTTTTTGTCAAAGACTTCTTTGCAAAACTCTGTCTGGAATGGTTGTTCTTTATATGATACTAATATTAAAGTATGATAAAAGTTTCTGTTTCATTACTCTGCTGTTTAAAAAAGCAGTGCTGTTATTTAACCTTACGTAAGCGAGGAGTGATATATCTGAAAAAGGTGAAATGTAACTGGAAAGGGAATGGCATCCCATGAGGTGGCAGACACCAATGGCTACCTATGTATTGCTTGGGATGCATAGGGAACAAATTAATAAATAATCCTTGGTCTAAATATGTACGCATGGCTGATTTATAGAATGGAGTCCTGATTCTACAAGCAGACTCATTAGCATGAAACTTTTTTCCAGTCTCTGAACCTGTCCATGGGTTGAGCCATGTTCCTGTGCAGAAAAAAAACCCTTGCTGGCAAAGAGGCCGCTCTCTGGGTTGCTTGTCAGCAATAGTGAGCGCCTGGAGCGCTGACTTGACTTTTTTTGGTGCTAATGGGTGGTTACCATTTAAGATTGGTAAGATAGATTTGAATCTTACTTACCCTTTCCGTAACAGTTTAACCTCTTTTCCTTCAGTGTTATGTAGAATATTAGATCTTTTAAAAAAAAATAAAAAATGAAATGTTTTATGACATGAAAAAACGCACAAAGAAGTAAGAAAACATGCTTTATCTTTGTTAGAGGGGCAAGTTCTGTGAGAAGTATCATGTGTTAGAATTTTAGATGTTGAAGAGAAATAAGAGTCAAGCCAAATTATTTCATTGTTTAGAATTTTAGCTCTTCTCACAAAAGATTATGAGAAAGAGAACACATCTTCGTATTCTGTGTTATTTATTTAAACAGCACTTTCCAGTTTCTGTGTCTACTTCTACAGCTATCGCATCTTTAGTTTGCTAACTCTTTCTTTTTCTTGCATTTTTTTTGTTACATAGGATATTTTCTAGATTAAAGATTATTATGGCTTCTATAGAAAAATGTTAGCTTAAAATCTTTCTTTTTATGGGCAACAGCATCATCATTATGCTAAAGAGCTGAATATCGGTGCAGTTTTGAGATGCTTCCAAACACCACCAGTGTTTCAAAACACTCCTTTAAGATTTGAACAGCGTAGCAGGCTGTGGAACATATTTTATCAGTGGAACAAAAATCTTCACTTGTTGTTTGATTTAAAAGATTTCTCTTTCTCTATAAACTTCTATTTCCATCCTTTAGTCTTTTGACAGAAAAGAAAACATGCAGACAAGCATGGTATCTACCTATACTTTGCAATATTTGTGGGGGTTTTTTTATACTTATCTGTCTTTTGGTGAATGATTCAGATTTTTAAAAGGGTTGCTTTTACGTTTCTATAATCATTAATACTGAATATATATGCTACTGGGTCATTCAGAAAGACAAGTCTGAGCCAGATCAGCTGTGAACACAAGATCACATTTCAGCTGAACAAGGCAGAGCAGAATTCACTGTTGATGTGATTTTTATGCTGGTTGCAGAAGGAGACATGGTATTTTATTCTTCATAACATTAGAGGGGTGCAGGCAATTGTTATGTGAACTGGCATAAAGACTGCAGGTACAAAATTAATCTGTCAAAACAATTTTAACAATTTTTAAGCAAATTTTAACAGGCACAGTGAGTTTTGTTTGAAGATTTGTGTCATGTATGCCTGAAATATTTTTATATAGTATTGGAAGCCCTAAAACTGAGTGTACTAATCATTTAACCATGGACTTTAGCAAGATTGGAACATACTGGCTTAGAATCAGTCACATTTTTTTAATTTTAAAAATTATCTTTGAGTCTTTTTGTAGAAGATTACAGTGCTATGATAAGTGTGTTAGGTTTCTGGGTTTTTTATTCTAATCTTTACTGATAATTGTTATCATTTTCTTCTACTCTTATTCTATAAACATATATTGTTTATATGGCAACAAAAGTGCTAGGTGCTTTTCTATCTACTTTTTGTTGTGATAGATATATGTGATTCTAGTCATATTGAAATATATGTACATCTACTGTCCAATTCTTTGCTGGAACGACATATGTCTGTTTTGCCAGTATTTCTTCCATTGGAAGAATCTATAACATTGCTACTGTATAAAAATAACATCCCTTCCCTGTAAGTTAAATAAGGAGATTTTGTGGTTGAAAAATCCGGCACATGATAGGAAAAAAAGAGGATTTACAGTTGCACCTGAACCCTTTCATCAGCCTCCACCGTACATTCAGTTTCTTCCCTGAATGAAGAAGGAATTCTTTGGGGGAAATACTCTGTGGTCATGTAATTACAGGCTAATAAAAGGATGGACTCAAGGCTACATGAGTGGCCACATGTTTGGCATTTCCAAGACCACTTTCCAGTCTTGCAAAACATCCATCTGAATTGCAAACATGTCATTTCTTGGGCTTTGAGCATGAGACTCACTCCTTTTGCTCATACTTTACTCCTCCTGCCACAAAAGCCGTGTCTCATCACTGTTTTGTAAAATTATTATTGCTTCTCCGTGGCTGCACATGGCATGGAGTGCCCAAAGATAGGAAAAAAACAGTCAACAGCAATGTTGGTTTTGGAGGCAGTGTCTACACTTCATAAAGCAGGCACCAACTTTCTTTGGAAACCACTGAAAAGACAGGTGTGTGCTCAGGTCTTGACTCAAGGCTCAGGATGTGCACCTCGACAAGAGAAATTAGAAGTGTTTCTCAGTTTCACCGTCCATATGTAGTCACGGGAGCCTCATTGACTAAATATTGCCTGGGAAACAGCCTCCTATAATTTTAATGTGGCTCAGTCTTCCTGGAGGCAACCATTACATGACTTTGTATGTAAAAAGAACTGACGTCATCCAGATGCATTGTGTACTAATTACTTGTTCTTGCTAACTGCTACTGGGTTTTAATAGCTGTCAGGTGAGTTGAGAAATCTAGAGCAATCTTCATTCCAAACACATCAAAACCTTTCACAGTTCAGCAGGCACATGGCCTTTGGCTGTCACGCTACCATACATGACAAACTAACCAAGGTGTTCTCATGATTTATTTGGGAAGCTCTGTCAGGAAGATCTGTCTTCTAAAAGAAATGGCTTAGCTGATACTGTTTTCTCCATAAAGGTGTGGAGGCGTACACTGATGCCAAAAGAAAAGGTTTTAGCAGCTGTTAATGATGGGTCCTAGGTCCCTGATTTTATCCTTGCAGTTACAGATGGTTATATTTTTCTTTCCTTCCTATCTTGCACTGGTACACCATGCTGTGCGCAGTGAGGGGAAAACAAAAAAAGCTGTCATGTTCCGCTGGGGCTCTATAAAGGGAGACATTTTTAACATTCTTATAGACCCTTCAAGACACATACTGATTATGAACATTTATTAATTTATTTCAAAACTAATGAAGTCTATATTTGATTTTGATCATGTGTGATTAGTTTTTTAAAGACAGTGTTTTAATAATAGGTGAGACAGAGTGGTTTTATAAAAGGAAAGAAAAATATGCTTTTTTCCATCCAAACTGATCGGTGGCTTACTTACTACCTATAGAACTGTAAATATGTTTACATTTATGCTTAAATACTGTTCAGTGTGGTATGGATAGCAAGGTCTATCCTCAAAATAACTGCTGGAACTGGTAAGTAATCCTAATATTAATGAAAATGTTCACAAAATCTTGTTTTACAATACAGTATTTTAAATATGCATTATGTGAACACTTCTGGTTTGAGTTGATTCATGTGTTATAAGAACCAGCTGAAGTTCATGATGTAACCATGTTAACACTTTTTAATAGCTTTTTGAGAAGACAACACAATTGTGTTAATGATAATCAGTTAAAGACTCTATTTGTTCCAGATGTTACTTTCCTAGGCAAAAAAAAAAAAAAAAGATTAAAAAAACCCAATTTCTTCTATGTCCCTGTTTAATATCAATTACTCAGAAAAGTCCTAATGTAAATGTAATCTCTTTCTTTAGATAACATACTAGCAAGCCATAGCTTGAATTGGATATGTGAATACAATTGTAAAAGAAACAGAGATGCCTAGAAAAGCATTTTATTTTTCTGGCATGAGCCTTTGGTTCCCAGTGGCCTAAAGTCCCACACCACAAAATCACTATAATTGGCATGGCTGGCAACTTCTTCTCTCATTGTCAAACAGATCCTTTACAGTAAATTTGTAGGAACTCTGAAATTGAGCTAATACCAAAAGTATCAAAAGGAAAAAAGAAAGCAAACCACACACAGATTCAAGCATACCATTAAATGACCGACTTTTGATAAACCGTAAGATTAAGTGACCTATATTAACAACAAAAAAAATCATTTATTTATTAGTTGCTTATATTTCAAAGGTTCATCCAAGAGAAACTTGACATTCAATGCCTCATTGGCAACACGGATACATTTTACTGGACTTATGTTAGATAGACATGTCCAGGCTTGTTCATAATGTTAAATAAACATTGCTCTTAAGGGTTATAACTTCAGGAAAGAAAGGAATCAGGATCCTGTGAGGCGGTGAAACATTATGCATTTATCTATGTTCCAGTAGTAGCTGGAAAATATCTTTAGTCATTACAATAGGCTATAAGAAATACTATTTCTGGGACTTTTCCTCCCTGCATAAATTAGGAAAAGGTATGATGGCCCAGAAACTCTTCTGCACCAGGACAAGCTCAAAAAAGGAAGGAAGTTATTTATGGGTCCTAGATTCTTATATTTATGTAGCTCCTCCACACTGCTCCAGAGGATCTCCCCGATAAGGATATCTCAGGCAGAGGTCGTGTACAAGACCACAATGAATATCCCATGATTTTCAACCACACCATTCATGTTCACAGGTTATCCTTGGTGTACAGTCTCTTGTAGCACTTCTTGTAAGGATACTTGCTCTCTTCTTTGCTCTATACCGCAAACGCTCTGTAGCCCGTCATGCTACTTTTCATAACGGAGCCTTCTCACTGTTTCCCTTCAACATTGCCATTGATCTTTCTGTGATTGCATGTTCTGATTAGTCATGAATAACAAGCTTGGAGAAGAGTGAGGAAGGAAGCAGGAGGCTCCAAGGAAGGAGGTGAACCTACTGCCCAGAAGCAAAGCAACATTCTTCTGCCCTCTGCACATATGGTCACTATTTCGAGGACTGTGTCCTTATGGACAGTGCATGTTCTGGTCAAGCCCCAGTTCCTCTTTACTGCACCAAGAACATAAGAGTCCTGACCAGCTGTGTCTCAGTTGTTCTGGGCATGGATCGTGAGCATCCTTGGCCCTATCATATGATAAGACTACAAGGAATTTAGCTGCATGGAACAGCTGCCACATATCTGCTGAGTTTTCCTCTGGTTCACTCAAAGCACAAAGGCATTGCCTATGAAGCAGGTGGACTGGCAGTGTGGAGAGTGCTATAAGGATCACTCGGGACTATAGGGTTCTTCAAAACGCCACTAGGGAAAGCATGGACTGTCATTATTTATTCCAAAACAGTGAAGACCTTGACCTTGTTAGACACTGCTCTTGCAAGGTAAGGGAAATATACCATCTGTATCAACATATATTGGGCATTAAGCCAAAATAATAGAGTCTCTTTGTAAATGTCAAAGCCAGTTTTTTTGGTTAAGTGTAAAATTCACTTCTGTTATCCAATTTAAGCAGATTTTATTAGCCTTACATGGAGAAAAAGAGTCTTAAAAAAAGCAGTGAAGCCTGAAAGACAGACCCTTTTTCTCTGTTGTTAAATACAAACACTCCCCTTACAAAAGACCAAAAATTTCTTTTGCCAGTATGGTCAGAATCTACATAAAAAGTCTACCCATATTAATCACAGTCAGATTAAGCATTGACTTTTTACAGAAACACTGTGACATGTTCATCCCCTTGATGGGCTGCCTTATTTGGATGTTTTCATAGTGTTAATGAATTTTTGCAGTTTGATCAGGGATAAACTGAAAATTTAAATACGAGTCATGTAGTGACAAAATTTTTCAAAGTATTTCAGAAGAAAATCATCCCCTAACAGCAAAGTGTTTTTGTGGAAGAACAATGGGCAAAGAGTGAGTGCCACTAGCCTTCTCTGTCATACAGACTGTTGAATTCTCCACTGAGTATTCATTAAAAAATGTCTGTTATCACAGTTCCTGTATGTGACTGCAAACAGGACATCCTGCCTTACAAAAAACAAAATCAAGAGTCAAGAAGAACCCCTTCGCCGCATCTGTCAATAATCCTTTGGGAAAACTGTACCTAGTACACTTGACCGCTCAATGTTGAGGATATTCTGGGTGCCCCCTCTGTAGTCATCTTGGTCACGTGGGCAAAATCACTTGCCTGGGCTCCCTGGTGCTGTATATGTATAGAACTGCAGTAAAGAGACAGGTGGGGTGAGCTCAAGTACTGCTGCTCTGTGTTTAATCCTATTAACAGTGGCCAGTTGAGTCTGTGGTGTTTACTTTTGCTGAATGGTGATCCTGCCTACCACGGCTGTCCTTGTGCCTTAGCAGGAAGGGGACTGTGGCCATACAGGTAGGAGAGCTGTTCCACTGCCTTTGTCTGCATCCTCACAACTGTAGACCTGGGTATCTGCCTCTTTACATTTCCCCTTCCAGGGAATGATGTAGTCCAGTTCCTCTTGCTTGTCCCTGAGGTCGTGATCACACCCTTCTCCCAGTTGTGGACGTCTTGTCTCCAAAGGAAAAAATGCCTGCCTTATGAATTTGGTCTGTTCAGGAGGGTTTTGAAGGAACATATCTTGTGTAGAGGTATGGGAGTTAAGCAGTGTGATATGAGATTGGGGCAGGATGGTCTATGCTGTGTTAGGCGTGACGTGTTGGAATACTGGCGTGTGCTGACGGGAGTGCAGATCATCTAAACTGTGTAAAGAATTCAGAGCATGCTGGAGGAGACCTCTCTTAAGGTTTATTTCTTGACATTAAAACTGCAATGCTCTCAGTTCCACATAAAGGAGATTCAAAGTGCTAGACAATGTGGGCAGTCAGAGAATCTGGTCTTGAGTGTGCTGCTGAAACTGTAACAAGACAAACTGTAACTGCAACACAGCAGTTGACTTGACTCGTTCTGGCCATAGCCCTGGCATGGCTGTTTTAATGTGTGCCAAGCTGATTATAGTCTGCAGGAAACTATGTGCCAACTGAGAATTGCTGGAAGGCAGGCCAACATCAAAACAGTTAGAGGGTAAACTGCTTGTTGACTTTGTGAGTGACTTCTGGGAAGAGGGGCAGCCTCTGGCAACCTCTGAAATTGCTGAGAATGGAAGGAAGTAGTGTCCTCTCAGAAATGCAGTTTGGGGTGGTTATGAGAAAAAATAACCCTTGTGCCTCTTTGAGACAACAGTTGTGGGAAAGATAGAGTGAGTTCATGGACTTAGTGTGGGGGAAGGGAATGAAGAAACTCGCTGGTTTTGTTAGGAAATTGGTTAGTTTTTCCTTGCTCACTCCAGTTCAATCCAGAGGAATGGGCCCCTATATGAGACAATGAAGTCGGGATGGTTTGGAATACATGATCCTTATTGGCCACAAAAGCCAAAAAGGGAAGGTTTTTAAGTCCACCCTTTTAGTAGAAAGGGGCACATATCATGCAGATACCCCTGGACTTTATTCTTTCTGCTAGTAATAGGTTGACCAACACCCCTCACTTGATCATTGCCAGTCTTCTTAATAGGGTCTGAAATTCATAAGCCATAGCTGTATTTCTTGGCTTTGGTCTGCGCTTAAAAGCATTACAGATAGAGAAAGAGTTGATAGGTAAACTTGTGGCACTTAAATCCAGGCACTTATTAATAATAAAATGCATTTTGTTCATTAAATCAATCTCTCCCTCAGCATTTTTTCTTCTGCCCTCAATTCCCTGTATCAGTACAACCAAAAGGAGTTGTAGTGTCTGCATGTTTTCAAAATAAACAGAAAAATCCTTGATGGTGCTGGACTAGATGTTCCTGATAACATGTTGCCAACAGAAAAGTTCTCATCCTTGAAGAAAGTTTTTCAAGTGGTCATGACACTCTCAATCACGTAAGCCTCTCTTCAGAACAGACATTCGGTGCCCTCAAATGACTCTTCAGACTTGGCTCAGAAACAGGCTGACACAAAAGGGGCTAATTAACACACACATTTTCATGTGGAGGAATCTGGTTTCCAAACAGATTTTTACCAGCAATATAGCTGACGAGCTGAATCTGCTAGGGCTGTTTCTTCCGTCCAATTTGAATGAAAATGGAAACAAGGGATAGGAGAAAGAGACATTTCATTCCAGTGACGATACAGACATGATGAATTCCTTTGAGCCCAACTTCTGTCATGTTATATTTCTTCTTAAATGAAACAAGGCACAAAATATCAGAGGAAACGAATTAAAATATAGATAAATGTTACATGTGTCGTGTGCACATCCACAGGAGATGTGGATACGTACATTTTGGAGTATGTATGTATTTATGGAGAAGAGGCAGCACTGTCCTAGAATCATGAAGGCACCACTCCATTTTTCAGTTCTGCTATAGACTTCGTATCCTTATGATGATTGCAGTAGCGTAGCCCTACTCTGCACAAAGGTTTTAAGGCTGCATGTGCATCTGTCCAGACAATTGTGAAAGAACAGTGAGAAAAAAGCAGTGAATTTGGTAGAACCTAGAAATCAAACACCACCACCTCTACCCCCTCACACTCCCCCAACACCAGTTACGAGAAGACACCCTTAATGTGCAGGGCCTCAGGTTCTCCTGCTTACTTTCATATGCTCCCTGTTCTTCCCGGATTGATTCTGAACCAATTATTGTTTTACTGTCATCGTTATGGGAAATTATATATGCCTCTCTCCCTGCCACAGCAACAGCTACCAAGTGTTGATAGCTAATTGCTCCAGACTAATCCACTGCATGTACCCCTGTATCTGGCAGGGTATTGTAGTGGCTGCTAGCAAAGGGCTCTGAAGATAAGAACAGATTTTCACATGTTTTAGTGTATCACAAGGAGTCCATTGTAACATTGTGCCCTTTGGATTAACATTAAAGAAATGATTTTTTTGTCAGTTTATCAAAGGAAAATTAAAGTTCCTTAGACATCAGTTACATTGAATCTGAGCCTTTAATCATACTGACAAGAAAAGATAGAGAATTTGAGCTCAAGAATGTGTTCATAGCCTTAATGTTGGATGGCCAGTATTTAACTCTGTGTAAGCTACTGATTTTTACAGGGAAGAGTTTTATCTCACTAAGGATATATACTTCTGTGTCATTTCAGTTTGAAGTATTCTACCCCACATACCTCTATACAATTACTCCATATGGTAGACTGGATTATTTTCATTCCAAAGACTATTAGATAAATTTCTAGAAATGGTTCATTCAGAAATCAGTTTGTTTTGCATCCAGCAACACAAGAAGCCCGAATAGAAGTTTAGGGGAAAAAAAAGTCCTGATTCTCATTGACACTGCCTGGGCACTCCTTATTCCATGTTAAACTCTATTTGCAGTATTACCAAATATTAATGTACTGAAAACTATTATAAATGAGTACTAGACCAACTCCCAGAAAAACCTTTAGGAAATGCTTAATGAAAAACATGTTGAACGTGAAACTTCTCTTTAAGAAAGTAAGAGAAGAGTAAGTGAAAATCATATGCAAACAGAAGGTGATCTGGTTAGTAAATAAATTACTGTACAGTTATTTGGGATTTCAGGCTTTTGCACATCTGACCAATAGAAAAATGAACAAACAAGTTAAAGTTCTAGAAAGAAAGCCTCCTGGACAAACAGCTGGGGGTAATTATAAGACCATGACCAAGCCATCAACAGTGTAGGTGTTACTTTCAGTTCGGAGCCAAAGGGAAAAGGAGGCAATTAAAAAACATGCTTCTGGGGAGAAGGAGTAGGAAAGCATTGTAAATATAATAACATAAAGGGCCACCTTAAAAAAAAATGTAGTAGGAGTAAGTAGAAAGCATACAAGGAATAGAAAATATACACGTTCAAAAGAAAAGCACATTTTTAGAAGCAGAAAAATGTAGAAATATCTTGGGATTTGTCCAAAGTCAAGACGAATCAGATATTACAAAAAAACTCAAACCCCAAACCTGAATAAAAGGCTTATCTAATTTTCTCTTCTACCCTTCCTATAGTGGCCTTATGGTACCTTTTTTGTCTCTTGCCGTGTAATTTTCTGTTTTCGCCCTCTGTATATTTTGCAGTGTATTTTTTAGTTCTCCTGTGTTATGTACTCCTCTTCTATTAGTGTATACTTCCATGGGCTGTCTGCCTCCTTTAACATAAATTCTCCTTTTCACTACTATTTATTAACTGAAACCATGTTGAGCATTTGGGATAGTGAACTTCAGGTGGAAGGTGGTATACAAGAGATTTTTATTGGAAAAGCTTTGCTTCTAATTAGACAAAATTTTTGCTATGAGGGTTGTCCAGTCATTGAATGCCATGGGTGATAACTTGTGCCAGCAGAAGTATTCTGTTAATATTAAGACTCTGAAGCCCAAAGCCTAGTGGGAGACAGGTTCGTATGGTATGACCACTGAAGAAGTGATAGCTGAAATCTTGTGAGATAAAGGGAAAACATAGAGATGTGGGATCGGTGGTGTAATTAACCTAGGAGGAATGACAGCAAGGACTGTAGTTTTATGCTGTTTTAAAATAGTATAGTGTGTCTTCAATGTCTTGCTGAAGTATTAATCAATACTAACATGACAGAAAAATACCCAGCAAACAAAATGACAGTAGTACTTCATGTAACAGCATAGGTATTCACTGGAAGTCTAATGTCTACATTAGATACAGTCATCAATTTTACATTTCTCATGGTCTTTACTCAGCAGAATAGTCTTATAGTCAGTACACAGATATCATTCAATAGCTGAGAGGACTGGAATGGATCCTCTTTAAGTTTCCATTCATATATTAATCTTCAGTTCTGCAGTGATGTGAGATGCAGAAAGAGGTTTGTCAGTTTCACTGACTCAGAAAGAGTAATTTTTCTGTATGAACACTTAAAAATGTAAGCAAGACTGACCAGTTCCAGGCCCTGGAGGAACTATGGGATGAAATTCAGCCTCTCATGCAGATCCAAAGAAAATAATGACGAGAGAAGGTCAATATGCATTCGTACAAGAAAATCAGTAATGAGAATGAAAGAAGCTAAGACCTGTCACTAAGAAGTCTCATCTGAAACATCTGGTGCAAGCAGACCTGTAGCTCCCTAATTTTGTTACAGCTTGACTAAAGTACAGTTGAACTTTGGTTGATTTTGAATTTACAGACTTTCTGATATGTTCTCCACTGTCAAACCAGTTCATTTTTTTTTCCCTTTCATAAACTGGTTGCCTGTTCAGATTGTGCAACACACTTTTTACCTCTGGAACTACAGGTTAATGCTCTGGCATTCTGATTTATGATTTGAACAACACTAGGAGGCATCAGGTATAGGTTTGAGCATTTTTTAGTGTAAGTTCTTGAGAAAAGCACGATACAAACACTACAAAAGCTTTTGACAATAAATGTTGAAGGCTATTGAAAGAAAATGTTGAGCCAGAGGGAACGGAAAAAAAAAAAGAATGCATAACTTTAACTTGTTGTGTTGGTGTGGACTGAGCATGTATTCCTCTGTTTGGGAGGTGTCAAGTTGAGCGTGTTATCTAACCACAACCCTTTATAGTGGCTGAGGTCTAAACTTGACCCAAGTGCATGTTTAGCCAGATGTCATTTGCGATTACAGGAATTTGGACTGACTTTCAGCTAAACCACAAACCTGGATGAATGAATGTTGTTCCAGATGCATTATCTCATAATCCTAAAGAAAATAAGATCTCAGATGAAAGGACTATAGAACTTTTCTTTGTATGAGCTTTGAAAGCTAAGGCTAATCCTGAGATCATTGAAAAGGTTTAACTTACCACTGTGTGAAATTTTAGCCAAACAGAACTTAAGAGCTTTAATACTTTTAGAATCCCCTCAAATTAGTAGAGGAATATTCAAAATTAATTGAACCGCTTCAATGATCTTGAAAAGTACAACAATTTCTCACTTTAAAACACTTTAATATATTATTATGGGTTTGTTAGCTTACATTGTGCTAGTAACATCTTGATCAAGTATGGAATATTCTTCATTGTGGGGAACTCTTTACACATAGTCTTATCCAGAAAAATCACAGAGATACTATAGTTCAATAATACCTCAACATAAAGACTTATATTGAATATCTGGAGAAAAAGGAACTGGGAGAAAAAGAGTGAGTGTTTTTAGGATCTGTATTTTATCTCCAATCAATAAATAGCCACTGTTTCTAAGATGAGAGAGAGTTTGTGTGTGTATATATATATGTGGCGTGAGTATTGGCATTCTCGGTCTCTACTTTTCTGTGCCACAGAAGGCAATCCAGGCTGCTAGTTTAGTTACTAAATTTTAGCTAATTGAAGATCTTGGGTGACACCTTCTCCCCCACAAAATATTCCAGAAGACACAAAAATAAGCAGGGCTTTCAAACAGCAGTGAAAGCCCTGTACCTTCTGCACAGCTGAAGGTCCAATATTGTTAGTCCTATTCCACCACCTTCAATCCCAGATCAGATTATGGTGTGTTAACGTGCTATCGTCTGTCAGCGGAACTGTGGCAAATATAAGTAGGGTCTTCCTAGCCTGTAGCATGAGCAAAAATGAGCTACAGTTTAGGTTGTTTTCTTTGTGGACTAAGCTAAGTCACAGTACTTTCGCTTTATTTCTGGCTAAGAGTGAACTGGCAAACAAAGATCATGTGTTGTATGATAATGTTGAGCAACTTGATGGTGTGTCTAAGTCCTTACTGCGAGATAACCTAAATATTTTAAAATAACTTTTTGTCTGGTAGAATTTACAAAGAAAGCTGATTTATATGCAGATGTAATAATTGACAAACCCAGGCCCATGTTCTTAATGGTGGGACATTTTATTGGATTCCAGGAATCACAGAATTTAAACAGGAAAAAGAAAATATATCTCCCTAAAAGACTATGAATATCATTGTTGGTTTCCTTGGTGTCACCAGAGTGATTAATGGCTTTTGAACTCCAGTTGTGGAAGCAGCCAGAAAATGAACAGATATAGAGGTATGGGAAACAGGGACATGGGATAAATACGCAGGAAGTGGAAATCTGTTATGCTGAAGATATTACTGTTAATACCTTAGAAAAATATTTGGCTCTGCTCACAGTACATGTGTCTTTGAGATGTCTGCATTAGCCTAATGATAAAGGATTAGCAAGCCTTTTCTAGGTAGCTAATTCATACAGGTTTGTGTCGAAAAAGAATTATATTCTTTTTGTTTGGAAATTTGACACCTTGTGATAGATAATTTAAAGTGTATGAAGATAACTACCTTTTGATGCCAAATGGCAATCTCCAATAATGGCCAGCACTGTCATAATGAGGATCACAGATCTGAGTAGTTACTCCTTCCAACTATACTCTTTCTGGATGAGAAGTGAAAGTCTGCTAACATGATATTCAATTATTTGCTTACAAGTGGTGTCACTCAGGGGTCAGTACTGGGTTCTTGTTCAATATATATATATATATACTGGTAACTTGTTCAATATATTCATCAATGACCTGGGGTCGCCACGCCATCTGAAGGCGACACCTGGATGAAGGGATAGAGTGTACCATCAGCAAGTTTGCTGATGACACAAAAACTAGGAGGAGTGGCTGACACACTGAAAGGCTGTGCTGCCATACAGCGTGACCTGGACAGGCTGGAGAGTTGGGCAGAAAGGAACCTTATGAAATTCAACAAGGGCAAGTGTAGGGTACTGCATCTGGGGAGGAATAACCCCATGCATCAGTACTGGTTAGGGCTGACCTCCTGGAGAGCAGCTCTGTGGAAAGGGACCTGGGAGTCCTGGTGGACAACAGGATGACCATGAGCCAGCAATGTGCCCTGGTGGCCAAGGCAGCCAATGGCATCCTGGGGTGCACCAAGAAGAGTGTGGCAAGCAGATCGAGGGAGGTGATCCTTCCCCCTCTACTCTGCCCTGGTGAGGCCACATCTGGAGTATTGTGTCTAGTTCTGGGCTCCCCAGTTCCAGAAGGACAGGGAACTGCTGGAGAGGGTCCAGCAAAGGGCTACAAAGGTGATTAGGGGATTGGAACGTCTCTCTTATGAGGAAAGGCTGAGGGACTTGGGTCTTTTTAGTCTGGAGAAGAGAAGATTGAGGGGGGATCTTATCAATGCTTATAAATACTTAAAACGAGGGTGCCAGGGGGATGGGAGCAGTTTTTTTCAGTGGTGCCCAGTGATAGGACAAGAGGTAACGGGCACAAACTTGAACATAGGAAGTTCCATCTTAACATGAGGAGGAACTTTACTTTGAGGGTGGCAGAGCACTGGAAGAGGCTGCCCAGAGTGGTTGTGGAGTCTCTGACTCTGGAGACATTCAAACCCTGCCTGGATGCCGTCCTGTGCAACTTGCTGTAGGTGACCCTGCTCTGGCGGGGGGGTTGGACTAGATGATCTCCAGAGGTCTCTTCCAACCCTGGCCAGTCTGTGATTCTGTGATTCTTAACATTTAACCTGCAGCAGCTAGGTTGTCCTTATCACCTTATCTCTTGTTGACTATTTACATAGCTAACCCTTTCCTACAATGAACTCTTTAAAAAAATGACACCTATTTAGTGCAATGAACTTTCTTCTGCTCTTGTTTCATGATTTACTTGAACTCAGGTTATACTCTTATCATCTTGGGAAGAATAGGAAGAATAAGTAATTACTGTTTTTGCTAAGAATATCTAGTGAAAAAGAATCACCTGAAACAGATTCAAATTCTTTACCTGTGCAACATAAATCAGAAAACACATCCGTCACACAATTCAAGATTTGTTTTCCATGTATACGTATCAATTAGCTACAGGAATGCTTTGATAGTGTTTTCTACATGTGTTGTAACACCACTGAGGAAATTATCGTTTGAGTGCTGAGGTAGCTGGCCAATGTCATTGCAAGACTGCTTTAAAAAATCTTTGAAAAATCATGGCAGTTGGGAGAGATTCATAAGGACTGGCAGACAGCAAAGACACTCCTGTTTTCAAGAAGGACAAAAAGAAAAAGCAGCAGATATTGTTTATTTTGACTTTAGCAAGGCTTTCAGCACTGTCTCCCATAATATCTGCATAGACAAACTGATGAAGTTTGGACAACATAAACAGGCAGTGAGGTGGACTGAAGACTGGCTGAACTGCTGGGATCAAAGGATAGCAGCATGAAGTCCTGCTGGAGGGTAGTCACTATTTGTGTGTGCCAGGACTGGATACTGGAGCCAATACTGTTTGACATCTTCACTTATGATCTTGATAAAGGGGTAGAGTGCACACACAGCAAGTTTGTGGATGATGCAAAATTAGAATGGTTGATACACTAAATGGTTGAGCTGCATTTCAGAGGGACCTTGACAGGCTGGAGAAAGGGGTCAACAAGAATCTCAACATTTTTAACAAAGGAAAATGTAAAGTCCTGCACCTGGGGAGGAACAACCCCACTCACCAGCACAAGCTGGAGACCAACCAGCTGGAAATCAGCTTTGCAGAAAAGACCTGGTGACCTGGTGGACAAGTGGACCATGAGCTAAGAATGTGCCCTTCGGGCAAAGGCAGCCTACAGTGTCCTGGGCTGTGTTAGGCAAAGCATTGGCAGCAGGTGGAGGGAGGTGACCTTTTTCCTTTTTCCACTCCAGTCCTGGACTCCCCCATACATGAAAAGGACACTGACATACTGGAGTGAGTGCAGCGAAGGGCATAAAGATGATTTAGGGACTGGAGCATCTGGCATGTGGATGAGAGAGAGACAGCTGGAATTGTCAAGCCTGGAGAAGAGACTTAGGGGGATCTTATAAAAGTGGTTAGAAGGGAAGGGAGTAAAGACAATGAAGCTAGATTCTTCTCAGCGATATGGTGTGAAAGGATAAGAGGCAATGGAAACAAACTGAAACACAGTATATTCAGATTAAGCATAAGAAAAAGGGTTTTATAGTGAGAGCGTTCAAAGGCTGGAAGAGGTTGCCTGCAGAGATTATGGAGTCTCCATCCTTGGAGATATTCAAAGCCTGAATGGTTTTATTACTGACCAACCTGCTTTAGTTGACCCTACTCATACCAGAAGGGTGGTGGATGAGGGGAGAACAGCTGATATTGTTAGAGGTTTGATGGACAATGTCCAGAGGTCCCTTCCAACCCCAATGATTCTCTGACTCTGTGAAATGACTTTCAAGAACTACACCTTCCACTCACTATCCACACACTATGTAGACTAGTACGTCTGCATAAAATGTCATGACTTACATGACTGAAACTATCAGAAAATGTGTCTGACAAGGCAACATGTTGTTTTGTGAAGCACAGTGTGTAAGAATTTAACCTTGACCTTTTTCCTAGGGTTGTGAGGAACTGGATGGGTATACAGGTAGCAGAGAAGTATGGTTAGGGTAGTTTGTTGGAAGAAGCCTATTTTGTTTCCTTTTCTAGCCCATGAGAAAGTTTTGGCAGTGTCTCGACATTCTGTTCTTTATAGGAAACAATATACAGGGTCTGTAAAGCAAAAGTCAGAAACTCTTGAGCATTCTTCAGTTTTTGTGAGCCCACAGTCCTACAGGCGAAGTAGACCACATGTATTGACTAATTAATAAAAAAGATGTTTAATATTTGTCTCTTCATAGATAAGATTCCTGCTAAAGTAACATCTCCCATTCCCTGTGTCATCCTAACAAGGTATTTCAAAAATTGAGAAAAGCTACATTTCTAGTTCTCAGTATTGACTTTTTGGGGAGAACATATTTATTTCCTGTATGGATACAAATAGCTGGGAAAAGCATACTGTTATTACTAACTTGGCTCAAGTCACAATTATGATGTGTAGAACTAGACAGTACTTCTAAAAAGATCTTGCTTTTCACTGTCTGAAGTTTTATATGTTTTAACTTTCAGCAGTAAATGTGTCACTCATCCAGAAGCTTCATCCAGAAGTCGTAGTTGGCACACACTCCATTATACCAAATAATACTAAATAATGAAGAAGAATGGAGACTGATTATTAATGCAAAATGACTTGAATACGGGAATGAATAGAATGACAAAAATAGATTAAATAATTGCGAGTCTCAGCAAGGATGTTAAAATGTACGTCTTACATAAATCAAAAATGAAGTGTGTACGACACAGAATGAGTCATCTTGTGAATAAGGGGAAGATGAATTCAAATGTTATTTGCCAGTAGTAATAGATGGTACCACTCTGGTTCTGTCAATCTGCTAAACAATAAAGATGGACCTAATACAGGAAGTCAATAGGAGTTTTGCTTGGCTAAGGAATGTAGCATAGAGCACTAGGAAAGCAATGAATTTAAATAAGAAATATCTATTATGTTGGTCTACATTCTAATCCTGCCTCTAGTGAATTAAATAGCAAAATGTTTATTAGCATCACTGGGAACAGGGAAGAACCCCTTCTGATATAAATGAATTCCTTTGTTAGCAACAAATTAAAATGTAAGGTCACCTGAAAATAGCCTATAACATATTATTTTTGCTCAAAATAATAAAAGCTTTAACAGATTATTTTTTTTTAGTAATGTCCATCAGTGATGGACAAGGTAGGAATGTTGGTCATTTTAGAGGCAGGAGAAATTTAAATTTTTATCATATACCACAGTACACATGAAAGAAAGTAAATCTATAGGACAAGAGACTTGTAAGAATTAGCATACAGATGATACCACGTTATCAAATCTGAATTATATAAATACGTATTATTACATTCATCATTGAATATTTCATTACTGAATTAGAAATTGTAAGTTTAAAATCAAATGACATTTCCATATGAATTTCTGACTGTGGATAAGGTATCACAGACAAGGCTTGAAAGTTTCTATTGTTTTTAATGATGTCTACATTGGGTCAGTTTTTAAAAGCCAACCTCTTTCCTGTACGTACTAGGGTAAAAAAAATGCACTAATAACTGCTATTTTATTGTGCTTACAAATCTGAATTCTCACATTTTAGCTTGTCACTGCTAAAGGGAAAAAAAAAGAAATAGTGGCATGGTTTTAGTGCACTGACAGTAGAAGAAGAGTAGAGAAGTAAAAACAGACTAGAAAGACAGGGGAAATCAACTTGGCAAAAAAAAAAATCTTGAAGTGCAGGAAGGTCAGAACAGGAGAGAAAGCTTGGAGGAGACAGATGTGCTTGGGAACAAAAAGGGTAAATGCAATTTCTGGAGTAGAGCGAAGCCTTGGACTCATTAAAGCAGAGCAAAACAATCAAGAAGGAGACTTTGGGGAGCAAAGAGAGCAATCACACCTTGGAAGGAGAAAGAGAAAGAAACTGGGAAGTGGGCCTGAAAGCGGAGAGCAGGGGAGAGTTGAGAAATGAGGTTTTGGGAGAAGAGATAGGGCTTTGCTAGGATGGAGTTAAGCAAAAAATATTGCTAAAGGCTCCAGCTCTCTGAAATGTCAGCCAAGGTGGCTGTCTGTAAATCTCTGGGTTTATTTATTTGTCTTGCCACAATATATAAAGGAATTTATTTAGTTAGTGAAACACATTTTTATTGCATTCTGCAGAGCCTATTCTCCCTTCAGTGCTAATGGGAAATTGTTGAATAAATCGATGGGAGAACAGATGTCTCTGAGTAGTTTTCCATTGACAATTTTTTCTTGCTATTTAGAATTTTTAAGAATATGCAAACTTTTGGAAAAGTTCACATAGAACGTGCCTAATTCATGCAGGCTAGAAACACAGAAATTCATACCTAATTGTGAAATACAGAGGGCTGATAAATGGCTAGATGATATAACTCTGAATCACTTAATCACTAACATGGTTAGATTGTCAGTGACGTTACTCCAATAGAAAGTGCTCCCCTACGTGAAAAACAATTGTACACTGTATTCCCAAAGACTGTCTTGGACAGTGAATTAAGCAGTCTGAGTGATTAATGGATGCAGTGAATACTGGAATAGATTAATCAGTCTTTGATTATGGTGGGTTCAGAGAAGTAAAGAAGTTATGAAAAAAAAAAAAAGGAGTTCTGCTAACAGTATAGGTCTTCCATTGAAAGCTATAAAGTTTTGTAGAATTTGTCCAATTATACATATTTAATCAGACATATCACATTAGGAAAAGAGTCTGCTACCCTTGCTCCTAACAATTAGTATCTCACTCTTCAGGTGGGATACCTGAAAGCAGCAGAAGGCCTTTGAGAAGTAATTTACTGTTCTTCATGTAAAGATGAAGAGGAAACAATGTGTTAAAAAATTCTTCCATTATTTTTCCCTTTTCACTGTGTATCAGCACAGTGCTTTGAAAAGTTTCCTCCCTTGTGTAACCTGATTGTTAGCTTACATCACCATGCTGCAGCCTGAGCTAAGCCAAAGCAACCTAACCCCCAATGAATCTGCAGTATCTCATCTACCAATACCCAAATTTTTTTCATGGGTTTCGTAAGTAGCTAACTACGAAAAAATGTTGTTTGTACCTGTTGGCAGATCTATAGCTTATATATGCTGAAGACAAAAATGAGGAAAGCAAAATGTCTTCACAGCAACTACCGATATACGATTTTTCCTCTAATATGATGGGACAATTGTTTTATTTTGGACAGGGATATTAGGAACCAAAGATTAAAATCCTTCTTGTACTTAGGAAACATACCTTGTTTGGGATCCTTCCTAACCATGTTGTCTTATTCTGTTCAGTAAAAATATACATATACATATATATATATAAAGTTTTTTCACTCTTTGAGTGTTACACTGATACACACACAAATTCGTATTAAAAAGAAGGGGAGCGGGTTACACAACTTCTTTTAGGTTGATGTGATGCGGGTAGAGAGGACAAACCATACCCAAAAACTAGAAGGAAAAGGGTTCTCTGCCATGTCATTGAGTGGAGGAAAGGGCAGACTTAGATGCGCTAGATGCAGAATTATCAGGTTACTTGTGTTGAACCAGCTGCCATGAACAGAGTGATTTCTGGCATCTTGTAAGAAACCTGCTGGTGGCTGGTACATGGAGCCATAACCCCATAGCAAAAAGAGGGAAACTTTGCCTTTTTTGAGTCCATTTAAATCCTGGCTATTGTAAAGGGTGTTTGTCTTTAGCAGGGATCACAAACCAGGATGAATAGTGTCCTGAACTATTAATTTAAATCTTGGCTGCAGGAAGGCTTTTTTTTTTTTCATTATTTTGAGTAGTCTCAGAGAAGGTGGGTACAATCCTTGTTTTGAATTTCAGCACCTTGGGGTACCCATCTCAAAACCAGACCCAGCAACTTACGTATGGTGTGCAGGAGAGTAAGTGATGCACAAGAGAGGCACGTATCACAACACTTGCCTTGCAATTGACCTCTGTGAGACTCCATCCACAGCCTCCCATAGGGATCTGAGTGAATACTAGACCCCCTACAGGTCAGAGAGTTCTGCCAACTTGCATCAAGTTTACATTAAAACAAGAAAGGAAAAATAAATTCTCAAACCTTTCAAATGGAGAAACATTTTTTGAATTAAGATTTATTACTTGGTTTCATAATCTGTTGCTTGACAGCGGCTGGCTATACAAAGTGTGGAGTCTATTGGATTAGTTTATATAACAGATGGTTCTCTTTTCAAATTTACTCCAAATGTTCAGATGCTTTAGTAAATTAATATTTCCCATCTGATAATACCCCATGGGCTCAGCTTTAATCTTTGGTCTTTTAACAAAAAAGGAGTTAATAAAGACTATTGGGAATCATTGACACTTGATTTGAAAATGACAGCCTGGGGAGTGACAGGACTGGGGTAAAATACATAAGCAATGGCAATAAGAGTATTGTAATGAGATTTAAGATAAAATCACAATGTCTGTAGTGTTGCAGTTTACTTCTCAAAATAATTTTATGGGAAGGTTTCAAAACCCGTTTCGTGTGTTAGACAGGTATGTACATTTCCTGCACTATCTAAAAGTTCCATTTGTGTAAAAAACAGTCTTGAAAGTGCATGAAGAAAGCAAGACCAGGCCAATAAATTCACTAAGCCTCACGAAAGCTCTGTTAAATAGGTGAGATTATCAGTGTAGTACAACACCTATTGCAGCATATTAGTTGTGATAAATGGCTCATTATGCGGTTTTGAGTCATCAGAAGAAAAAACAACAGAAAAGAAATCCAAGACAACTTCTAAAGAAGACCTGCAGGCAGTACACTCTGTTGTCTGTTTCTTACTCAGTAGACATATAGAGATGTTCTATATCTGCATGTGAACCTTATATCAACCTTTAACAATTTTCTTCCTTTCTCTAAACTGCCATCTGAAAAAAAAACCTTACTAAAGGATATTGAGAAAATAAGAACTTCAAACAGTGAAGCTGCTGTTTCAACATACATGTTGTTCCAGTTTCAATTACATAGCACTTTTAATTAGACAGCCACACCCCACTTCTTCTACAGAACTCCAGCCTCATTAATGGATATGAAAAATGGTGCTCACTGAAGATTGGTCTTTATTCAGTAGTTCTTCACAGTCTCATTTTTCAAGATATTACCCTATGCATTATTTATCATGTGCCATCCAAACCCTGTCCTGAATATCTCACTTTTACTGTGTACAGAAATATTTCTACCAGGCTCTTGCATTAGTGCAAATGGATTAGTTCAAAAGGAATATGTGACTTTAGACGGGATTCCAGAACCTTGGAGTTATGTGACCAGATTCCATACATGATGTAAAGTGAGAGTAAATGAATTTCAGAGGGCTATGCGGATTGACTATCACGTTGAGTAGGCTGCTGTCCAGGGATGACACATAGAGGAGTATTGAAAACAAAAGTGCAGTTTAAGTCTTTCCACCATGGAAACTTAAGAATCTTGCTCAAGGGTACAGGAAAGCACAACCTTGCACTTTGGACAAAAGCCCTATCCCTCACCCTTGGTGAAGTATCTAAGTTCCTGCTTTGAGTAAAGAGCAGGGAACATTATTATTTCCAAATTTGACTAGAGAAGGAAGGAGTAAAGCAGTTGTTGGTACTGTTGTGGTGATGTTGGTGATGCAATAGTTTACTAGTTAAGCATTCATTTGACACGTTAGAAATCCAGGTTTAGTTAATTTTGACCTCTCTCTGACAAATGAATCAAATGTGTACGCAACAGCCATCCCACTGCGCAAAAGAAGCATTCAAGTTTTACTTGATCAGGCAAGGAAGAGGACAAGGTGAACCATAATTCCTTAGTTTAATGGCTAGAACATGCAGTTGAGAATGAGGGAGGAAATGAGAGAGCAGCTGCTGCCAAAGGTAGGGAAAATCTATTTCACTTTTTTCCTAATAAGGAATCCTTTAAAAATATGAAAAACCTACAGTGGAGTGCAGGTCTTTCTAATCCAGCCCTGCTGTTGCATGGATCCTCACAACTTGTCCAGAAAGTTTATACACATTGTCTTTTCATGTTGTGGCACAGTTTCAAAAGGAACCAGTGTTTCTACCCTCCCTTCCTTGCATTCCCCAAAAGTCTATTGTGTGGAAGCCCTGAGTATGACTCACCTCAGAAGAAGGGGGAAATTGAGTCTGTACCTCCTACATCCCTGAGAAATGCCATACTGACTAGACTATTACCTAACAGGAGGCACCACCTTCTTGGCCAGTTAGGTTTTAACAGAAATCAGTGGGAGTAAGCCTTTTGATAGACATAGATGGGAGTTCCTTGATTCAAATCAGGCTGAGGAAAGCATGTATATTGAAATAAGCCCTATTGACAGTGACATACCTCTCTGTGAATATGCAGAAGCAGAATTGTAGATACTTGTTACACTGTGAGGTAATTGAGACTCTTATGGAAATGAGGTGTTTCCAAGATTGGGTGGAAACGGAAATGGGTGTTAAGAGGATCTCAGAAGTAGGCTCTAGCTTAAATTTGCATGAAGACCTACTGTCATTATTTTAGTCGTTTCAATCTGTCCATAGCACTTTAAAAATACTAATGATTTTATTTTAGTGACAGTCTTGTCCAGTAGAGACTATCATCATCACAGAATTGTGACAGAATATAGCTAAAACAGTGAAAGAACATAAGGTGGCCAGTCTGACGCAGATCAGCTGGCATTATAAGATCAGTCTAAGTGAGGACTAGAGCTCATCTTGAGACCTCTTTGGTCTCACTGACCTCAGTTACAGCAATAAGAGCTCACCACACTTGCTGTGTGGTTTCACACTGCACGACAAACAAAAAGCAACCACCTTGTCCACTTCAGAAAATTTCAAGTTGTTTGACTTTCCCAGCAGCACCTAAGACCTGCAACAGGAGCTGAGACAGAATCCATTTACCCAGGGAAGTTTTGACTTCTCTAGCCTTGAGGACACCCCTCTGCCTCCTGTATGTTCTAATGTCGATGTTATGCTTTATGGAAAGACTCTGGTAGCTTTCCTCATTCACCGGTCAGCTTTGAGCACCATGCACTAAATAAGGCCTGGCTTCACTTGGAAGAACTGTAGCATCATGGACTTTGATTGTGTCTATATACATGTGCACGAGAGGCACATCACAACTGCATAAAGCAAATTACACTGCAGTCAGAACACAGGAAAAAAATTAGACTAAAAAAACACTGAACTTTCAATTTGCTCAATATCGTGGATCCTCACATGGGTCATCAGTGGGTCTGGGTTCTTGAAATGTGTAACACAGCTGTTTAGCACTTGAGCTAACAAAGTAATTTGTTGTAGCAGAAGGCTTTTGTCTTCCACTAGGGGGGAATGGATACACATACTTTGCTGGTGAGTTTAACAAATCTTTACTAACTCATGAAGAAATTAGGAGGTTTGGGGGTAGTAGGTTAACTGGTGTCCTAAGGTAAAGATTAGGAAAGTCACAGTCTAAAAATAGAAACACACCCTAACAATGACGCCTAGTTTCCTTCTATCTGTCTCTGGATTTCTGAAAGCTTTGGGATACGCTCAAGTCAATTTTTTTTCTGCAACTAAGAGGGCAAAGAATTGAAAAAGTAGGACTTTAAGAAAAACACCAAGTATTACAAGATGCACAGTAAAAGTGTCTGAGTAGGTGAAATTTAGTAACATATTTGGTGGCTGAAAGCAGGGTCATCAGTTCAAAAGCACTGAGCAGCCTCCACTGTAGACATCAGTTCCTGTGCTACATACAATGGCTCAAAGCCTCCTGGTGCTGCCCTTACTCCATTTATTACAGTCAACAGCAGCTTACCTGACAAACCGTCCCAGTGATTTCTACATCAAATTACTGCGAAGCAGAGGTGACAGGACCTGACATTTATTAAAAAAACTTTCCAAAATCACTAATGATGCGGAGATCCCAGTTCTGGGATCTTTGATTGCCAAAGCTAGGAGGACTGAGGGCCTGGCTGAGACCCAAACTCAAAAGTCCTCCTAGCTTGCTGAGGGCCTCCAGCTCCCTAATAGCCTTGGCTATCGATGCTCTTCTGACTGTGTCACCTCGGGCCTCAATTACTGCTCTCAATTTTTATTTTCCCAACCCCTGTTCATTCTTCTATTAATGCCAGTTCTCCTCCCTTTCCTTCCCTCGTGGCAAGGAATTTTCATTCACTGTGGGCCTCTCCAGTTCCCACTGAAGTCAACAAGTGCTTTGCCATTGACTTCCGTGGGAACAAGATCTGGCCTTTCCTATTCTTTCTCTCTCTTCATCCACCCACAGCTGTCGTCTATCTATTCTTATGCTGCTTCTCTAGGTTTTTTTAATTCTCTGTCCAATATTATAAACTTCATATTTTTTTAATATTTCTCTGGCCTCTTTATGCACTGTAATCTGAACCTTTTGCTATTTAACCTCCCTAACGTTTCACACACCCATTCCCTTGTCCCTCTTTCATTTTGTTTCTTTTCCAGCTTTTGGATTTCCTATTTTAACCTCTCTGACTGAAATAGGAAACAGAAAAATAAACGAAAGTACTAAGAACTTCATACAGTAGCTGGGTGAGGTGGTGGTTTGGATTCATCAAAGGGTATTCGTTTTTCAAATTTTAATAGCCTAGATAGGAATCTTGTTCATTATTAATCTGTGTTAGAATTGTAATGAAATGCTGCACTGGGGGGAATTAAATTTCTAGTCAGATGCTTCATAAATAAAGAAGCATTTCATAAATATCAAATTATGCCACTATCTTAGCATGTGCAGGTTCTCTGTCATTACAGAACTGTGATAATTATCTCTGATTATTCATTATAATTTAAGAACAGATAATGAGTAGAAAATGTGTGCATGAAGGAGGGAAATACCTGTAGCACTGAGGTTTTACCTTTTCTCTTTTATATGTGAGTTTTAGTGGGGGATTGCAGTATTAATTCAGCACTCATTTCAGCAGAGAAAATTAGTATGTGGTTAAGTAGTGTCTCTGTTCAACAGCACATTTAACTGTATGTTTCACTAACTGCTGAATGGTACTTTTTCCTTGCAAAAGGCTCTTTCTCTTTGAACAGTACTCTGTCCCCACTGCTGGTTTCATAGATATGGTCAACACGAAAAACTATTTTGCTGTTTTTTAAAATATGTTTTATGAGGAGAATTAAATAATTATATTTCCCAGTTTTCTTTCGTATTTCAGACAGAAATAATCCATTCACTGCCTCAATAGGCTCACGACAGGCAGCAGCAATACGAAATTCTCACACAATTTAATGCCAAAGTACCTCTTTTTTACCTGAGGGGCTACCTAGAGGAATAAGAACTGAGACGACTGGCCAAGGTACAATCATTCTGTGAAATTTCTACTGGGAAGAATTCCAGTCATTGTGGTAGTTGTTGACCTGTAGTACTTGTGACAAGTATTTGACAGACATTCCCTAACTTATTTGATGAAGGGAAGCGAACTGCTTATGGGATGCTGTTTGGTGAATAATATATTCCTGTCACCACCTACCTAATCTCACCTATGGTGAGATTTAAGAGATATATGGGCAGGTAATAAGACTGTGAGTAGAGATGAACCTTCATTTCAACAAAGAAGGAAGTTTTCAGTGTGAAGGATGTCATTTGTTAGGATTCCAGGAAGTGAGATGCAAGGCTTAAAGGGAAAGTAAAGGAATAAGAGAAGAGCATTGGGTAGGGAAAATTTCCCTTTTCATACGTGATGAGGTAACAGAATGTGTTAATATATCTGCAGAAGCACAGGTGAGCTAGCACAAGCAACACAGGTGACAAAGGAGACAGAATAAGAAGAAAGAAAACAGGAGGCACTTGACTCCTGGACTTGGATATTCTAGAAAATCAGGTTGGAAGTGACTTCAGGAGAGCATCTAGTCATGCCCTTTGCAACCAGGAAGCTCATGCCATCTTGGAGGTGTTCTGAATGGCAGATGAAACATGAAGCAGCCTTGTGATTGCTTGTTTCAGAGCCATGCTGTGATTAGGCATAAAGGAATTTTTTAATGGAAGAGAGACATGAAGTGAAGAGGGTTGAGAAAAACTGCATTTTAGTTCAGTATGTATTTCCTCAGCAGTTTTCACTATCCCCAAATTATTCTTGACAGACTAGTTCCAAGCATGTACCTCTTTTACACTGATTACAGTTGTATTTCATAGTAAAAATTTTTATTCCTTGTCCAGATCATATCTAAAATGTAATGAGATCTTTTACAGTTTAATTGGGATTGTTGCAGAATAACAGGCTGCAAGACTTACCATATGCTGTAAGACACCAAATAAAATCTGTATGCATACAGTATTTTATTATCACATGATCAGATAGGAAACTTAGGGTATCACCATTAAACTACTTGGGAAGTAAACAGAAAGATCAAGAAATTCATGTCTGCAAAGTGCCATAAGAGTTATGTATTATCAAGGTGTTACAGTAAGGTCCATTTTGTGAACTGAAGAGAGGTTTCAGTTATGCATCACCTGTATGCAATATTCCTCTATTATATTTGCTTATAACCATAGCAGTTATATTGTATATATCCTTATATTGTATTAATGTTAATTTTTTTGTGTGCAGAGGTGTGCTTCGTTATTGTATAATTCTGAATCATGTTGTAAAGTCCAGTCAACAGTCTTTTGTGGATTTAAATGCAAATCAAGTAGTTCTGGCATTTAATTTTTATTAATCACAAAGTACTCCAAACTTTCTCAGAGTCTGATCTTTTCATCCTAAGCTTATTTGATCTTCATCCAAGTAACCAGCATGATTCAGTATTCTCCCAGGATATAATATTATAGTTTGCAAAGTGATTGTTAAATGCATTAATAATTTCAATGGGATCATTAATAACATCTCTTGTCAGTGACCTAGCTCGGATAATAACTTTCTTGTGACTTGCATGAAGTAAATTTTTTCAGAGGGGAGGGGTATCCTTTTCCAGAGGTTTCTAGATGTCTTTCAGTTGTTTTCCAGTGACCGAAATAGCTTTAACTGTGGTATGTCTTGAGGTTTATGCATTCATTTCTAAGAAAATGTGATAATTGGTTAACCAACCATTCCTCTGTAGTTGGCCTGATTGCTTAACCTAACAACTCCACCAATATTTGCTGTAAATAACAGTAATTATACACATTTTTTGTGATAATGTCATGTTGTTACAGACTAATTTAATGCAGCAAGTGTCTATTGAGACAAGTCATATAAATTATTAAAATAGTATGACAAAGAGATCTCTTCTGGACTGAAAATTAATTTGGCAGAATTTCAGTTTATAAGAGCAATGTATCATCATTGTTAGTATTTTCATGTCAGGATAGTCACAAAGAGTAATTCTCTGGCTGTTGGCATACCATTAAGAACCCTAAAATGTACTGTAACTTGGAGAGACACATTAATCATCTTTGTCTCCCTATTTACCCCCATCAGTTTGATGAAACACTGTCTTGCAACATTCATCAAGCAGATCACCATATCATTCTGCAACGATAGCAAGCTATCTCTGTATACCTCTACATTTTCTGTGTTGCTCTCTCTTGTTTTCCACATGGAGAATAAAGTAAGTCCAACTACTTGTTGGCCCTGCAAACAGATTGCAACCCTTCAAGCAAGGATCACGCTTCTTTCTGCTTTGGCTGCCTTGGTATGATATGTAGCAATGGAGCTGAGGAAAAGGTGACATCCTTTATCAAAGAAAGTGGGTTAAGAAAAAAAAACAGTTGTGGAAACAACAATATAACCTGCTAAAACAATGAGAGGGCAATCCCTGCCAAACATTGACATAACTCATTAGCAACCAATTCTATAAGTAGTTGCCTCTGTGCATTGCCTGGTGTGAGAAAGCCAGTTTTCACTGTGGCTGGACAATGAGAAAGTCCTTAGGTAGATCTGCTTGTAACTGTCCTTCACTGAAACATATTCTGGTTACTTTTTTCTGCTGTCTCCTTCCATGTGATGCATCTCGTGTTGTATCGCTGATAAGCAAGATTTATTATGTATTGTCAGCAGCAGTCCCACCTTTGACTCTCTTGCACGTACATTGAAAGGGCAGAATGGGGTTCATAGCAGCAGACTAAAATGTTTACTATTTCTGGCATTCTTTGGTCAGTGAATGAAGCAGCTAAGCTAACATGAAACTAATAACATTTGCAGGACCATTCATTTTACTCCATGTCTTCTGTCTTTCTAGACCTGGAAATTTTAATAACGTTTTTCAGATGCATACTGTTATTATTGGACTTTTTGGGGGTTATCCTAGACTTGGAGCTATTATTCTTCAGTCCATTCCCTAGGTCAAGTTAGAGTCACCCATAAGAATCTCCATCTTCAGTCAGCAACTAGTGAGTGTAACTGAGCTGGTTGTAACAGCTGGGGAATGCAGGCATTCGTACAGTGACTGTGTCATTGTATGCATTGGCATAAGCATCGCTCTAGGAACTTTGCCCTATTGCGCTTACCCTCTTCCCTTACCTTTCCCAGAAGGAAAAAAAAAATCCACCATTGGCTAGTTTGGTGGTTGCTTTACTCTTCTGAAACATTCTAGTGAAGCAAGGCCTAAACACCACAGAAGAGTCTCCAAATTGCTACAGGCAGACTTTTCCAACAGACTGCAGCAAGGACAATGTTGAGTAGAGAGGAAAGGAGGCTATTCAATTTGGCCTTGTGTTATACAGTCTCTATAGGTGTTGTTGATTAACAAGATACTAAACAAGATACTAATTATGCATTGTAGCTTCAGTCCTGTGAAGTCCTGTGTCCTATAACTTTAATCCTTCTTCTCTTGTAGGCAAACTGGGTAAGTACTTATCTCCTCTCTTCAGATGAGAGGCTGAAACTTAGGTTGTTAGCATTACAGAATCATAGAAATTAAAGATGGAAAAATTTTATTAGATCATCTACAGTAGTTCATCATCTTGCCAATACAAGCATTTTACTATAGAACAATGACTCCTTGCCCAAAGCCGCAGAGAGAATCAGTGTCAGAGCCAGGATTAAAACTCAAGGAGTTTCTGGCTCCCTGTCCTCTACTCAGACAGCAAGAGCATACTGCAGAAAAGCTAGATTGTCCAAACATTAACAAAAACCAGCAGGGATGATTTGATTAATTCAGATTCGTTGCTAAAAGGCCTGTAGTGGTTTTGATTAGCCCTTGGGCCCTCATCAGGCTGAGAGGGGCGTGTGTGGTAAATTTCCTTTTACCACTATACTACCTAGAAGATCTTGAATTGATATGTGTTCTTGAGAAACATACAATCAAAACAGTACTTCAAGCAAATCCCTATGAATATCTGGAACACCATCTTTATGATAAATAGGTCAGACTTAATCCTCTAAGCTCTTGAAGGCCAGGGCTGTTTTTTCAATATGTCCATACAGTGCCTTACTGGAGACTCTAAACCATACTGTGATATAAATTCATAATAATTAATATTTACTTATTGGAAATGAGAGCTTAAGTTAGAAGTTATTTCTGAGGTGTAGCTTCACTTGTTCATAAGCAGTTGCACCATAACAGTTCTATATGCTTAGTCCACAGGGCCATCTGTATCAGTTGTTCTGTATCCCATGTATATTTGCAAGGATGAGTATTACATGTGATGTGCTTATTATTGTTATTATTATTGCATAGCACTCAGCATATATATTTCTATAGACGTTCATGTAGCATCTGTAGAAAGAACACTTTAAAAGTCAATATTTGCTGCACTGCTCAGTTTTCATTTCAACACCAGAATTTTCATACACAGCTTTCTACAATAAAAGTATTATTAGGACTGGAAACACTGCCTAGTATTAAAGTTTTCAGATGTGTCTCATTGTAAAATCTTGTTTTCAGTAGCTAAACTTTAACTGTTTAAGAAAACTTTTCAGTGATATGTATCTCAAACGGGATATTTTTGAGCAAACTTTACTCTGTATAGTCCAGTTATTTCTAAGAAACCAAGAAAATAAATTGCGACTATTTTAGTGAGAAGATTTGAAACCTTGTGTTTTGGAGCAGGGACATAAAATTTTTCAAAAGGTGATCCTTAGTTGAATGTCTGTTTTCTTCCTGTTTTGAACAAAAATTTCAGGATGTTATGAGTTGTTCTGGCAGCAGTTTTTCTTCACTTTACTTCTTCCCACTTAAAAATGAATCTTTCCTCTGATCTGATTCTGTTTACTCTTGAACACCAAGATTTTTACCTCTTCAGTGCTCTTTTGGTCCTTCCCCAGTTGTCAGATGACTTCTCAGACACTAACAGATGACACTCAGTGTTGAGTTTTACATCATATTTTAGCAGGAATCTGAGAATGAGTGGTTACACGCTGTGGCAATGCAGAAGATAATGAGAATTAGCTCTCTGCATGTAGCTAAGGTTATGCTTTCACAATCACTTGAAGATGATCTAAGTAGGTGCTTCTGCCAAAAGTGGTGACCTCACCTATCCCCAGACAATGGTGGCATACTCCTGCTTCTTGACTTTTAGAGAACTCATTCTGATAAAGACGACTAACTTTTTGACCGAATTAGTTTGCTGACACTGTAGCCGTGCAGACGCTAGCACAGGAGTGGGAGTAAGACAACTTGCCTGTGGCAATGACAAGGAATGCTAGCTCATATAGTCAGCAGCTGAAATTATCTTAAACTAATAATTACTAGCAGTCATGTTCTCCTCACCTTTCTATGGACTATATATAATCTTTGAATTCAGTCAACAGTCAGTTACTACAGAGATTAGTTGATGAGACATGGCTGGTAAACATCAACAACTCTTGAATAGGTCACTAGCAAACCTTATCTGCTACTTGAATGTTTATTGGGATAGTCATAGGGATTTTGTTGTATGGCAGTATATCCTTTATTGAACTACAGACCACCTGATTTGCACATATAATTTGGCCATGAAGGACAGAATTCATTTCACTTAACTTTAGTTGTCTGTAATGTAAACATCAAAAACTGAGCTGACCACCTAGGCTCCCTGTAATCATCAATGAAATGTTGTTGGCACTTCTAGATTGGGAACTGTTTCGATAGTCTGTCTTTAGAAGGACTAATCATGCTCTAGAAATGCTTACCTTGCCCTATTGAGTAAATAAAAAAATACTCCTTTGCAGATAAGTAGTTACATGACAACATGTACACTGTTACATGAGATGAAGCCAATCAAAAAGCCTACCCATCTAACCCAATAAACTCAAGGACTGATTAGGCAAGGAAATTTGGGCAGAGAGAGACTGGAACTGGTTGACAAATTCATGGTGCAGCTGGGAATAAACAGGGCTGAAGGCAAGAACAATCAGTAAGAACAATCAACTATCAGCTCCCTTCCTCTTCTAAAGGATAGTGGTCTGTGCCATGCAGCAGGATATATCAGCCCTACTCATGATTCATATGGGTACCAAAAGAATGCAACTTGATGGATGTTGCCAATTTCATACTTTGCTGTTTTAAAAAGATAGGCATTTATTCAAAGTCAAGCACTCAAAAGTGAGAATTGCTAGTAAGTTCATCCCTAAAGAATCATCATCCATACTACATTCTCCATGAGATGGAGATCTCAGGTGGGAATTTACACTGTTCCTATTCAAGGTCAGTATATTTTCCCGAATTTAAAGGTTGAACATGCCTATGTAAAAAACAAAAACCAGATATGCCTGGAAGAATTAAATCAGTAACCTCTTGCCACATTCCAAGAGGAGGAAAAAAACCCACCAAACTAGTAAGAACATATAAATCAATCATCAAGTGTGCTGTTGTGCTGCTACATGCAAACAACTTGAAAAGATTTAAAAAAGTAGAAAATATTTTTCAAAAACCCCAAAACTTTAGAAAAATATAATTCTTGCAAAATGTAAATAAAGGTTTCTAAAAGCTTTAGAAGTATTTTTGTTTGTTTTCAAACTAAATCTGACATCTAACTGTGTTCAGTAATATTGTCATGCTTTGGTGTTACGTTTTCTGGACCAACTGAATCAGAGATCTATCCGCATAATAAAAATTAGACAAATTTTAAGTATTTCTTGAACTGATGCCAAAGCAGTAATGTTAACATACAGTTCAATTAAATTATGTTTTAAATATAAAAAGCAGAAATACATTAACTGCAGTTGAGTAATGTGTAAGAAATCAAGACCTAACTTTCCAGCAGGGCATTTATAACCTTTTGCATGCAACTAACAGTAACTTTGGTGAGATTTAAGTGGTTAGGTTAAGCACTATGCGAAGGAGCATGAGGCATGAAAACAACTTCAGCATGTGAGAACAGGGGATGGTCCCAATGAAAAGCACATCTGTAAGTTTCATATACTGTGAATTCCCTGGCTCCAATTGCAGATCATGCCATTGTTTCTAAATAGCTGAGATTCCTCCCTGTGTCAGTGCAAAGCATTGTTAAAGTTTAATATTACTTCTGTGCTGCTCAGTTGTTTAGTTTTCTTGGCACACTCCACTGAGGAAGGGGAATGCTTAGGGCTAAAAATGAATGACTTAATTAGAGTAGGGCCTTCTATTACTGGGCCAAATTCTGAGTCCTTCAACTGAGCAGAACTCCCACTAATTTGAGAGGAACTTTTGTTCATTTGACAGCATAACTTGAATCATTGTCCCGTGCTAACCTCTAGTAGCTTAGTTAGTCTCATTGCAAGATACACAGGGAAAGCGATCTTAATCCTGAGGAGCTGAGTCTAAAAATGGGTCACTAACAGCCCTCTTCTAAAAGACCTTTTATGTCCTTCCTAGCTTCAGCTTGGTTTAATATCCTCAACTGCTGGTGGTGCAGAGTAGCCCTTTTACAGCAGCTGAGAACTAGTTTTTGAGTTACTACTGCTGCATTTTGGGTCAGCAAGAGTACAATTTTTGATTGTTTTTCGGTAAAAAGAAAATCTACTTGGAAATGACTTGCATATTCTTGCAAGATGATTGCTTTTGCTAATCCAGCTAACTGCCTCAAATTCTCCGTAATTTTGGATGAGCAAACCACTGGGAAATTTTGTTGTGCTGCACTTGAGGATGGTTGCATTTCACTGATGGATAAAGCAGGGGGTCCTCTCTCTACTTCTGTTTATGGCAGTCAGTAAATAATATGATCTGGAATACTTCTGGATGAAAGGAATAGCGCTGCAAGAAATATAGCTTTAAAGACTATTTTCTAAGGCTTCTAGTCTGGCTGTATGCATTGTTACTCTGTTCTCAAAGAAAAATTACCTTATGGGAGAAGTATTGTTAGCATTTTTGTTGCTTAAGGAACTTATTATTAAAAGAATGTAAAGGAGAAAAACAGCCAACTCCTTGTCAAATGTCAGCTTTTGTGACAGTAAGGGTAAGATTTTCAGAAGTCCTCAAATTTATGTTGCAGTACGTCTTTTCAAGTCAGCAGAAAAAATTGTATCAATTTTGAAGGAATTTAGCCCAGAATGAAAAAAAATCACTAGAAATTTCAGAAAAATAGAAAATTTAAATTTGCATTGTCATCTGTTGGTCTCATATACTGACATTTATGGGAATATTTCCATTCTGTTTTTCATTGCATTGTGACTGAAGTTATCACAATTTTATTCTAAATCTTATCTTAATAACCTTAGACTTAAACCCCATTTGATGGATTTAGGAAAAATGGTTTAAGACATTTCTTTTTCATTCAATGACTTAAAGTGGTGAACAATTTCACCATAACACTTGTAAGTTATTTGTAATTATATTGATAATCCAAAAGATAAACCTTATTTTTATTCTCAATTTGTCAAGCTTCAATTTCTAGCCATTAGTTCTTGATATTTATCTTTTTTTAATTAAAAAATCAACAAAACCACTATCAAAAGTCTTCTCATGCAATCGCTAATAAACTATTATCAGGTCACCTAGTTAGCTTCTCTTGGATAAATTAACTACACTGAGCTTTTCTGTGCTGTCATACTAATTTTCCACACCACGATTCATTCTTATTTTGCTTTCCTGAGCTCTACATGATGTTTTAATATTTTTTTTTTAAGTGTGGGCATCAAAATTACACACACTATTCTAGTAATGGCCTCACTGGTGAGAATCACATGTAAAAATTGCTAGAAAATACATTATTCAAATACTATTGTGATAGGGGCCAGATAGTACCTAGCTACCGTGATAGATATAAAAGCTGTAATAACATTCCATTCCAACCTTTACTTTGGTTTTGGTTCCTGTGGTTCTATGCACTCAACATGTTCATTTTACTTCGAGTTTTGGTTGTTCAAAAACTGTAAAGTGAAACTCATTTCAGCCCACAGTTCTTCCCCTTCTGCCCCCTCAATTTTGTGTTGAAACTATGCAAAAATGTGCATTTTTGTTATTTTTATTTAAACACAAAAATAGTTTGGCGCAACTGTGCTGAAAACTGGGTCATGGCTTATTCAGAATATTTGCAACCCTTTCAAGGAACATCGGTTGTACTTAGGGCTTGTAATGAATTCTGAATTTAACGGTGTTTCAGGTGTCAGGTGTGAACATTGTCCCGAGTTAAACGACTATGCTTTTTAATGTTTCAGAATATGCTACTGTAAGTTAATTCCTGTTCATTTTCTTCTGGTGAGTTACTGATTGAAGATAAAAGTTAAAATATTTTCATATTCAGATGGTAAGTGGCAGATTGAATGTAGTTCGTTTAAATTAAGTTTACTGAATGCGAAAATGACTCCACAGGGAATTAAACTGAGGTCTGGTTTTCAATAACGTTTGTGATTGCGATTTTCTCAAAATACTGTCTTATACAAATTGGGTTCAGCGTGGTCAGACTGAGGACTCACAACAAAGTAACGTTAGTTTAACAAGAAATTATGCATCAGCAGAGCAACAGTTACAGCACGGGAGGATGTTTTCTGCTCAAAGCAAATACAAGGTCATCCAACATGAATGTTCAGGCACATGGTTGAATTATAGAAGCTTTGTTCAGTCTGAGTAGCTGAAATTGTGCATCCTTTCAGCCAGTCGGTCATATATTAATAAAACCTAGCTTAAGACTCAAGGAAAAAGGTTATATTGCCTCACATATGAAGGAGGCTAAAAACACAAACGTGTCACAGAATTTCAACTGGTGCACGGTGACTTGATTGTCTATATGCCTTTAAAGTAGGTTGCTGTTAAAAAGTATCTGTCTTGTGGTATGTGTTTAGTAGTATGAAACTTTTGCTAAATGAACCCCAAGTCTTACATGGAATTTAACAAAGACTGCAAACCTTCTGGTGAAATAGGCTGGATTTCCATCAAATATGGGACAATTTATTCTTTGGAGGGGACCTGTATAAAGCCTACCTGTTTCAGCCAATTTTTGCTTTTGATCTGATGCTTTTGGGGTATAGGCTTAAATTAAAAAGAAAACATTTTTCTTTGGCAACTCTTCATTCTCGCTCTGAAACCTGCATGAGATTGGACTTCATAGGAAGAGTAGGTTCCATTCTTTATCTCTAAATGTGAATGGGAGAATGATGAGAACTTTGTACTTTCGTCATCTTCACTCTGAGCGTGGATGACAGAAGGACAGCTAAAATGAAGCTGTCAGTTCATTTATGCTATTTTTAGAAACAGATGGCAGTATGTTTACAAGAATTCAGGTTTTTTAAGGAGTCAGGAAATCAAACCTTAGAAACGTACTTTGAGCTGATAGTAATCACCACAATTTCAGAGTAGCACTGGGGGATTTAAAAAAGTGAATCCCATGTATATCAGTTAGTTTTCTTAAATCTCTTTGCTAGGTCGTGAAATTAAAATACACATTTTAACCCAAGGAATATGGAGCTATTATTCAGATCCTCATGCATAGCTACTGCAAAGAAGCACAGAATCACAGGTTACTGTATTTTATGAAGAGCTCAATCAAGCTCACATCAAGAAACACGGAGTTACTTAAAACTCTGAAAGTTGTGAAAATCATTGCAAATTCAAGACCCATGACAGCTCTCTGAAATGTTTGGGAAACCTTTAAGTAACTCTTGGTGTGGGTTTTTGGAAAGCGTGACTCAATACCTGAATGGACTTTGGGGACCAGTCACCACACGATTCTGCTATGATGAAGTCACTAATGTGTTCCTGTAAAATTCAGTGGAGGGACTGACAGCACCAGGGTATCTAGTGGACCTAAGCCAGCTGTTATTGACTTCCTTAAAAATAACGTGGAACACTAAGGCAAGGCCCTGTGCAAATTATTTTTGTTACATTATTGGGAGTGTGGAAAAATTACAAGTCACCTGACTTAGCAATATTTATGAAAGCCCTTGTGTAGATGCCCTTATGTCAGCAAAAAGGTATGTTTGTTTCTGTAAATACACCTCAGAATGTAATACATCTCATAAACAAACTAATGAAGTATGGAGAATTTGCAGGGATGCAGGAATTACTCATAATATTTGCTATAATGATTCAAAGGCTGGTTAAACCTAAGTGGAAATCCTGAATTTTTTTCAACTCATGATAGCAAACACACAAAAGCTTTGAGTGTTCCAGAAAGTAGTCACCCTCCACTGTAGCAGGCATAAGACATAGGTAGAGCTAAGTAAAACGTGCATATGTTTCTCTGTTTCTCTTTTCTCACAACTTCAACTCACACTGATGCAAGTCATAGTTTTCCTGGGTATCAGAGAAAAATGTCCTTCAACTCACTTCTGTAGCTAACTTTCTGCTTTTAGTTGCTTCTTGAGTTCATCTTTTAACCTGTTATTTCTTCTTAAGTGTCCTTTTTGTTGAATCTCATCACTTTCGTCAAATGATCAAATACGCCCCATTAGTTACTCATTGCTAGTTATCAACTCATCTCACTGCATTTGTGGTTTGGCTGCCATCTTCATCATATTCAAATATCAGTCACTGTGATCACATGCCCACGCAGTCCAGACCTGTATACGCGACACAGGTTAGCTTACTAATCATATGACTCTCAGCAAATTTCTCCAAAAGAAATTAACTGTCTGAAGTCCAGGAACACAGATCACAAAGTTAAACAGGTAAAGGGCAGCATGCATTCTATTATTAACATTTAATGCACAGATCTGGTTTATTCGACATATAATCTTCCATTCCATGGAAGACTTTGTCAGATCTAGCTTAACTGGCAAAACCTACAAAGCACAGATGAACGGCTTATTTTGTGCTAACCCTTGTAAACCAAAACCATCACGTTTCGTGTAGCTCTCTTCATATCTGCTATAATACCTAAACAAAATGGGGTGAGTTGAGGACAGGGTTGCAGCCCTAACTCTGAATTTCCTAGCTTTTGTGGGCTTAAGTCATACCCTTAATGTTATTTGAAAGTATTTTTTTGTGGTTTAATATATACTATAACTTGTTCTTTTGTGACAACTGGATTTATACTGGCTTCATCCCTAATACCACTGGAAACTGGAAGCAGGTCATAGTGTGAGCCTGTCTTCCAAATATTTTAAACAGAAAGTCACCATTCTGCACTCATTGCTCTTATTTTCTAATAAAAGTTCAGTGTTCCACATTAATTAGAATGATACCTCTTATGTTAATACCACATCCAACTTGTAGACTCTTTGTCCTTCTGAATGTTAAAGGTGAACAAATGTTGTTCTTTGTACTTTTTCTCCTTCCTTTTTTATTCATATGAAAAGACCTGGTTTTAATGAAAAAAGGGGTGTTTTCTTAAGCTAGAAATTATTTTCTTGTCTTTTAATTTGATTTTCCTTTGCTGATTCCATAGTTGCTCTATTCTACATTTGAACATTTTAATGATACAGGCTGCCTTCACACTGCCAAAAGTCTGCCTGTCTCTACCTATAAGCACTGTCTAATATGTCTTCATATTAAAACCATAGGCCTTAGTTCTCTGAGTAACATTACATCATATAGCAAAATGAGTTCGTGTTTACATGTGAATGTTGACATAAATGCTGTGTTCAAGTCCTGCCTCTTGATGACTGCTCAGGTCACAGACCTGAACTCTGTTGCTAGAAGTCAAATTACTTCCAGCAGAATGCTCTTCCTCCAGCATATGTACATGATTTTTTTAATTTTGAAAAAAAAAAAATCTTCTTCTTGCCACACCAATCCTGTGTAGTATTGACTACCTGAAAAACAAAATATGTACGAAACCCATATGCTTCTTCCTTGAGGAGGAAGATGCTGGATCTTTTCCTCTATGGATAGAACCTAGTTTCATGAGACCCAAAGGAGTGGAGACATCTGTGGGAGAAAAGGAGTGAGGGGAACACGGGAAGAACAATTGGAGAAGGAAGAGAAGGTCTTGAAGAGTCCATGGGTACTACTTGTGTCCCTATACAAGCAGAGAACAGGAAGTTCCAAAATCAAGCTTCACCCCACCACTATGCCATATACCGTTTTCCTCTGAAGGAGTGATTTTATGGTCACTTCAATGGCACATGAGTGAGGGCTGTCACCAAAACAGCAATCTCTCCCTTCCCCACCTTCTGACTGTATGTTCCTGTCCTGCCACCTCCCCTTTACAGGCGTTAGGCAAAGACCATTCGTTCAGTAAGTCAGCTCAGTGAACTGGCCTGGCTCCAGATGGACCCTTTTTTTGCTACCTTTTTCGCTATTTTTTTCCGTACCAACTTCCATATGAGTTGAACTTAAAAAGTATGGAACTTCACCCTATGTTGTGCTGATATAGCTATATGGGTGGCCTTTTTTGTTTGTTTTAATGATCTGGTAACAGTGCAGCACCATAAACAGTTGAGATAAGAATGAGGGGGGAGTGGACAGGAAAAACTGTAATTCTACTTTACCACTGAATGAACTGTAACATTCACATTCATAAAGCATTCATTCATACAACATGCATATAGCCACAGAAAGAAGCTGGATAAAAGGAAGTATTCCAGAGACAGACATCAGAAAAAATCTTGAACAGCTAATCTGCTCTCTGTCTGACCAAAAACTTTGCTGAAGTGACTTCCGTAATTCAAAAGCTTTTGTTGCATATTCAGAATGTCAACAAAGGTTGACTTATTTTTGGAAAGGCAACTATTTTTGGCAAATTACTTGGTTCCATTATCTTTTCATAAAGGTGTAAATCAGCATTTCAAAGCAGATTGAGACAAGAGATTTTAGGGGCTGTGATTTTCAGGCCTGTTCTCAAAAGATCTGGAAGACCTTACCCTTGTGCCAACCACTGGCTAAAAGGGATTGCTCAGAACACTGTGTAAGGGCTGTGTTTGCAAGAGAAATCCCTTTTACATGGATTTGGGTCTCAGCTCATTACTGTCTAATTTAATTAAGGAGCACTTAAGAAAGCTTCATTTTTTCAGCTGTCTTAAGTTTTTTTCTCCATTAAAATGAGCCAATATAAAAATCCTCTTTCTTTGTTGTTTGATACAGATTTCACAGTGCAGAACATTTGTAATAAGGTGGAGCAAAAAGGCATTGTTTCTCTTGAAAGTCAGAGTTGTGAAATATGATAGTAGGCATTTGGCAGATTAAGTGTTAATTTTTTTGGCATCCTATTGGACACCAGTTTTTCTCACCTATTCTGAGGTCCAGGTGCTTACTCCTTTTACCACTTCCTTGTACTTTTCTGACAATGCAAAGTTGTTTTATTTAATATGGGAGAATTCCAAATGCATATAAAGCTGTCATAGTGAGTCACATGTTACCAGACCTATTTCTTCCACCTTTTTGGTGGCTAAGAGAAGTGTGCATGGGGCTCCAGCAATCCCAGACTGAGAAAAGAGATTCCTAGCAACATCGATGCAAGCTACATTAAACTTAAGTGTTTCATCCATATGGTTTTGCTGAGAAGAGCAAAAGTTCGCAAGACTGGGAATTTGCCAAAAATAAGGTGACATCTCAGTAAAGGGGACGTTTGCCCAGATTCTTGAGGTTGGAAGGCCTCACCAAATTGCAGTGGTGATACTGTGGCAGGTGAATAGTAGTAAGGTGGTTGTCTTGCTGCTTCTCCGGGAGACAGATGATGTCTTTATTATTGTTAAAGGTATTAAAATATATACATGCATCTTGTTTCCGTTCTTTTGGGCTGGACTCTAAGTAGTAAAAGGAGTTTACGTTTGCTACCTCAAAACACGGTACGGAGGAATGTGTGTATGTATGTACATACATACAACCGCACGGAAATGCACACAAACACAGAGGTTAGTTTTAATTTACTTTAAAATGCGTAAGTGTACTTGTGAGAGGGAAAATAAGAAAATCCATAATAAGACTGAATGAAGTCCAAGAGCCTCTGAAGATTTGAGAACAGAAAGCAGTTTTCCAAGCTTTCATGTATGGAAATACCAGATGAGTCAATGGGTGTTCTCTGTGCTAGGAGCTTCCAGGGCTACTTTCTCTATGTCAGCAGCATTGCCTTATAACTTGTTTTTAAAGGCCGCCCAGTATCCAAAGCCACCGCTGATTTAACTGGATCTTTGGGTGCTCGGTACCCCTGAAACTGGGCTTATGGCTTCCATGATAATTCAGGAAAGGCAGTCACACAAAAACAGTTTAGGGAAATTAGCATCTGGCATTTGGGTTAATGTAAAATTTGCTCAAGGTGACAATTCCTGGTAAAAAATTACACTGGAGGGGAAAAACAAAAAAAAAGAAAGAAAACCTGACTTACTCATAGTGTAATAACACTGTGCTTTTAAAATGCTTTTAACCACAAAAAGTTTGGAGCAACCAACTGCAATCTATTAAGTTTCAGCTCACAGGGATTTTACTTTTTCCTCAACCCTTTCTTGTACGTTATATAAGTATTTTTAGGAAACTCAGTTCCTACTGAATTTAAAAGAAATACCTAGCTTTATGGGTAAAAACCAACTAACATCCATAGCTTCTAAGGTAGACTTTGGAAATGAAGGAGATTTTTCACTATTGATTGGTGTATATATTCTATAGTAAATTATTTTTCTTTGGCCTTCTGGGAGTCATTTCATTTTAACTACAGGGGCAAATCCAGCCTTATTTATACAAGTGTCATTATGTAGAATACTGGAACTTTTCCCGCTTTTCTTGCTTTGGGATGAGTAAAGTAAGCAAAAGTTGCCTTAGAGAGTATATCTATCCAGAGCAAGAATTTTTTCCAATATCTAGCTTATATGGGAGAGATTTTTACATATAATAAACATCTATCTTTCCTGAATTAAGTCATATAGGCAATATTTTGATATTATACTGGTACTTATAACCACAGTAATTCTTCCTTTATCCATGTAGAGCTTTCAGGATTTTCAATGCGAACTGAAACCTGTTCATCTCAGTGGTGATGGAGCTAATCTATGTTTGCAAATTAATAAAAAAATCCAATGAAATACTTATTGGATTAACATCCCTATGTATTTTTCCACCTCAGTTTTAGGAAGTGGTTATTTTTTCTCATGTGCAGTAGGCTATGTTGTTTGGATAATCTGTTTGGGAAGTCAAGAAGCAATGAAATCTAATGACAAAATCCTACTTTTCATGGATTTACTGGGGTAGCCCATTATCTGCTCTTCCACTTATAGATTTATTAAATATTTTATGGAGAAGGCTTATTTCACATTGTATCAGACTACATCAGGATAACAGTTCTTGTATCTAGGAATAGAAGCCTGCTTAATAGTTAGAAGTGTTCTATAATGCTTCTTGAAAGCTGATTAAAGACAAATAGTGTTTGCTTTGGGACTGTGATGATTTTAAGCCTTATTAAAGGATTCACCTAGTATTCTTCCTCTCCCCATCATTCCTTTCTTGGTTATACAGGATATAAACAGCTGAATTCATTCACAAAAATGAAATTCAGGAACCAAATTTTAGCATGGTTGCCGTCAAAACAATATTGAGTGGTGCCAGAAGAGATGGGGATGTGAGGGTGAGGACTGGGCCTTTACTCACATGGAGGAAGTAGTGGCCTTCAGGTAACAAAACTGAGAAGACAGGAACACAGGAAGAGAAAGGAGATGCTTGGTGAACCGGAGAAGTATAGTCAATAGTATATGGGAGAAGAGGCAGTAGGAGCAGGAGGCAGATCTAGCTTGGGAACCACTTTTGATTTTGACACCTAGTTCAGAACAAAACTGTCTTCAGCTTGAGCCTCATAGCTAACCGATGGAAGACTTAAAAGAAACTGTAAGTGGTGGAGAAACAATACTTGGAAGCATGTCTGCCTATTTGTTTTGCCAGAAGAATACCTCTAGACTTGGTTTCTGTTTCATGCAAACATTGATAGGATATCGTTTGCAGTGATGGGCATTGTGCTGGGTGTATAACTTGGGGATGTGCTAGAATCTGTCTTTTTTTAAGGCTGACTGCAAATGCTATTTTATAAGCTGGATAACTGAGCAATAATCAGCAGTGTCACATAAACGGAAGGCTAGCTCTTCTCCCACTTCAAGAAGCTGAAACAGTGTTAGCCTTATGCAGAATGGTCAAATGTCATCTGTATTATGCATTCCACTTGAAAATGAAATAAGTGTATTCTTGAGTTTTAGAAATAAATTAGTAACAGCCCTCACACAAAACTCTCTTGATTTCAATGGGCATGCTCTGCATAACAGAGGGGATGGATCTTAAGAGTTCAGCCTTCCCATCTGCTTTTCTAGGGATAAATTCAGACAGAGTCTATGAACAATCAGGAATTAATACTTTCCACAGCATCNTATTTTTTTCTGAAATTCTTCTAGTAATTAAGATATTCTAGAATATGACATTGTCTTTAGTTCATGAAGCTTGGCATATTGAAGCACGAAACCAAAAATCCTACGTCAGAATACTTTGGAAGAATGCCATGTGCAGAGCATCATATTAATGCTGTAAAGCATATCAAATATCTCTAAGAGATTTCTAGGAACTATCTTCCTGCGTAAAAAAGGTGGTAAAGGAACATTTTCTGCTGGTACTAAGGTTACTGGGGAAAGGGGAAAGCTCGTGGACTCAGGGAGGCTGTCAGGGTGATTAACCTCAGTTGCCAAGGGTGACTCATAGCCCTTTTTCACTGAGAAATAACCCATACTGATTTGATTAGATTAAAGAAGTCTGGCAGATCATGATCTTAAAACTGTCTGTACCAGCCCTTGTGGATGAAAAGGTGACGTCGTATATTCCAGAATAAGACAAGGGTCTGCACAGGGCAAAGACATAGGGGAAAAGTTCTGAAGTAATTTAATCAGGATCTCCAATACTGGTCCAATACTCCAATATTGGGTTCCTCACATAGAAGATGATTGCTTGCCTGATAAATCAGATCTGCATAGTTCTTCATTGTTTTATGAATTGTTTTCTTGGAAGCTTTTATTGTTCTAAGTAGATGATAACTAGCTGTTACAGAGGACTCTGCGCTTTCTAGTCCTGACATTGTCCCAGTGAGACCATGGATAGGAGTTCCTCCCTGAAGTCAGACTTGCAGAGATCATCTCAAAGACCCACAGCCTCAATCTCCTCCTATATGGAGGGAAAATAAAGGGCTTCTTACAAAAAAAAAAAGTGTTATTTCAAGGTTTTAAGATGTAAATAGGACCACTGAAACAGACACAATGGATTAGAGGTGCATTAAAATCAGAAACTGTAACAGAGACACTCTGGGACACACCAACTCATGAGGATTTTGTAAAGAGGAAAGATAAAAGAAAGGTTAGATGGATCTTCAGTGTGCTGAATGTGTCTCAGTTTTTACAGAATAACGTAACAGAACTTTGCTTAACTCAATTTAAAATTTTACTTTGTGGTTGACCTTTTCCAGATTAATGACACAGTTTCAGTGGTAGGACACAGGAGACGTGCCAGTTGCAGTGATTAAATAAAAACATTAAAAGAAACTATATATATTGTTGCCTAGCAGAGAACCAAAACATTTTTTCCTGAAAGCCACATGAACTTATTTTCCAGGTCTTAAAAATGGCTGCGCATTGAACATCAATAGAAAGAAACTGGAAGAAAGAGCCGATTTGTAGTAGTTGTGCTTTGGATGGTGATGATAATTGTTATAATATCCCCAAATACTTTCAATATGAAAATAAATATTGAATTTGAAAAATAGTGCCAGAGCATTAAGGTCACACTCCAGCTAGATATTTTAAAACGTGCTTCACTTTGCTGACTTTAATTACTGTCTCTTTAAGATCTTTCTACCAATTTAGAGGTGTTACCTCAAATCTGGTATGGATAAATGAAGACTCTCAATCTTTTCCCTGTTAATCCCTTTCACCTTCTTTCTAATCAGTTTGAATGATACTAATCTGTTTACTCAGTCTCAGAACCCAGGCATAACCTTTGGGTTGGGCTTTGTTCCAGATCTTCACATCCAGACTCTGCATGTGTCTTTGCCACATGAGACTTCCATTCTGGGCTGGGATGAATCTGCCTTTGAACATGGCTGTCTGTGTACCTTAACTATATAGAGAGAACAATAGCAAGTAATTTGGATTAGGTAAACTTTTAGCAGGCCATAGCTGGATAAAGTGAATCCACATATGAGATGATGAGGGCCTCAATCAAGGATTTAGCAACATGGAAGAACAGAAAAGGTGGAGTATGAAAGATGATCTGGAGAAGGGACTTTTAGGCATAGCATCCTTTTGAGACATCTGGGCAAAAAGGTTGTTTTCATTCTGTCTGGAGTGAGCAAGAACTTTTTCTTTCTTTTTTTTTTTTTTCTGAAGAAAGGCAGATCCATGACTTTTGTTCTCTTCAGAACAAAATTAAGATAGATATGTTGGAGGATTATTACTGAAAAGAAGTGGTCCAAAGTGTGAGTATTCAGACAACAAAGAGCTTTGAAGGTGGCAATGAAAACCTCAGTGTTTACACTTAGACAAGGAATGGATGCAGTAAATTAAACCTCAGTCAGAGGATCCTGTTAACTTTTGCTAGTAGAGGGAAGGGGCTGAATGTGACAGTTCATATTCTCCTCAGTCGCTGAAGCCATGGAACTGTAGGAGTAGGCTACCACCCGTGAAGATTATGCTGTGTTCATGGCCTAGTGTGCAGCCTTATTTTCCTATGATTTGGAGAATTGCTTTTGAAACAATCAATTTTGTAAAGCACCGGGGCAATTCCTTCCTTTTGGTGACGCTGGAAGTTAATAATCTGTCAATACAAATGTTTCCTTTTCAAAATATGAAGTCATTTGGCACATAGACTGTGTGGATTTTTGTTTGTTTCATGTCTATGACGTAAAAAGCACGAAACTGTGTGTGATAGAGAGTGGGGGGAGAAAGGGCTCTAATTTGCTAATGTTTTGTATTTTAAATGCTCTCTTATATTTCTGTGTGAAAAGAGCAGGGGTTTTAATAATCACTTTTTTCTTTTTTTTTTGTTCAATGATCAAAATAGAAACACAATTTTAAGCAGGACATAATCAGTTGAGTTATCCTCTCATTTCTTTGAAACTTGATTCCAAGATAAACTGTCATTTCCTATCTTCAGATAGCTTCCTTATTTTCTTTTTATTTTAATTTTGTGTGGCTGCTCTGTCTTCCCCCCAAAAATACCTGATGGTAAGCATACTAGCAATAGTGGCGCACTCATCAAACTGAAGATACAGTTGCTGTCTCCCTTATGGAGGTATCTCTAGGATGACACCATACGAGGAATATATATCTAGTTTGCATTCGTACTATGAATACATTTAGTTTACATCCATGTGTCTTGTGACTGGGTGTTGTGATTCCTTCTCAAGCAGAACTTCTTCTGCTCTAAAATTACCCCATCAGTACAAGCAGAGTTGGCTATAGGCTGATAGAGCCAGAGACATCAATTTCTTCAATACCAGGACTATGTGTATAAGGTATTGATTTGTGTTTGCAGATTATTTCTTGTTTTGCTTATATGGACTCCAACTGCAATTACAATGGATTTTTATTTATTTGAAAAAGGACTATGAATGTTAATAGGATATATAGATTACCTGAATGAATATAATTTCTTCAGGCAGACAAGGCACATAAATGTATTCCATGTTTCCAGATATTTTTCTATTTCTCTGGCAATTTGAAATGCAAAGTTCTCATCTGCCTCTTTCAAATTTACTGGCCTCCACCATGCTGTGATAAAAAAAAACAAAACCAACCAATAAATACTGCATGAAGCCTAATTTAATTTTTTCCTTTTAGAATGAATATTCAAACAAGCTGTGTTGTCCAGATATCCAAAATCTCCGTGTGGTATTCACTGCAAAGGTTAACCCAATTTCAGAAAGACTGGAGTTAATAGATTTCATGAGAATTACTTAAGTAAAATTACCACCTAAGTGAAATGGGAAAACGTCACATGAAAAACAAACAAAACTGTCTTGTAAAAAGATGTCCTAAGCCCAAATGAAACAAGAATATCATTGAGTCTAGTTAAAAATCGAGGTGAAAAATTGGAAGAAATTTGCAGGGAGCTTTGCCATTTTGTTTTACAGAAAATGAATGGATGTGTTCCCATTTCTGTGGAAAATTTTGGAGGTACCTCACATAATTTATAATTGATTTTCCACTAAACTGTTGAAAAATCTTTTTTTGCTTCTGCTGCTAAAGTGCAGCACCAGCAAAAATCTGCAGAACATCTTGGCAAATTCTTCAGAAATTAACTCTACCTCAAAACCCTGAAAGTATGATGTCTTTTTTCTTTTTTTTTTTCTGTATTTGAAAAAGAGGATACCAGGAACGTGTGGAATACATTAGTTCCATAATTCAGTAAAAGGCCATAGTACTGTAGTACATTTTAGCAGAACATTTCAAATGACACTTTGAGGTAAATTCTCTAATTTTTAGATTTGAAATATAACCGTGCCTTTTTAGAGCTCTTGGACCTAATCTATGCCATGCACCAACAAGTGTCAAACCTGCAGCTGGTGTGCTGTTTCCTAGATTTCTAAAGGTCTGGATATTAGAACTTCTTAAAGAATCATCTCGTGGGTTTTATTACTGTATAATGAATGAGTCTTTCAGCTCTGAGTTGCTGACTGTATTTTATGTAGCAACAAAAATGCTTTATTATCTGGAGAGCAGTTGAAGAAATCAGAAGTTTCATTTACTGTGTGAGAACTTTGCCCACAACTTGAACACGGTACAAAGAGCCATTAGAATTAACCTTAATTGACAAGTTCACCAGAAATCAAGGAGAAACAGTTATCTTTTCCTCTAAAGTACAATTCTATCTGCACTGTTTTGAGGTCTCACATTTGATGCAGATGGGAATGAGATGTACATTTTTACTGCTCATATTATAGTCGTGGAGGAAGAAGTCTTCAAGTAAAGCTGAAGGTCCTTTAGAATTAAATACACATTTTGCTGCTGATGTCAGTGGGACCAGCATTTTGACCTTAGGTTCCACAAAAATCAATCTGGAACCATTCCCAATGCACTACACTGACTTTTTCAAACCTATCCCCACAGCATCTTTTGCAAAATTACTTGCTCAGTAGGCTTTAGAAACAGCTAAATGAAAGGGTTTCACTTGCTCTCTCAAGCTACAGACAACAAGCTACCATTTAACTCCAAAATCCCTTGAGAATAAGTTTTAGTTTAGCTATGGTATTACTGCTGTTAATAGCATTGATATGAAAAAAAAAAAGTGTGTAAAATTAGTTTCACTGCTAGTTTTCTTAAATTTATGTATTTCACTTGTCACTGGTGAGATTTTCAAATAGTCTTTGAAAAAGATTTCTGTCAGTATTTTCTGTCACTGTAGATCCATTAGATCCACTTGACAAGTACTGTTTAAGAGGCAGATGTATACCTTTGTTTCTCATTTCCTCACAGCTAATATTAGATTATGCATATTATGTTGTTAAGACCTAGTTTTGCTCAATCTTATTTTCAAAATGCCCATTTCTATCTCTGTCTTGATAGAGACCCAACACTGGATATTGTCACGTTTTCTGAATTGGAAACCTTCAAATATATACTTGAGTAATAACTGAAAATTCTCAACTGAAATACTCATTAACTGACAATATCATTACTATATGATGTCCAAGCCAATGTTGATTACCCTCTACATGTAAATGTTTAAAGCATGTGAGTTATAGCCAGTTTTGCACTTCAAGCAGAATATTTCTGGTTTAGATATAATCTAGAATTAAGAAGTTGATTCCTGCCTTCAAAATTGATTATTTAGTGATTAATTTTGGAAAAAAAAACCCCAAAACAAAACAAACTAATTGATATCTGACGTAAAACTTAGGGTTTTTTTCCTTGCAATGGTCTTCTACACAAGATATATCTGTTATTCATACTTTTGGTCACTTTTGGTGAAGATTGCTCGTTTGCTTAAGCTCTAAACTCATGTTTATACAGTGCAGAACAACTGAGCTTCACTGTATTGAAGCTAACACCTATCTGTAAGACACTAAAGGGAAAGTAAGAAATCTTACTTCAGTTTAGCAATCTCGTATTATTTCAGGTTTCAAACTAATTGTCAGAGAAGCACCCACCCTCTAGAATCTGATTTAATGATTCAAGGCTTCTACGTTCAGATATTTTTGCTACAGTGTACTTTGGCTGTGAAGCTTCTCATGCTAGTATTTATGAGTGTGACATGGTGCCATTTACTAAAACAACACTGGAAGCTTACTTGGTTTATGTGACTTATTTATAATTATTCAGGGTGCTAATTTTACTTCCTTACATTTTCCAAGCTGCAAGGCTTGATGGATACCATAGACTCCTTTTTATTTATTAATTGATTAATTCGGTAATAATCTGATGCTACTTCATAATTAAATTGTTCTGTGTGTTCACAGAGACAAAACTGTAGGGGAAGTTACTGGCAAAAGAATTCTCAACCCTTCCCCCTCTATTTAAAAAAGAATATTATATACATTTGCAAGTTAGCATATCCCAAGGGAAAATTGCTATGTAACTTCTCTCTCAAAACAAAAAAAAGCTCTGCAGTCAGTTACAAATATATGGCCAAAGATTTATTCTACAGCTTCTGAAGACTACTTCAACGCATAGAAAAATAAACTGACACAAGTACCTTACTAAAAGCTGAATATCAGTGTTAATTTCATATTTTTTATGAGTTCTTTTTAGTTACTGTTAATTTAAACTGATTCAAGTGGTGTGATTTCGATGAAAATTCCTCTGCGTAATTTCCATTTTTTTAAAAAACAAGAAACTTTATAACATAATGAATTATATGCTGGAGGAGATCTTTGACTCACAGAAATACACAGGTTGGGAGTAGGTGAATGCAATTAAATACAGGACTTAAGAGTGTATGTTGTGACCCTCTGCTATTTTAAATATGTCTCTGAACAGTTACAAATTGGTGAAAATATTCCTGGATGTAAATGTGGTACTATTAGCTAAACCACATTTTTGGGGGTTTGGTGTTTTGGTTTTTTTTGGTTTTGTTTTTATAAAATCCTTTGATATGTGCAGAAGAAAGGTGAANCTAAATGGATGTAAATTAGCTAAACCACATTTTTGGTGTTTTGGTTTTTTTTGGTTTTGTTTTTATAAAATCCTTTGATATGTGCAGAAGAAAGGTGAAATACTCCAACGTAAATTATCTCCCCTTCTTATCTCTCATATTTTCATCTGCTGCATTGTCCCTTAAGTGTACAATGTCATTCTAATTCAACTGACAGATTTTTCTTTTCATTCTAATTTCACCTTGCTTTCACCTTTGTTACTCTTTTCTGCCACAAAATCTACAAACACTATCTATCCTTTTGGAGTCAGTGATTCTCTTTGACCCAAATTTTTACCCAATTTTCTACAAACAATGAGATGCAATAAATATCAAATAATACAAGGTTAAATTATGCACTGTGATTCGAGACATGGAAGGAAAATTATTTGTGTTTTGTACAGCATCAAAGAAATTATTGTCACTTATCCATGTGCTGCAGAAATTGGAAGTACAGATAGCTTATTATCTTTTGACATGTTAGCAGCATTATATGCAAGAAAATGTTGACATTTTCCATTATAAGATGCTTTTTTTAATTGTTTATAACTTTGCTAAAATTAAACTGCTTGAGTTGGAATTTCCTTGTCTGACTGCGGCTTGTTTTGTTCATTTTAAGTTTAAGATTCTGAAAAATAAGTTTTACACATTGTCTTACACTTGTTGCCATGACAATGATCGCAAGTTTGTGCTTTGGAGCAGGGACTTTTTATGTGCAAGAATTGGTTGAGTTTTAGGGATGGATCATTTACTTGCCCTTGGAAATTTGTCCAGTTTTGGTAAACTTGTAATGCTTTAAATAGTCTTAATTTACACATTCTCAGTATAGTTTTGTTAACAAATTTTCGTGCACATTTTATGAATATTCCCCATGTCTTAGGTATGCCTTGTCTGCTCAGAGAGCCAATGGACAATTAAAACTGTTGGGAACATCTTCAGTTTCCTTGAGGAAATCATTCAAATTGATTCCCTGTGCAGCTGTTTCCAGGTCACTGCATGAAGAACAGTGTCTACACCATGCAATATTTGAGTGGTTTCCCTGCTAGCTCAAAATGACTGGCTATATCTGCATTGCACAGGGCAAATATGGCTATTCTTGCCTCTTCATAGGGCTGTCCTGCACTGCTTCTCATCCTGGGTTAGGTAGTTATACTTTAGATATCTCTGCATTTTCCTCCCTTGCCCGCTGTAGTTACATCCACAGCCTATCTGTGTTCTCCGTAATATTGCTCTTGCTCCTGAAACATCATGGAGAAGGTAGAGAGGAGGAAGGGTGCACAAGAAAGATGAGAGAAGGCTAGGGATGTAAAGTCAGAATCCTGGAGGTGGAGAGAGAAGAGCATCACAGGGAGATCATGGAGGTGTGCTGAGCAGGGAAGGCTCTGCATATTGGGAGAGAAGACAAACACGAAAGCAAATGTCTTAGACACTCTAGTCCTTGCATTCCTGTGTTGTCTGTTAAGTAAGCATGGAAACCCTTAGCAGATTGTATGTCTTGACATTCATCAATGTCAGGCTCAGACAGAGTGACAAGCCTTCTACAGCAGAGTGGCTGCATCAGTGGACAAGGTAAGTGCTACAGATGTCAACTACCTAGACTTCTGTAAGGCTTTTCATATGGCCACAACAACACTTCTGCTGCTAAATTAGAAAGATATGGGTTTGGTGGATAGACAGTTAGATGGGTAAGGAATTGGCTGGATGGCCATGTCCAAAGAGAGTTATATGCAATGGCTTGGTATCCAAGTGGAAACTAGCAACAAGTGGTGTCCCTCAAGGCTCTGCACTGGCACAATTACTATTTAATATCTTCATCAATGACATAGACAGTGGGATTGAGTGCACACTCAGCAAATTTGCAGACAACATCAAGCTAAGTGGTACAATTGATTTGCTAAAAGAAAAGAATGCCATTCAGAGAAACTTCACAGGCTTGAGTAGGTCCATGTGAACCTCATGAAGTTCAACAAGCCCAAGTGCAAGGTCCAGCACTTGGGTCGGGCGACCGCCAGTATCAGTACAGACTGGGGGATGAATGAATTGAAAGCAGCCCTGCAGAGAAGGGCTTAGGTCTACTAGTAGATAAAAATTGGAAGTGAGTCGACAATGTCCCCTTGGAGCCCAGAAAGCCAATCATATCCTGGGCTGCATCAAAAGAAATGTCGTCAGCAGGTCAAGGGAGGAGGTTTTCCCCCTCTACCCTGCTTTCGTGAGAAGCCACCTGGAATACCGCATCCATCTCTGGAGTCCCCCATACAAGGGCCACAAAAATGGTTAGAGAGCTGGAGCACCTCTCCTATGAAGAAAGGCTGAGAGAGTTGGGGTTGTTCAGCCTGGAGAAGAGGAGGCTCCAGGGAGGCTGCATTGTATCATTTCAATATATAAAGGGGGCTTATAAGAAAGATGGAGAGAGACTGTTTACCGAGGTCTGTAGCGACAGGACAAGGGGCAATGGTTTTAAACTGATAGATTTAGATTGGACATAAGGAAGAAATTTTTTACTCTGAGGGTAATGGGACCCTGGAACACGTTGTCCAGAGGAGTTGCGGATGCCTCGTCCCTGGAGGTGTTCAAGGACAGGTTGGAGGGGCTTTGAGCAAACTGATAGTGAAAGATGTCCCTGGGGGGTTGGACTAGATGATCTTTAAAGGTCCTTTCCAACCCAAACCATTCTATGATTTTAAGTTTCCACTCCTGCCATTTATTATGTTAGCTCAGGTTGTAAAGGACTGTGTTGTGATTCTAAAAGCTGTGATTCAGATGAGGACCAATAGACTACTTCAGGTCAGACGTCTAGTTTTTAAGATAAATTTCAGGACATTACAGTAAAAAATACTGCAAGAGTGTTAAAGTTGCAAAGTCAAGTACATCAAAGCTGTGCCAAAATTTAAGATATTTGTTCTTTTTTCAGTAGACCTATATGTATATATTACAATGATGCTTTTCTCTGTGCTTTCCGATGCTAAACACTTTTGTTTGCTCTACTGATGAAGCAAAGTTGTTAATAAATGGTAGGACAGAAGCTGGATATTTTGACTGCTAGAAAGGATGGAATAAATAATGTCAGGTTCTGTGTACCCAAAGAAGATGCAATCTAGATTTTTGTGATGAGCATATTACTTCTCTATGTCTGAAAAATAACAGGGAAATAATTCTTTATATTGCCATTCAAATGATCACCTTCCAGTTTCAGTGTCAATTTCTTAAAATGAATAGGACAACCCATACTTTTCAGAGCTATTGTTTCACAATCATCTTATCTTCCTGAAGAAAAAGAATATAATAGGCGTTTCACATGCCTATTTTGCTGGCTATAAGAACTAGACAAAAACTGTTGTTCTGGATGACAACAGTAGAAAGTAGAGGGTGTAGCAAATCCAGAATCTAATAGATTGCAGACTGCATAAACTATGTTTCAACAGGTATGTGTTGTTATACACATAGATTAGCAAAGCAAAGCACTTGGTGCTGAGGACCCAACATATATTCTATCCACGTTTCCAAGATCTCACTTTGGACAAGATATTTAGTAAGGTTCCCTGGACCAAAACCATGTAATCTGAAAAAACTTTCAGACAGCAGTCTGAAAGACTAAGCCTTCACTGCCTTTCTGTTCCTGCACCTTATGGATGGCATTAACAGAATGCGTACTCCAATCTCGTGCCCAGCCCAGGATAGCTAAGGTTATACAAACCCACAATGTCCTGAATATTTACTGGAAGGGCAAAAATGGAGTTGAGAAGCTGCAACATACCAAGAAAGGAAGAGAGGAGGGGAGGGGAGGGGCATTGCTTGCCCTGCGCTTCACTGGCACATGGCAGGGAAGAAGGGTGCAAGGGCAGGGAAGTGGGGTAAAGCATTGGTTTTGCATGACTTCTTGTAAGACTTTATAAAAGATAGCTGCGCAGAGCCATCTGATTACTCCCTGTGGGGTGGACAGGGACCCTCAAAACGGAAACCTTTTGCCCCGACTGAAACAAGAGCTTCTCTCCTTCTGTTCCCCTTTTTTTCAGTACTTCACTGAAATGATTAATCTGTCCTGTGTTTAGGCATTTGGCTGAAGCACCTATTCTAGAGCTGCTACGCCCTTCCAGCCTAATGATGGGCCATTAACACCCCATGGCTTGCTTACTCTGCCTTGAAGGTCCTCACAGCTGGACCTTCTCAGTCCCAGCAACTACCTCCATCCTCCCACTCACAATGCATTCAGCAGCCAAGCTCTCTGCATGCCTATTCCCCTGCAAACTCAGAGAGGGACCACTGTTCAACAGCCCATGGCCCAGGCATGTAGCTTTAAGCAACAGCCAAAAATCTGAGTGGGAGGAACACCTGCAGCTCAACAGAAATGGGTCAGCAAAAGTGTTCAAACAACAACAAATTTTTATTCCCTGAGAGGCCCAACATGACCCATAACTTGTCAGGAGATGAAGAAGGAGGGAGATTTTTCTGGAGGATGAGTGAATAGGAAAAAGACAGAAAAGGAAGTGGGGGAGCCTATGCCCACCACTCAGAAATTCCTTAGTAAGATAGCATGGCCCATTAAGGACTAAAAATACCCCTAAAATGCCAGTGTAGCAGTTCTTACACATGCATGGTTATTGGGAGGACTAGAAAGGCCCCAGCAGATGCCCAGCTGTGTGAAGCCTGCTGACATGCCTAGCTCCCCTGGGCCAATTTGGATGCCTAAGGGGTGTTTCTGAGTACTGAGGATGGATAGCATTCATTTTAGGGGGATGGAGCTCCCATGTCAAGGTTCAGCAGATCTTTCTCCTCTAGTGTCTCCTGCAGCTGGCTCAATTGTTGTAGCCAGGGAGCAGGGTTTTGAAGGGAGACCAAAGGTGCCACAGGAGCCACTGATCACATAATTTCTCCAGAGCTTCCTGCTCTTAGGCCTACAGACAAGTGTGCTGTAATCTGTTTTCTTGGTGGTGCAAGAACTGCTGTGGGGTCTGCTGCTCCTATCTCTTATTCCCACCATTCTCAGTACCCTCAGGTCTTCAGTACTGCATCAGGGCCCTGAGGCTAAACTTCTGCGAGTGCCTCCTGCCTGCACCAGTGAGGAGGTAAGACACCAGGGAAGGACATGAGACTGCTCGTAGGATCTCTTTGTCAGCAGTGAAATCTGAGGCACTAAGGCAAGCAAGTCTGTTAGTCCTTGATTCCATGTGAAGATACAACACAGTTCTCTGTTACCTATAGCCCTTCCCTACACCAGCAGTAGGTTCTAAAACTCATGCCCTGCTGTGTTTAGGAAGGGTAATGGTCTTTGGAAAGACGGCTCGGGCACTGCATTAATGTGGCATGTTTTATGTGTGACTTTTTCAGTCACTTAGACAGAAAAAAGGCACTCGCACAAGGTGAGGAATAGCTTCTGACACAGGTAGTTGCTGAATGTAAGATGACTCACAGCTCTAATTAAATTGTGTGCAAAGACATTAAAGCCCCTGCAGAGAAAAAAAAAGTCATAGGTTTATAGGATAATTTGGGTTGGTGGGGACCTCAGGAGGTTATCCAGTTCAACCTCCTGCTCAAAGCAGGGTCAGCTATGAGATCAAACTCAGGGTTTTAATCTCCATTGCCAATCTAAGACCACTGCCTTAGTACTACCAGAAACCTCTAAGGATCCTTTCCTTCCACTGCAGGAACGTGTACGAAGAGGATGTACCCTTATGCAGATTGGAATCCTGGCCACTGGCACAGAGTGTTGTCGATGCTGGCTGTGGCAAGGAGCAGGCTTTCCCAGATGTTGATCTTTCTTTAAAGGGCTATTTTTCAGGTTCTGGTGTCGGGGCTCCTGGACCAGTGTGAAAGGCTGCACTGTTATCTACAGTCTCCAATGTGAAGATCTTGTGAGACAGGGTAGAAGATGTCCAATTAGATGTCAGGCTCCGTGGAGTGCTTCCAACAAGAAGCCAAGATTTTCCATAGTAGTGGAATGCTGTTGTACCATCTCCAAGATCACTTTGTTACCCCTGCCTTCATGAAAATAACAGTCGTCTTCATGAGCTTTATTGAGCATCAATCACCAGTTCTTTCAGACCCAGCAGCAGTTGTACAGTTAGTCACGGCTCTTCTACTGGGTTATTCTACTACTAGAGAAACATTTGGACCTCTCTTAGTGCAGGCTGACGGGTGTCACGTCCTTGGAGGTTTAGGTGACACCTTGAAGGGTCTTCTGAGAAGCTTCCTTGCCATTAGGGAAAACAGCATTTGAAAATGTGGTGGGAGGGAAAGAGAACGTAATAAAAAGAGTCTGAGTACAGAAACGAAAATAAAAAGGTTAGGTAAAAAAGAAGGGATATTGAGGCAGAAGAAAGACTGCATAGATGAAGGAGAGCAGTTGCAAAGTCTTGAGGGCTGGTGTATGATGGCCACACATAGGCACAGAAATATTTTGTTGGTTTATATTGTATGAGAAGTGCTCCAAAGTGCTAGATCTCAACAGTACAAGAGCATTGTGTTATTGTATGTATGGCTGATACAATCTGGAAGCCTTTACAATAATGCAGTCTCCTCCTCAGCAGTTCTTGTGCATTCATGGGTAGTCACCTGAACCAGTTTCTCACTTGGCTCCACAATCTGAACGGATACCTAGTAAGCAGGGATGACTGGGGTACTTGCTTCAAATGCCACACTAGAACTCTAATGTAGATGCATACAAGTTCCTTTTCTGTCTGTCCCCAAGGCCTATTGCTTGATCTAATTTACTATCAGTTTTTATCTTCCTTTTAAGGTGGATGTTGCTTAGAGTATTGATTCTTTCCATTAAATTTTCTAAGAGGAAATGGTGGAAAGAAACAGGACAGCTTATTGGATTAATTCATGACAAATATCTGTGCTTATGTTATGTAATTATTGGAGTCATAATTACCTTCTGAAAGAGTCTCAGTTTATTTTTTCAATTTCAAGCTGATTGTCTTTGACTACTATATAATATTTTGATGATTCAGATTTTTGTTTTAATGAAACTATTCTCATCAACACCATTGTAAAGGTTATAGGATTCTTTTGCTTATCTTTGTAACACTTTATCAATGAGATTCTTTCTGGATTGTCTTACTTTTCATTTGATTTTGTCTTCTAAGGCCAAGTTATTAATTTCTTTAGTGCCACTCTTCAGGTGTGTGTTGTTCACATTTTTCATCTTAGACGGCCTTCAAAATAGTGAGTATTATGCCTTAGTAAATTTCACTTTTTTTTTTCAGGATGATGATGATTTACTACAAGATTCTCTATATGACTATGATAACAATTTTCAAATCTTCTGGAATTCTTCTAGTGCTCTTCAATGTTTGCCACAAAATTATATAAGTAATTTAGAAGTTTCCTCAGCTAATTTATTTAAGACCTTTGAACCTAAGATATCTGAGTCTTTGGTTTTGCAAATGTTGAATTGTCACAGAGACTACCTCGCATCCCCCTTTATTGCTCATGGAAAATTTTTTGATCTATCAGCAATACCTTAAGAAGTAGATAAATAAATTGATTTTTTCCAAATGCCACTGGAATACCTAGTGAACGCTTCTGCTTTTCCTTGATCACACTTCACCATCTTGCTGTCTGAATCTAGCTATTGACTTATGATTAATTCACTGAGTTATTGCTTCTAGAATGTTTTTTAAATGCCTTACTATTTCACATTTTTTTATTTATGATAACTCATTCATTCATTTGACTTACTGACTTCATTACCCACATATTTCTATTTGCAGTTTATAATCATTCTCATTTCATTGGTTTTTATTTCTTTCTCTGTATATACATGCACATACACGTACATATGCACATGTACTACATGCTTGTGTATGTACATAGGTGTAAAGACACAATTTCTGTCATTGCTTTCACCAAGAGATATATATTCTTGGCTCAAGTATCTTGTTTTTTGAATCTGAGGATTCTTGGCTTCTTGGGCATCCAACAAGATGTTCCTGAAAAATTCCCAGTTGTTTTAGCACTTCAGTTAAGTGCATGTTCCCAACTCTAATCTCAGCTGTTCCTCCAAGTTTCAAAAACTGCAGGTTTTAAAAGATCCAGCAAGAGATATTTCAGGTTGGTGACATATCCTGTTTGCATTAAATAAATCAAACCCCATTTCATTAGGCAATTTTTCAATTTTTCAATTTTTATAAAAGCCATTAACTGTTCCTTATTTATCATAATGAGGTCCATTATGGTGAGTAATTGATAATGGACATTACTGAGTTACTTGATATCCCATGCAAGACTTCTATGTTAAGAAAAGAATCCATTATTTTTAGAGATTTCTGAAATTGTATTACTGGCTGTGTAGACTGAGAAACGATCTGCAGGATGAAAGACACTTATGGCAGCAAAGTTTTCCTTTCTGCTCTTAATAAACAGATATTTTGAGGGGAAGTTTGTCCGATATTTTTGTGAAATGTGGTAGTCTGTTACACATACCTCCTAATTTGATTTTGTTTGTTTAACTAATACTTTAACCACAAAAACTGGGGAGTCCACCCAGTCAGCTGTGACTTTCTAATCATGTAACAGGATATTGGATGCAAAATATCACCACCATCTGACCTGGTTTGCCACTGTAGCTTTTATGGAACACATTAGACATGAAATGCAATCCTCCAAAACCCATAGGACATATCCCATCAAGTTTCTCTATTACTAATCACATAATTTCTCTTCTACTACATGACCACTTCCAACTGCTCTATCAGCTCTCCAGGTCCCACACAATAGTATTCATAATACCTCTCAGCATACTACTTTGCTTTTCGGTTCGTCATAAAAAATGATGCTTTTAGTTGGCTTATGTGCTTGAATATGCATGTCTTATTCTGTCATCATGATTCTCTCTTTTCATGTAGTTTGAGTAGATTAAGTCTTCCTGACTACTTCGTCTGTCAACCAGGAGAATGATACATATTTTGCTGAGATGAAGGCCATAAAACCATGGGATCTTTTATTTCCTTAGAGGTAACTTTGCTGTTTCATTGAGCCAAAATCTTCCCTTACTTCATCTACCACCACTGCTATTAAACTCCATTACCTTCTGCCTGCTTTTTAATCTTGAAAAACAACTTAACATTTCTAAAGTGGCAGCTGGGTTAGCTTTTTTCTGCTTTTCTCAGCTCCCTGGTTGTTAGTGGCTGAAAATCACCTGAAATAAATAAATATCCCGAGCTTCAAAGCTTTTTAATTGCCTTTAGTGTTTCCTGTTGGATGGGAGAAATCATCCTGCTGTCTGTGGTGTATTGTGGAATACAACTCAGGCACATGCCCAAGATACTTCTGGGGCACTTCTGAGTACCCTGGTTTGAGCCAAACATCACCTCTCTGAATTTTCCTCTGCTAAACTAATAGATTAATTCCTACAGGCTGTTCTTTTCTCATGTCTTACTCAGTATCAGGTAGTTATTTGATACTTACAGCTGGGACAATAGACTCTAGAGACTTTTAAAACTAATCTTTGTATTTTCTCGCTTGACGTAGTTACTTGTCATTGGAAGACTGGAAGATCAGCTGTGATACTAACCCAGCTGATCCACTGGGAAATCCCATATATGCACAGTATACGAACTTCAGTATCACAGATTTCTTTCCCGTTTTGGCTACCGGACTGAACTTCATGTAGAGGTTAAATTATTTCTCTTCACAAGGCAGGATACAGATAATGCTAGATTTGGTGTTGAAAATGATGACTGTTCATCTTTGTTGCTATAGCAAAACCACATGTATACAGCAAAGCTTATAAACACTATTCTGCAAATTCTGATGGAAACTCTGCTGCGAGCTCCTCTATTTATACTTCACAGTGTCTGTATTAGCTAGCTTTTATTCGCCATTTAATTCAGTCCCATCCTGTGTCAAGAATTGTCAGCAAAGTTCAAACACCAGATGAAGATCACACACCTCAGGCGGTATGCATGAAAATCAATTATACATTCCTGTAATTGTTCATAAGAGAGCCAAACAGGAGGATTTTACCGGGCCATATATTCAGCTCTTTCCTGTCATGACGGTACACTGCCTAAACTCCACCTTTGGTCTCTCCCTGGCTGCTGCCCTGGCTGCTCCACAGCCTGGTTCTGCTCCTTGTTGTGGAAGCATTTTGAAATCATTATGCCTTTGTTTTCTGCGAGGCAAGATTTATAGGGAAGGTAATATCCTTTATTAGACCGTTTGGTTCATTTGGAAAAAATGGACATTCTTGTGGGGTCAGAGTCCCTTCATTACACTTGTTTTCTGCCTGCTTGGTTTTTCCATTTCTGAGAGCTCTGCTTAGAGAAAGCAGGCCTGCTCATTTTGTCCTTTTCAGTTGCTGCATTTTCTTCCAGTGTAATAGAGAGAACACATGTACTTGTGTTCTTTTGTGGAGACTTGTGTGCTTGTTTTTCCAAAATCCAAAATAAAAATAATAAAACCAATTTTAGGCCAAACATCTGTATTTTGGCCCATGTATATGGAAACCTCACTCCCTCCAGGTTTTTTGGAAATAGTCCTGGACTGATACGATCAACTTCTTTTTTCTTAAAGGAAAAAATAAAAATCTGCTTTACCAGTTACATAAGAGCCACAGACAGACCCTATGGAGAATAACAAGATATGTCTATTGATTTTAAAATGACAAATAGAAACATTCCAAATATTTGCAAATTATTTCTTCTGCTGCTTACCCCCCAAGTAATGGAAAAACAATCCGTGTTGAGTAAGAGACTGTAGGTTGTGAATATTTTTAAGGTCCAATGCAGTCCTGAATTCCAGACCCATGCAACTTCTCAGATGTCTAGCAGACTTTATGTAAGTTTTGACTGAGTTAAATACCAATATATTTTTGCTTGACAGCATGACCTATACATAGTGGGCAAAGAGCTCTTACGCTCTTTAGTAATCCCATTCTATGCTTTTTTCACTCTGTTTACTTCTCCCTGAAATGACCGTGACCTTCTGCCAGATTTTCTTGAAGGTTATGCTAATCTTTATTGGCAAGAGAAACAGTAGCTGGAGCAAAAAAGTGAAAGAGAATGCCACATGAGAATGAACAGCATGCAGAGCGTGAGAAGTTTCTGCAATAGCTGGAACTGGAGCAGCTTTGTCAGCATGCAGTCCCTGGAGCAGTAAGTAGGGATGTACACACTGAAATATCCTAGAATGAAATCTTAATTAATTTTCTGGTACTCAAAAAGCATTTGGGATAAATCCTTTGCTAAGGTAGGTAGGTGCAGCTCAGGTACTTTCTGTGAAGTTTTGCACATGTCATGCAGCCCCTTATTTGGCCCCAAATCTCATTTCTTTCGTGTTTAAATCCAAATGAACGTGTATATCTGGCTGTGTGAACAAATGGAGAGAGAACTCCATATCCGTGTCCCTCTTGCCTGAGAATTCTATGTATAGCCTTTCACATACAAATGGCAAATATGTTTAAAGTGCAGGGTCAAAATAACTTCCCATAAAACTTTCTGACCAGATATCAAATAACCACAGCTTAAAACATGGCCAAAATTAAGCTACCTCATTTTAGATTCTTGCTGATCAATGTATTTAACAAGATGGGAGTAGTCCCACAGAGTGGGGGGAAGGGGTTAATGCCACTCTCTTTAAGGAGCTGGAACTGCTGCTGCTTCCTAGTAGATCCCCAGCATTGCAGTTTAAGCCACTTCAGGCTCTTGAACATTGCAACATCTGTAGCGTGGGTCAGGGCCAAAATGCAAACAGTTATGTCACATCTACTTTACAAGATGGAACGGGGTTTAACCAAGTTGAGGGACAAGCATGCTGTAACGAGGCCCCACAATATGTTTGTTTTTGTAGAGCAGATGAACCCTAAATTAGTACCAGATGTCAGTACTAGACCTGTTGTATAGCGAACACAGCAGGGAACTAGCAATTATGGTGGAGCCACTGTGAGGCCATATTTAAGGTTGCATTCTGTTTTACACTTACAGCGAGAACTCAGCCTTTTCCTATTATAGTAAAACACTATATTGCTCCTTCCAGTGTTGGTCCATGTGTGTATCTACTGTGCGATGACGAAGTGCCTTGTGAGTGCCCAAACACCATATATGTGCCCCATTTCTATTTGTGCTTTGCACTGAGGTCATGAAGAGTGGTGTCAGCGTCTTCTTTCTTGGTTTGCTTCAACTGACTTTGGCTTCAGAAGTAGCTGTGCTCTCATCACAGGCTGCAATGTTTTTGGCCTTGTGATCATTTTTCTGTCATTTTGCTTGTTAGTTTGTTCATTAGTTACTTAGCAATTTTCTTTGTTTTCCTGGACTTTTTTTGTTGCCAAGAACTTCCCTCTTGGCAAACAGGGAAAAGAGGAGATTTTCAGTTTGAGTTAAGCCACGTGGCTTCCAATAGCCTTTTAGGTCTCTGCCTGAGAACAGTTTAGTCCCCTATCCCACATGGCTTTTTCATGACAACGTCTTCACGCTTGCACCTCCCACCACAGGTGTTGAGGCCGCTTGTCAGGAAGAATCCTTACGGTCAGGAAGACAATTCCTTATTGTCAGAGATCCTTTATTCTGGAGATTCTGCTACCTCCAAGTCCTTCACTTCCTCAGCTACAAAAGATCTTGAGTGCGAGCTCTTGATTTTGACTGGAAATCCGCAAGGACAACTTCACACACCAGTGGGACAAGTCAGAGAGCAAAGCTTCCATGCTTGGAAGGTCTTTTTTCTCATTAATGTCTAAGTAGTTTTCCTTTGGTGCGACAGAGTGCATGGGGAGTTCAAGGAAGATAATTCAATCCAAATTCTTCAAATAAATGTCTCTTGTTTCTTCCTTGCTTTTTAATTTCCACGACTTACTGGTCCCACAGGCTACATCTCTAAAAGTATACTGTAAAGAGCCACGATTTAGGATTTGACTACCATTCTCTTACAATCCACAGTGTTTAGCTGATAGCACACACCTTTGCAGTTTTGATGCATGCCAACTGGTACTCTCCAAAGTAGTACTCAGTTATGGTTCAGGGGATAAAAAGGGTCGGGGTGTGTTCCTAGAAAACACTACGGATAAGACCACCTTGTTTTGGGTAGGTATAGAGTGTAGCTATGAGGGTACATGTTTGCTCTTGAGAACACGCCACTTGTTCTAAAGGCCAGAGAGTGGTCCCTGGGGTGTTTTATTTGCTAGTGCAGCCATAGTGCTCCTGAAGAGGTTCAGATGTACGTTTGTATCAATAACTCATCCCAGATATATGGCAGTGAGCTCCTGTGATGACATAAAATCATCAGGAACAGCAGGAAGTCTTTGGTATTGAACAACTGAAATCAAAACTATATCTTCTGAGTTGATCCAACTGCTTAGACCCTTTCGGTCACTCCACAACTGCACAGAGACCTATTGTCATTCAGAGAAAAGTCTTCGCATCGTTTCACCTTCTGGCAATTATTCTCATTGATCAGAAAAATTCCTTCTTTTGCCAGAATCAGATTTTATTCCTCTCTTCACTCTTCTTACCGTAACTGAAGAGATTCTTAAGCTATTGTTCCTACACACTGCATAAGTCTTCATTAGCACTGGGAACTCATCATTACCATTTGGTTTCCTGTTTTCTGACTCCTCCTTGAACTCCTTGAGTGAGGAACAAGTTTTACCATATTCACAACAACATCACTAAATCTGATTCCTTCTTAGCCCTTCAGAATTGCAAAAAGGTGCTTTTTGCATTTGAGATTCTCAGGAGACAGACAGTCATACTCAGTTCCCTGGGCTCACTCTTATGTGGATCTTATTAGCCCTACTCTTTTTCACAGGCAGGCAAATTCAATGGTAGATTATACAGGTCAGGGTTCTGGAGTGTCATCACAGCCTTGCAACCTACTACCCATATTCTTCAGCAAGGATATTTAGAGATAAGTGCCACCTAATGAACTACAGTGCTCTGAATCTACTATCTTCATGTCCTCTAGATGAGTCTGTAGTCTCTCCTGACCCTTAGGAGATTATTTAAAGTGGTTCAAGAAACTTACAAGGTGGTCCTGGCTTTTGTGATCATAATGGGGGAGTAGAAGCTTGTATTCTGTTTTAAACTCATTCAATCTGGTTTTTTTTACGGTCAAATGTAGTATGTCTGTGAAAATTTACAGCTCCGTGAGTAAAATCTGAATAGTCTGAGAAGCTTCAAAAATGGATCTATGAATGTCTAAGTGAACCAATTCAAAATTGTTTTTCAATAAATCATATTCAGAACTGCGTACTTTTTCAGGACCCTCTACCTTACCATTTCAAAAAGTAGAAGACCTGTATGGAATGTAAGTTTGATAGATTTGCTGGGATTATAGCATATTTTTTTTCTTTATTAATCAACAAAAATTTTATTTTTCAGAAGCAATTTTGTTTATGCTGCAGTAAGCTAGTGGTAGAAATGTTCTTCTCAACTTCTGTCCTCTGACTCAATTTAAAGATACAAGAAGTAGAATCTGAAAAAAAAACAACCCAGGAATGCATTACTTTTGTTGCTATTCCCTGTATCCCTGGGGATAAACCCCAGATTTTTCCTGGTTAGGGGAAAAAGCAGTAAAGGAGCTCACAAATTATGCAAAAAAGATACTAGTTAGTGAACACCGTGATGCTCATCATGTTTAGGTAGGAGACAATTCTAAATACATGCCAGCAAACAAGTCACTTGCCCTACCTGTGGGGACAAAGTATTGATGAATTTTGAGGAAGGCAGCCCTGAACAAGCAAAGTTGCCCATGCTATCACGGAGACATGCCTCTGCCTATGGAACAAAGCTGTGTGCTGCTGGTAGCGTTACCTTTCCATGTTTTTCTTTTCTGTTTTGCATTAAATGTGTTACACAAGTAACTGTAACACCTTTACAATGTGGTATTGTTGCACATTTATCTAAGGGAACTATGGAAACCGACACTGCATCAGAAGGGAAGCAAGTTCACCTTCAGCATAAGAGAAGGTAATCTCAAGAACTTTCAGTAGATTTTCAATAAATGAGGAATCTGTCTCAAGACTACTCTGAAAATAAGACATCTCTACTGAGATTTGAAGGATCATGTTGTGAATCCACATTTTGATAAGAGTTCTTTTAGCATGCAAGGGAGGTGGAAAAGTGTTTGTTTCCTCCTGCAGGTAATCGTGCCCAGCCTGCGTTAGACGTATCGTGCAAGGAGCTTGCCAAATGCTGATTCCATGGAATATCAGTCATTAGCCCAGATTAATGGAAGGCTTTTTCAGGGTTAGATAAAAACAAGCATAGCAGTAATGCTGGTGAAATATATTGTGTGACTCACCCTGATCAAATGCTTCCCAACCAAGGGATTTAAGAGTGGGATTTCTGATACTTCTACTAATTAAAAGAGGGGGAGGGTATTCTGAATATCATCTCTTGGATGATGTTCCAGTTGATAACCATACAGACGAATGAGATTAAGGAATGGGGGAGATACAGCCTTGCATGATGCTTTCTCTTTGAAAACACATGGCATAATCACAATACACCATAACATAAAATTAGTCCTGGAGCTGTTAAAGGTTTAGAGCTCACATAACACCTAACAGCTCACTTAAATTTTGACTTGTCTGTGAGAGAGAAAAGAGGAAACTCCCAAAATAGGATGCTGTCAGTGTCTCAGATGTTTTTTGCTTTGGTTACTGTAAGCTTCTCCTGTCTGGCCCCACAGTTCCTCTGTTCTCTCCCTCACATCTGTCCTAAATGTTTCTGCTAAAGTCATATTCGTTTCCTCCCACACATTAGCACTCCATTGATTTCCTGTCACTTGCCATGTCAAATTCAAGCTGTTCATCTTTACCTACAACGCCCTTATTGTGTGCCCCCGCCTACATACCCTGTTTCATTTCCTCTGACTCCCCCTCCCACACCCCCTTATCTGGAAATGACCTCAGTTCACAGGATTTGTGGCCCACACAAGAAAAGACGGGATTGAAACTGCTTTTAATCAAAGCCCTGGTTTCCATAGCAAGTCATACCTGCCTTACTGAAAGTATGATTTTAGGCCAATATAATCAAACCAGGGCAGCTTTCTTTTGGGGTATTCTTTTTATCATTCTTTAAACATATGATACATATATTAGTTTGCATTGGCAGGTAGAAGCTAATCTGATAAAAACATTTTGAGAGCCAATATGACTCTTAGAGTTGAAAAGCAAATAATTTTCTTCCGTCGTACATTTTTGAGATTTCAAAAGAAAAAAGAAAAACCCTGTCTTCCTGTTGAAACAAAGCTCTCAGAGCGGTGCTAAAAAAAAAGACAGACCTGCACCAGGAACATAACGGTGGGGCATGACAAGAAGATCGATTCCTTGTGAATCAAGCAGAAAAGAGTGTTGATCTTGAGTGTTTCCTGATTTCTCACACTTGGCCTAATTACTAAGTTTTTCATTGGTCTGGGATCTGGAGGAAAGCTGCCTCTTCCTCTCTCTTGCTCAGCTCCTCTTCCTAACTTCCCAGCATGTCTGTGCTATTTTTTGTCTCTTTGCTTATTGCCTTTCTAGGCATGGTATAGAAGAGATGGGCAACTAGAGCAGCATTAAGACAAGACTGGTTTAAAGAAGAGCTTTGCATGGTGTACTTTACCAACTCTAACTGTATACATTTTGCCCAGGGAGCTGTTCCAATGTAGCAGTGTAATTACCCTATGTCCCATCTACGCATGCCTCTGTGGTTAAGTACACCCAATCTTTGCTATGTCTTCTTCTGCCCACTGTTGATGTGTCTTTGTATCTAGTTAATTCCACGTAACAGCTATCTTCTAAAATCACTCAGACTTTCTCATTGACATATCACTTTTCCCACGGTGAAATCTGATTATGTGGGGGATAGAGATGCTGTCCTTTTTCTCCTATCTACACTGAAACAGAAGGCTACGCCTACCCACATGTACACAGGTAGTACTTCAATTCCAAGTGGTTCCCTGTTCAATTTTACGTACCTAGTAGCAACACCTAAATAGTTGTATGCAGGTTTTATGTTTAAGACCTGTTGATGCTTTCTTTTTCTCATCAGCAAGAAGATACACATTTGGGAAGGCTTTTCTTGTTTAGAGAAGTCAGAGTCAAATAATAGCTGAGTAAATTTCACATTGTTTTTCTAAGAAAACTCCTGCAAAATGTGTCATAAGGTGGGGGTAAGAAGCGTCCTGACTGTTGTCATGCTACAGATGCTTTCACAGGGGGGGCTATAAGTGTACAGTTCTCTTGAAATAAAGCAGGTGAAGGGAGAAGCCAAGAACGTACTGCATAATGCACGTGTGTGTGCATGTTTGTGTGATGATTAGAGTGGTTTTTTTCTGAATTTGTTTGCTTTGAGACGGAAGGTGAAAACAAGTGGCCCCGTCTGATTAAAGACACAGTAGGTCAAATTCACCCACACTGTAAATGTGTTTTGGCTTCCTAGTTTTCCCCACCTGAGCTAGCAGTGGCTGTTTTTCCAGCACGTTTATTCCAGTATCAGCAGAGATAAAGCAAGTTGAGGAAGAAGAGGTGGGGGCTACACTAGAGGCCAAGGGCAGGGAGCTTTCCGTGCAGCCTCTCAAACACATTGATTGTAGTTTGGGATTTTTCAAAGCTGCACATGTTGAGTAATATCTGCCAATAAACACAGCTCAGTGGGTGAGAAATCTGTCTGCTTCTTGCTGAGGATTAGAAGAGAAAAGACACCAAATGAGCAGTTTCTTCACATGTGGGTCATGCCCCTCACTGGGGTACTTGCCCCTGACCTAATCCTGTTCCACTTTGTCTCCCTCACTCCCTCCCGTCTTCCTTCCCCCTTCTACTCCTCCACTACTGCACTACTGGTGGTCTGGTGCATGCTGCACAGATGTTTTCCCCATGCTATTATAAGATTATTTTTCAAGTGGCTTCTTGGAACAGATGTTCCAGTGTGTGCACTCTCCTTCCCTTGGCTGAAAGTGCTCTGCGCAAAGAGCAGATTGCATTGCTGCTCTCCTTTTGATCTGAAGACCGAGCGCAAGAAAAAAAACCCCACACAAATGATGCTGGTTTTCGTTTCAGGCTGCTTGGCAATGGTGCACCTGGGTGTGTGTCTCCTGCTTCTTTTCTCCCCCATCACTAGTGCTGCTTGCAGATGTTTTTTTCTGTGCCTTTCTTCTTCAGCCCATTTTTTTCCCTCTGTGACCCAATACTTTACTCCCACTGCTTTTAAATTTTCTTTCATCTAACACTCTGGTATTCATGCTTCTAAAATCATTCTCTGACCCATTGCCAGCACCTCATCTTCATCTTCTCCTTCCTTTGGCAACTCCTGGACTGTTAGGATGGATTAGTCTCATGTGTTTGGGTACAAGGCCTGTCCCCTTTTTTGTCTTTTCATTTTGAGTTCAGATTTATTGCTTAGTTTTTCCTTCTTTGCCCCAGTGAATTCACCTGAATTTCTTCTTCTTCTACTTTTTCATTTTATTTCTCCCGTTGGGTCAGGAACATTTTCAAGAGTCAGAGGTCTTGCAGTGTCAAGGGAGCATCTTTTTCAAGTGCCACTTAATTTGTAGATATAACAAAGGCACGACACAAGGAAATTGTGAAATGTATGCTGTAATTTAGGATCTTGTAGCTAGGCTTAACCCACTGAAACTCATCTTCTGGGATTAAAAAAAAATAAACAAATCTTTATTTGATCACATTCAGTCTTTCAAATAGACAGTATGTCAGCTTCAACTCCATGTGTTGGCCTTCCTTAAAAATTCAACTTACGTGAATCCAGTCTTTAGGGAGAAAAATAAATAATGCAAAACTTTTCCGAGCCAATAACATAGAATTTGGAGTAGGTTCCTAACCTACTATTAATCAGCTTCAGTTGATTCAGGATGATTTACATCAGTGGAGAATTTGGTTTGGATATGTGTTCAAAAAAATCTACCCATTATTCTCATTTTGATATAGTCAGCACTGTATGTACCCATTACTTCTTTTTATAATGTCCTCTTCTAGAAAAGTCCTGCAGAATTTACTGGGGAATGATAACCTTGCATAAGAATGTATACGATTCTCTAACAGGAAAATTATTCTCTATTGCATTCACAGTCTGTCCTAGATTCCTCCATAAATGTTAATGCTCTTTGTTGTTTCATAAACTTGCAGAGAAATTTCTCTAGAACTCAAGTGGGGTAAACTTATTAAGTATCCTACCTTCTTACGGAAGATTTAAACCACAATTAGGACCTTGTGAACCCTTCCTAACTTCTCCAGCTTCCCTTGTAAGGTTGTTCTACGGCATTGAACTGCAGTGTGTATCAGCAATAAATAAATAAATAAACAAACAAATAGGGGGATATATACTTTGGCAGCATTTCCCATCCACTAAACTACTCCTGGCTGTGAGCTGAGCCTGCAAGCACAGCTGTGGTTTTGATGCACTGCTCTGAAACCAAGAATACCTATAAATCTGACCTATGACTATAAATTCACCTACAATCCAAATAATCCATTACAGGTAGATGACTCTATTTCCATTCACATTTGGGACCAGTCTACCACACACCCTCCTTCTCTGGAAACTCAGAATACTGGCCTTTCAGTCCTACTGCTGGCAGCTTGCTTCTTGCTAGCCTTGCGTTCTGCACTGAAGTATTAGAAAGCTGCCTTAGCTGCCTCTGTATTGTTAATATCTAAAAGGGTAGTGGAAGGGAGAAGGTGAAGAAGAAAATAAACTGTTTTAATGATGATTGTCAACAGGCTTATGAAAAAAGATCATCTGATATAAAGCACGTGATAGCAGGAAACTGGATTCTCACGGTACAGGAAATCCCGTCCTATTTCCTGACCTTTCTATGTGATTGGTGTAGCAAGTGACATTGTAAACATAGTCACATCCAGCATGAACCCAAAGTCTTCAAAAAAATGATAATCTATTATTTCAGTCAAAAAATTCATTGAAAGTAGGCTGAAAAACCACCACATGCTGGCTATCCAGGCCATTTCTTCTGACCCAAGGGCAGACCCATGTGTTATTCTGGACAAATATTTTTTTACCTTCTTGTAAAAATTCTCCGCTAACCGAGATGCCACAGGCTTGCCAGCCTATTCCAGTGCTCAGCCATTCCTGCTGTCCATATAGTGCTTCAAGCGCTGAATGACATTTGTGGTTGCCATTGTACATGCAGCTACAGTAGGTTTTCTTCAAAAACTCACAGGGAAAACATAGACTATCTCTGTTGAGGGTCTTTAAGCCTGTGATTTAGGTGTAACCTGTTATCTTAAACCCTGGGGCAGCAAGCAGGGGTTGCTTTGGTTTGATTTTGTTTGTTTAGATTAAATAATAGAGAGGAAAGCTTAAGATGTCTATATTTTCTTTTTTATAAATAAATATTTATGTAATTATGTAAAATAAATAGTTGGGGTTGTTTTTAGTTGTTGCTTTGCCTTTCAGGGAACCTAAAAATAAAACCTGTGGAATTATTATTTTCGAAGTATAAAAAAAATCAGTGTCACTGACACTAATCTTTAACTGACAATGTTCTCTGTGAGAATGGTATTTTAGCTGCCTTTCTGTTTATCCTTCTTGAAAAGAATTTGGAGTGCTAAAGAGGGTCTTTAGGCAGAGCCTGCTGTTTAAACTGTACCTTTGCAGAAGATAGAATCACAAATGGTTCTGATAAGGACGTGCCTCCACATCAGATATCATCCTTGTTTCAGGGTCCAAGGAGGAGTTCATCTCAAAACACTGTTGACATGAACTGATCTGTGCTGAACAGAAAAATGCGAAGAACCAAGATTCCACGTGCGGCAGACCTGTGCAGAGGTAAGCAGCTGTGAACAGCAGGGATCAAAAGCAGAGCTGCTTGGAGATTCACTACCACTTTTAGTGATAATTTAGACAAAATAATAATCTAACTTGTAGCAATTGGCAGTTATCTGGATTTTAATGAGTTGTCAGCTGTCTTAGGGCTTTATTCTCTCTGTTCAGTTTAGTTTTAATACATATATTATCAAAGTTTTATAACATGCTTCCATATATCTCACTTTGGGTGTCCTTTTCAGGATAAATTCCATTTCTCTGCCTCCAGATGTGACCATCTCAAAATTTCTTGTGAAAGGTAGTGTTAACAAAGCTACAGCAAAAGAAATCATGAGAAGGTAGCTTTCCAAGTGCATTCAGCTAATGAATGACAGGACAGAGAAGTGGTAGCTCTTGGCTGCAAAAATGAATAGCATAGATCCCAAATGATTGAAACTGAACACTTCAAGAAAGCTTTTACAGGGGTAAAATACTCTATCTTCCTCCGTCTCAATATTTAGCAATGTGGGAAAGCAACAACTGGGTGAAAAACTGTCTGGATGGCCGGGCCCAAAGAGTTGTGGTGAATGGAGTTAATTCCAGTTGGCAGCCGGTCACAAGAGGTGTTCCCCAGGGCTCGGTATTGTGGTCGGTTCTGTTTAATATATTTATCAACGACCTGGATGAAGGGATCAAGTGCGCCCTCAGTCAGTTTCCAGATGACATCAAGTTGGGCAGGAGTGTCAATCTGCTTGAGGGTAGGATGGCTCTACAGAGGGATCTGGACAGGCTGGATTGATGGGCTGAGGCCAATGGTATGAGGTTCAACAAGGCCAAGTGTCGGGTCCTGCACTTGGGTCACAACAACCCCATGCAGCGCTACAGGCCTGGGGAAGAGTGGCTGGAAAGGTGCTTAGCAGAAAGGGACCTGGGGGTGTTGGTTGACAGCCAGCTGAATATGAGCAGCAGTGTGCCTAGGTGGCCAAGAAGACCAATAGCATCCTGGCCTGTATCAGGAATAGTGTGGCCAGCAGGAGTATGGAAGTGATTGTCCCCCTGTACTTGACATTGGTGAGGCCCCACCTCGAGTGCTGAGTTCAGTTTTGGGCCCCTCACTAGAAGAAAGACATTGAGGTGCTGGAGCATGTCCAAAGAAGGGCAACGAAGCTGGTGAGGGGTCTAGAGAACAAGTCTTATGAGAAGCAGCTGAGGGAACTGGAGTTGTTTAGCTTGGAGAAAAGGAAGCTTAGGGGGGACCTTATCGCTCTCTACAACTACCTGAAAAAAGGTTGTAGAGAGGTGGCGGTTGATGTCTTCTCCCAAGAAACAAGTGATAGGACAGGAGGTAATGGCCTCAAGTTGAGCCAGGGGAGGTTGAGATTGGATATTAGGAAAAAATTCTTCTCTGAAAGTGTTGACAAGCATTGGAACAGGCTTCCCAGGGAAGTGGTGGAATCATCATCCCTGGAGGTATTTAAAAGATGGGTAGACGTGGTGCTTAGGGACATGGTTTAGCAGTGGTTTTGGTGGTATTAGGTTAATGGTTGGACTCAATGATCTTAAAGATCCCTTCCAACCTAGACGATTCTATGATTCCAAGCTGAAAAAGTTGAGAAAATTTTATTATTCACAATAGACTGCTGTCAGTAACTTGAACTAATTCTGTGTATTGATTGACATTTATACTTGATCAGAGCACTTTGAAAGAAGATTGCAAACCTTGTCTTTTTACCTGAGAAGGGACAAACTCATCTTAGCTAAGGAAGAATGAAGTATTGCCATAACTTGGAGTTTTGAACTCCACTCCGTAAAGTGCACTGAATAGTCCTCCATGGGAGACTTCCATTTACTTTTGATAACTTTGCATCAGGGCCTCTGTCTCATGGCCTCTGTCACAGATATGCCTGAAAATATATAGGTACCTTGGACCTTAATCCCACAATTTACAGGCTGGGGATGAGGTGGAGTTCCAAGGACTTAAGTTCATCTTTCATGGTGACAGGTTTGTGCTCTTGGACTGAGATCTCCGTACTAGATCTTTCTGAGGCATAACAAATACTTCTTTTCTTCTGACCATCATTCTGATACATATGATGTTCAGAATGTGATGGTCCTAAAAGGTACAAGAAAGAATATTTGTTGTTACCATCCACTATCTTTTCCGTTTTGTCCTTTTGTTCTACAATTGCCTTTTTATTCTGTATGCATATTTTATAACAGCTATACTTTGTCATGGTTCAGAGCTTCTATAGGGTTATGACCTTAACAGAGGCCTAAAAGACTAACTCACACTAGGTCTGATTTAACATCCCTGTCTATCTTTTGTGATTTCCACCCTATCTATCCACAGCTTCCTGAAACTCCCTAGACAAGCGTTTTCTGCATCGTGGAATGGGCTTGTTTGATCTGACTTTACACTGCTCAGAAGTAGGGCTGTTAATTTGGCTTCTAACTGCAACTAAATATCTAATATAAACAAAAAAAGTAAAAAAACCCACCCCAAACATTGCAGTGATAAACCAAGTATAAGTACCATGTTCCTGAAAGTTTTTCTGTTCCAGCAGGGTCTGAACATTCCCTTTCCTTCACAGATCACGCTGGACATCAATGTCCTCTCTGTTTCTCATGCGTCTCTGGATACCACATCTTTGTAACACTCATCTCCAGACATTCCTCTTATCCCCATTCTTTTCCTCACTCCTGGACATATCTTTCCCTTTTCCAAGCAAGCCCATCTGGTATCAGTGCTGATGCTAATCTTGTTGGGGCTGTGTTGCCTCTGGAGGTCTGAGGGTGCAATATAAAACTACCTTGTAAGGAATGACAGAGTTAAAAAGCATCATGGGATGCACAGGAAAGTATTCTGTGGGCAGGGTTAAGGCACATCTAATCTACAGAATGTTCTTGTGTCATTAGTATCTTACATGTTGTCCTACAGGGCCAATTATAAATAGTTTTGCAGTCACCAGATGGGAAATGTTTTTAATCACAAACCTTACTCTCTAAGCTTCTGTGTCCCTTCTCCCTGGGCAAACATGTAACAATTGGTTAATATTAAACCAAATGTTGTTTAGTTAACTGATAAATGGAAAACACATTATTGGTTAACAGCTCTGTTTGAAAACAGTGTTTTAGGGGTGATCATGTAATAAAATGGGAGGAAACCCAAGTGGCAACATAGAGCATTAAAGCTGAGGCTGGTAACAACTGCGGTCAGTCAGCTGGGCAAGGCTGTCAGAACTTACAAAGAGATGAGAACAGGGTTGTTTGATTTGGAAGTCAGGTTTTAAGCCATATTTTTTGATTGCACAATTGAATTTAACTCTTAGCTAACAAGTACACTGAGCATTTGAAGTTGCAAAGTCCATCTGTTCAGAGTCATCTCACAGGATCTTTTCCTCCTGGCTGGGAAGTCTTACAAAGTAGGCTTTTTTTGCCACTGCAGTGCAGCTGATTTTGGAGAAGCCTTGAATGACATTGCAGAAGTCTTCCTTTCTAAGGGACAGCCAAAACTTCCTTGGCTCACCTGCTAGCTCTGTTCTGACTCTTGTGTGTCACACATCTGTCTGCTCACACCACACTGTTGGATGACTACTGAGTTTATGGGAATATTTGTGACCGCTCTTAATTGAGATGAAGGCTACGACTCCAGCAGCCAACAGCAAGCAGACATCATCTGTCTAAAAGATATGAGCGCTCTCTTTTATAAAAATGCATTATAGTTTCTGGCACTTCCTAGATGACTGAGCTCAAGTGCTGGAGAATGTGAGGGTGGGACATTGTGACTCAGCTGTTTGCTGTATAGCATTCATTAATATCTTGTATATTTTCCTGCAAGGACAGTTATAAATAGTTTTGTAGTGATCAGATGGGAAACAGTAAGCACAATCCTTATTCAGCACCACTGGGGAATAAGCTTCCCGTCATCCCTCCACCCCTTTCGTTCTCTGACACCCTTGTTGTTCCCTGACCACTTTTATCCTACTGGGCTAGTGACCCCAGCCTGGGCGCTGGTGTGAACAGGAGGGCAAAGAACCACGAGGAATGCAAGAAACACGACTCTGCCCCCACCTCCGCATGCCAGCTAGATCAAATGGCTATAGGTCCGATTCAGGGTCCTCTGAAGTCCATGCAAATATTTGTGTTGATTTCAGTAGCTTTGGATCTGCACCTGTGTACACAGATGAAAGTAAGCTTTTTTTTCCCCAAAAAAAGGGACAAAGTCATGTTTTCCTTTCATAGAGAGAAGGGGAGCACTGATACCATCTTCCCTGCTCTGCTGCTGGGACAGTCCATCTAGGTGGTGTTGTGCATCCCGATCAGTTGTTAGTGTTCTAGCTGATCCCTAGGAAGTCTTCTTTGTGCGTACCCCTCCATTCTTCTTGTTATGAGACAAAGGAATGATGCATAGTGTGTTCTGCCTCGTAGTTTTGAATGTTAAAGGGGTAATCTAAGACCAGAAACATTTTATGGAATGTGTCTATTCCAAGAGTGGGAAAATGTAAGCCTTCATAACTCACAGCAGCTGTAAGTCAGTGTGAGTGGCAGAAAACCTTAATTCTTTAAAAGCACATTCTACTTGGGCTACCATGCAATTTCTGCTTTTTCTCTAAAGCCTTTGTACCTGAAAATTGTGTAGTTTAATTGATTTTTTTTTTCTTGGAAGAATATAGATAAGGAACTCACAAGCAAATAAACACTAAGGCTACAGTCCAAGTAAGTTTACTGTTTCACAAGTCATTTAAGTTCATGTTCCTGGATCTCTCTGATAATGTGCATCTTCCCCTGACATGATGTAGAATGTAGCTTATTTTCAAGAGTTAGGTCTGTTGTATGTTCTAGGCATCAACATCAGTGCAAAAAGAAAGTGTAGTAAGGTCAAGCCCCAGGGACTTGCATTATTTAAAAAAAAGGACTTTATAGCCCATGATTTGTCAGTTTGTTTGACTGCTTTTGAGGTAATGGTCCAGTTTCTTCACTTTAATTCTGTGGTTTTGAAGTCTATCTCAAAGGTTGATCAAATCCCTCATTATAAAACCCTGCTTTGAAACTTGGACCATAAAAACTTCTTTTTTTACATGTTGTCAAGGTCTTAATGAAATAGAAATTAAAAAGATTATGGCAGTAATTCTATGAGATTAAAAAAACTATTCCATATCTTTGTTTTTCAGCTGGAAGGAAAAGATAGCTTTTTTCTTTTGAAATGCAAAGGAGTTCAGTTATTCTGTTCCTGGAGTCTGTTTCTATTGATCTCTTATGATTTGTCTCTAGAAGTCGTCTCTGGATAAAACACTTCTAAATAAAAAACTTGTTGTTTTGGGGAAAACATACAGTAAAGAAGTTTTGAGAACTCCTGCAATGCTTTCGTGACAGTATTTTGACGAAGGCTAAGGTTCTGTGTTCTGATCTAATAGAAGATTTTCCAACTCTTTATGGAATGCCAGTCCCGTTTGGGGGAAAGTCCTTCTAACTGGTTACCTGCCTGGGAGACCACTCAGTAAGGGCTGCTGGAAGAAGCAGGCAAAGGTCTTTCCACTTTGCCTTAAGAAGAAGGAAATAGGAAGATCACAACATGCTAGAATATCTCCATGCATTCCCATTCTCTGCTTTGTCTAAGCAAGAAAATGTCTCTTTTTCTGTTTCACTGCTTTACTAGTCCTTCTGAAAACATCTGAAGCTGCTTTTCAGCGGGCATAAGAGGAAGAAAGAACCCAGAGGGAATTTCTTCCTAAGCTCTTGTAGTAGTAGTGAAGGATTGCAGGAGGTAATGAAGGCGGGCATGTTTGTGTGCAAATCAGAAGAAATTAGGGAGATGCTGGCAACAGGACTGTGCAGCAATGGCAGATACAGAAGTCAGAGAACTGTGGAGAGTCAAAGATCACAGAATTTTAGAGAAGCATGTGGGATAGAGAACATCATCACTTTGGAAGCCAGGATGCTAGGTTAATCGCAGAGAGGGGAACAAGTGAATGTGAGGAATGAGATCTCTTCATCTGAGGGCCATAATGCTGTTTAACCAAGGGAGAAACGTGAAGGGTGGTTCGCTAAACATTGAATGAATACTTGGAGAAGGTGAGCACATAAAGTTGTGTGAGATGACCTTCATCAGAGCAGAAATCAATGCCATGTGACTTCTGCCAGGTTTCTGAAGCAGTGTTGTGATTTAGGCTGAACCGGCCATTGGGCAAGCGATATATGCTCTCCCCTACCACTCTTCAAAGAGAGAGGCAGAGGAAGGAAAAAGAGACTTATGAGTTTAGAAGGAACTAAACTACTTTAATGAAATATTAACAATAAATTAAAAAGGAAATAATGAAGTATATACAAAACCATATCAAGCTCCCAGGATGACAATCACGTCACCAGCTGGCACTGGGGAAGTCCCAGACTGGACTCAGTGATGGACGGGAACTGGATTCTGGATCTGGATTCAGGATCAGGATCAAAGGCAGATGAACAGACAGAGTCTTCCTTGGGTGCTGGCTATTGAAGAAAGAGGGCTGACCCTTTGATCCCTCAGCTTTTATACTGAGCATGAGGCAGATGGGATGGAATACCCTGTTGGTCAGTTTTGGGTCACCTGTCCTGTCCACTCCTCCCTGCAGATGGGACCCCTCTACGCTTTTCCGCTTCTGACCCTCCGACGCGGCAAATAACAAAGTTAGCTGCCCTTGGGTGTTATAGCAATAAGTACAAGCAAGAGCCTCTCCACATACCGTGCCTGGGCATCAGCTATAAACATAGTTCTTACCACTCTGAGAGCAAAGAGTGTCTGCACAATATGCTGTTAATTTCAGTAGTTAGAAGAGGCCTAGCTAAGAAGTAAAGTTACTGAACAAAATTGGTCCTGTTTTACCTCAAACCAGGACAAACAGTCAGGGCAGAAATTGCTGTCAGATGTCCTTGCTCTTAGGGTCTCTACAGATAACTCTACAATCCCCAGACTTTTGTGAACCACCTTCAAGGCCACCTCTGGCACTGCCCAGAACCCCTGAGAGGTACTAAGGGTAAGGGTAGAAGTACCTGCTGAGCAGAGGAAAGGCGCCTGGCCAAAGGACTGAAAGACCACTTTGCAGTTAATTGTTGGGGGTGGTGGTGTTTATTTTGCATGTTAGAGCACAAGTAAGGGTTAGAGTTGGAGAAGCTTCAAGGACAGTTAGCTGAGGACCCAGCAGGCCTAATTTTTAAGCTCCTTACTAGTTTCAGACAATTCTCAGACAGACCAGGAAAAACAATTTCCCCGCATTGAGTGCCTGATGTAATTTTCTCCTTTTTCAACCTGGACTCTGTGTTCCTCATGCTGGTAAACTCTGCTGCTTCTGGTCCAAATCTTTTGGTTGCCTCTAAGGAAAGGCTGATTGAAGCCCAAACATATGGTAGGGAGTTGGCAGAAAGCACATCAGATAGATAGAAATGGCTCCAGGGACTTAAAGGTAGCATGTAGTTGCCATATTACATGTACGTATGGAGAAACAGTTCATTTTGGCTGATGTTGGCTAGCTACCACAGGTGTAGTCAAGCCACAGGGGAGAAGTAAGGAAGGCAGAGTGAAGAGGTGTAGGGGCAGGTTTTCCTGCCACAAACAGGGATAAGCAAAGAAGCCCACTGATTTTGGTCCCACCTTTGTAGGACTAGGTGAAACCAGCAGCATGTATTTGTGATCTGGTAGAAGACCAGACTAGTAACAGCATTGTTGACCCCATTCCTGGACTGAACTTTGGTTGGAGGGGGAAGCAAGTGTCAATTTGTGCTTGTCATAAATTATGAAGGACTCAAGAAATGCCTTCGTTTGGAGCCTGTCAAAGTAAGTTTTGTGTGTTGCCCTCAGAGCTTACAGAGGTACCTCTCTTCCTAACAGAGCATAAACCTGAGCCTTGGTGGCCCTCTTGACTTATCCATTGGAGACAGTTGCTATTTGATTAAAGCATCCTGATGGTTCTCAGTTGAGTAAAACTTTTGTTATAAGGCAGAGCCTGAGGTTTTAGAGTTGGCGAGGTACAAATATACCAGGAAAAAAAAGGCACTGTCACTTGCGTAGCAAAGGTTTGAGAGCATCCCTAAGACTACCTGTCAGTGAAAACATGGAATAAACTTGGCTTCATTTAAGGTGCAGTCAAGGCCTGCATTGTGAGGACAGACGGGGCATTTCAGCCAAATATCATAACAAGAGCAGTCCCTGGGAACACTCTGTTTGAGCAGCATGGATGTGACCAAAGGGTAATTCACGGTGACTGCCAGAACCTCAGTGCTTTCTAAAGGAGTGACTTTAGAGAGGGCAACAGTATATTACTGTGACAAAATACTTGTACTGCCTTATCCAACTGTCTTAGCTCACAATCTACGCACATAAAAGACAAAAAAAGGAGATGTTAGAAATAATGTGAAGTGTCTAACATATGACAAAAAAGATTGCAATGATTATGGGAAATAAAAGTGAAATATAACTTTATCTGATTATGAAATTACGCAGTGGAAGGAGGATGACACTAGTGACATACTGTGTTCAGTGAGCTGTTAATAATGGGCAGTTACAGTCTGGAAAAATTTGAGAGGCGCAGCTGTAAATGTGGTTCAAGAGGAACATTAAAGATTGGCTAAATGTCACAGAGCCCTAATCTGTCTGGGGCGCTTGGGGATAAGTTGGAGCTGGACTGTGCACAGGTCCAGCAGTCTTGCAGACAGAGATGGCCCAGTTGTCATGGCTAGGGGCTTGGCCTCGGGCACTGACAGGACCAAAATGTCACTCTTGACTCTCTCTCACAAGTGACTGGGAAAGGGAGGGCTTGAAGTTATGGTTACACCTCCCTGCTCCCAGAGTTGCCCGAATATGGTTGCAAAATTATATTGTGCCCCAGTAAGACTATAGCAATCTTCTACCTTCCTAGTGCTACTTCAGTACCAACTGGTCTCTGCTCTCTGAACCCACTTGTCCTTGCCCCCTGCTTCTCTAAGGGAAAGACACTAGTGCTGCATATAAAGAAACTGTACGTTCAAAATAAGAAACCATAGCATTTTTTAATAATGTACTTTAGGAAGATGAAATGACCATAAAAAGACAAACACATTTATTTTAAAATAATGTCTGCCAAGGAGACATTTGCCAGTTTCTGGTACGATGGGGTTACTTTTGAGTGTGGAACTTTTCTCCCAGAGGTATAGAATTCTGGATGATTTTTTTTGAGAAACAAGAGTCAGATATTCAACAGATACACCCAAATGTTGAAGTCTTCCGAAAGTCTGGTTTGGATGGTGGGGTGAGAGTGGAGGACATCAGCTGTTCTAAAGAGTATGCCCTAAGTCAATAGTGATGAACTATAATTTCCATTCACATTGAACAAGTCCTATTTGGGGTCAAATTTCCAAAAAGGGGTACAAAAGTTAAAGCTACTCATATATATAATTGGTTCAGTGCAACTGGTCAGATATGGACAGATACTTAAAAGTCTCAGAATTTGCAGAAGATGGTTATTAGATCTGGATCTTATTTTAGATTCTGGTTCACTTTGTTACTTTTTCTGTCCAGAACTGAATGTGCGGTTTTGATCTTAGGCCTTAATCTTGCTTAATGCATGTTTAATTTCACCGTATCTCAAAAAGTTTTAAGGTATGTTAATGTTAGCAGGATAAGGTTCTCTGGGCAAGGGTGAAAACTTGACTTTCTCATTGAATTCCATTGGTATCAGCAGTCAGGATTTGCACTGGTATCCATGGTTTATGAGCATCCACAAACCATAAGGAATACATATATGTTTTTAAGTTTTCTTTGAGGACTTCCAGACCACTTTCCTATAATCTTGTATTTTGTTTCAGACCTTCCTTTCTGGCGTATTTCTACTCTAAAACCAAGATGTAAAAAGTTTATAGGAAGTAATAGCTATCTCATTTGTTGTCTGATGATCATAAATGATGTTGTCTGAATGATCATAATAATGGGTCAGTAATCAGAGGAAGAGTACCGCATGCCTCTTGTTGTGTAAAGGGGACACATCTGTGAATAACATTTTAGTTGGCACATCCTTAACAGACACCCAGATTGCTGATATCCACAGCTGATTGCAATGCTAGCTCTGAATAAAGAAAATGAAGCCTGTCTGCCTCAAGGCATGCTGGGAAGATAGAGTTTCTAGGAGGTTTTTAGGAGGATTGTCATGATTATATTTGTGATTTTTCTCTAACCTCAGTAATGAAGGAGTTACAACTTTATTACATCTTGAAATGTAGAATCATGGAATAATTCAGGGTGGAAGGGGCTTCCTGCTCAGAGCGGGGCCACCTTAGAGGTTGCTTAGAGCTTTATCTAATCTTGGTCTTGAAAACCTCCAACCTCCCTAGGTCACTTGGTCCTTGCTTGACTGTCCTAATAAAGCACACTTCTGTGAGGAAGTAGGAATTGCTGAGCAGGGTTTACGTGCTTTCTTGGGCACGTAGGGAACAAGACAAAATGGCTTTCCAACCTGCAAGTTTCAAGAACCAGGATGAGAAGCATTCTGGGAGAGCACAGAAGAAAGAAAGGTGAGTTTTGTTTGGTTTTGTGCATCCTGTTTCTAAGGGTGGTGGGAGCATGGGTTTGTGCAACTGTAGGGTGCAATGGGTGTGATAATTCTCTGCTTTGGTCTACCTGCTTTCTTCAAAATACTGTTTTGTGATACCAACAGCACTTGGAGAGTCAATTTCAAACTAGTGCCATTGAAATATCAAATAGTTGACAGAAAGGTCAGTGGCTATTTAGTATTAAAACTGCAAAACTTATTTTTATGCAACAAAGATAATAGGAGCCTGAACAGCAAAAATCACACTAACATAGTAAGGCTAAATGGACAGCACTCGGGTTTTAAAATAGTGGAACAGAATGTTGAATGCCATTCTGATAACCAGAAGGTGTTTCGCAGATCTGCTGAATGGGACATAAATAGTCTTGAAAATGTGTGAGTAACATAATGGTGAGAAACATTCTAAGGAGGTAATACAACAATAAATATCCTAGTTTTTGGCCAAACATACATGCGGTGCAAACAATCCTTTCTGTGACTTGAACAAGAAAGTAAAAGGGTTAGCAGAATTAGAATGCGCTGAATGAAGTCAGATGCTACCTGACTGAAGTGATGGTATGGCCGCCATATACCGGTATGGAAGTAGACAAAGCTAACAAGTTACCTCTTAGCCCGTGACAAGAGCTGAGAAGGTCAAATCTAAATTATTATTACTTCTTTAAATTTTTTAACTTTTTTTTTTCCCCTCCAACCTGTGGTTTTGGCATCTTGAGTTAGAATCTTCTCCTTGGGCAGATAAGTTCAAGTGTTTCACTGCAGAATTCCACTGACACATAAGATGTACCAAAATCTCTCTGACTGGACATAATGATTGATGATGTGTTTATTTGGGACAGAAATTATTACGTGTTATAAAATTTATGTAATGTACACCGAGCAAAAAAAGCCTTAAATTGAGTGAAAACTAATATCCAATTGGGATGAGTAAGACTGGTTATTGAGGAAACCTACTATGATTTGTGCATCGTGACAAAGGAATTTGAACGTAAGTAAGGTAATTGGACAAGTGGAAAAACTTCAAAAGAAACAGGCCACCCAGAGATTCACAGACTCATTACTATTTCTAAGCGACCCTATTCCCTGATTTATCATAAATATTCCACTGAGCATTTGCTAGGGGACAATGGCAAATGCTGCTGTGATTACAAGGGGAAAGACTTGGGGAACTGTCACAGAGGAACTGAAACTAATTTTTCTCAGTTTAACAAAGAGTCCAAGTTGATACAATTTTATGTGGGTTAGAGACTGCCCTTCTGAAAGAAGACAATCTGGGGGCATATCCTTTCAACACACAGATTTAACTGCAATAGAACTATACCCAGATTGGGAAATACAACTGCTGGGTATTGGATTGACTTATGAGTGGTTTCATGAATACGTTTGTAAATCACTTGAGGTAAAAACAGACCATATACCACAGGAATCTATATGATAGAAACTACTCTACAGATAGCCTTTTTAGCTTCATAAAGTGGCCATAAAATTGAAAAAGCCCTTCACTTTGAAATTCTGGCTTGAAAAGGGCATGATTAGAATATCCATGATTAGGAGAGGAAACATGAAGTGGTCTATGAGGGCTCTTTTCAGGGAGATCCTTGCCTAAGCATAGATTTTTTGCAAAGGTGTTGGAAGCGTAATGGAACATGCTGAGATGGGGAGGGCGTCACTAGGTAGTGTCAAAATGTCCCTGTGCTGACTGTTGGAGAAGTGCTAATGGAATTTTAAATAATCTTTTCTGCTCCTTAGGTCTCATAATGTGTAGCTTTCTTTACTCCATGGACCCAAGTACATTATCAGGGTTTAAGCATTAACATGTTTCTAAGAAACAGAATGCTGGAAAACAAACAAGAATTTGAAACAATAGGAAGATTTTGCTTGCTTTTGTCTGAATCTTATTCATAATTTGTATGGTTTATATTATTTATTTTTTTTTAATGAAAAAGGTCTTGTTTAAATTTAAATTGTTGTATGTTACATTTCATAAAGCAACCGTTTATAAATTTGAAGTATAACCTCCCCCTTCCCCCACATACAGGATTCCAGATGAATTAATAACTGATTGTGTTCAGCAGTCCATAAATTTCTACTCTTTTCAGCCAACCTCTTTTGAATATTTGCATGGGTTAGCAGAAATAGTTCGGTTATGAGAATATATTCTGGAGAGTTTAACAAATTTATTCACATGGAGCACTATTGCAAAACATATCATACATCTCGCTGTACAAGGATGATGTTAGAGACTTAGGGGCAGAAGAACGAAAGTTTCGGTGCCAGAATGTAATGGGTTTCTTGAACCGAAGGTAGTTAACCGTGGTTAGCCAAAAAAACTATACATCAAGAATGACGAATCGGGCAGCAAACCTACTCCAAGAATGTACAATAGTTACCATTAACGTGTCTGAGAATATTTAAAGCAAAGCAATGAGACTTCTGCTAAGGGAATAAGTTGATGATCTTAAAAGTGCCCTTTCTTATAAGCACTCATGATGGTGAATGCTCTCAGAAGAGAACATCAGGAGTCACTGGCTTTCTGTTTCTTGAGAACAAACGTAAAGAAGCCAATGCAGCCATTAGAAATGGAAAGCCACAGGAACAGTAAGTATGAACCTCCAGCAGTGCTTCCAGTTTTAGAGTTGGTTAGGCAGCCTCATGAGCTTCAGAGTGTATAATGACACTGTGATGGCAAACCATGGAGGATCAGAGGTGATTATTGCTAACAGAGATCCAAAAGGCATCAGTACAATCTGCTTATGGTTGTGAGTAATTCTGAGAGTTTACCCTGTCTTCTCTCCTATAGGTATTGATTTATGCTTTACTAATTGCTTGAATTCATCTGTGGTAGTTGTTGGTTTTGGTTGAAACATCTGCTTTTCTTATCTAATTTTCCGAGATTAAAAAATATCTGGAGGGCAAGGGGATATAGTTTAGCTACTAAATCCAGTGGCTGGATCTTCTATGACCCAACCCATATCCTATGGCTAATGCCAGAAAATACCAGCAGTCCTTTGTGTTACGTTACAATGTCTAATATGCTGAAAGAGTATTGTCTTTTGTTAAATGAAACAATCTTTCAGCAGCTCCTCAAATAAGTCATATAACCAGTAATTTTGTGTTCCACAGTGAAGGCTGAGATGCTCACTTTGCAGTTCAGAATCGTCACCCAGCTTCTTAGCTGTAACAGTAGGGCTCTTTTAATGGGTAATCTATTGTTGCTCGAATATTACTAGTGCCACTGGCAGAGGGTTACTGGTGTCATGTAACCATAAGCATTTGTGTGAATGAACTCTGAGTTAGTAGTTCCTCTGGCACATCACACCCCTTTTCAATGAAACAATGTACCTATTTGGAAAAAAATCAACCAGTTTTAACTCTTTGGTGGTGTTCCGTCTGTGCTGCTTCTCAGATTCAAATAATTTTGCCTAGAAAAATTTTCAAATACTTTTCAAGATCTATTAGGACATAGTTACGTTCATATCACATATTCCTGCATTATTGATCAGTATTTTAATGTTATGAGACAGCTGCAGTCTTTTCCAGTAAGCTTGTTCTTTAAAGGGTATCTACACGGTCTACTGCAGAACACTGAACTTTCTTTCTTCCTGCATATGTGTACATTCATCCTTGCTGAAAACCTGTAATATTAATAAAGTTTAAGCCCAACATCCTAGGGAAGAACAGTAGTAATGACGTTCCTAGAAAATAAAAAATTTCAGAAGGTGTTTTCTGCTTGTAAATAAAACCAACAGAAACAGTTTCTCCCTTGCAGACATGGGGTAATAAAAAAATAGAAGTAATTTCAGGTGCTGATGGATTCGGAAAGGTTTAAGTACAGTAATTCACCTTTATCAATGATGTAGCAGTATCTCTAACAACTTTAATGCTGAAAACAGTATCTTTAACAGGGACAATAAACTTTCTGAGGGAAGGTTAATTTAATTTTCAGAAAAATGTGAAAACAGTACACTCTATGACTAAATTACTGTTGCATGCTACAGCAACATAGATTTCAGCCTTCAATCACCAATGGAAATTTTCTTATCCCAATTGAGGAAAAAAAAGTAAAACAAAACACTTCTTATTTGTCTGCCAATTCTGAGATTTTTAGAAAAATAGTGAAAATTCTGCATGGAGTCTAAGAGATGAAGGGTATAAGTTATTTTGGGAGCTGGTGAGATAAACTGGACAGTAGTTTGTAGGTACTGCTGTATTAGGTCAGACAAAATCCATTAACATCACTTCTGTCTGTGGCTGATGGCACGTACTTAGGGAAAGAATATAAAAAGGTAGAGTATGGACAGATACTTCCACTGGTATAACTCCCTGAGATAGAAGCTTATAAGCCCAGACACTACCTCTCTGTATTTAATGGAGTTTGATTTATTTGCCTTTTATAAAAATATTTCAAAGCACTTCATGAGCTCATGCATCTGATTATTTTTTCCAAATCCTGCAGCAAGGAGTTCCATAGTTAAATTACACCTTATTAATTAAAATACTTCTTTTTCATTTACTTTGGTTAATAACTTAATGTTCTATTTTGGTGACCCCTGGGTGTTTTTTTTTTTATCACAAACAGTGACAATTGTGATTTTATAGTTGCTCTTGCATGTCTTCAGCTCTCATTTGTCTCTTTTTCAAGGCTGTAGAGCTCCAGGTTGATTTGTCCTCAAATATATGCTACTCAACACTTTTTATCCTTCTTGTCATCCCTTTTTGTACTGTTTTTAGTTCTGGCGTTTTCTTTTTGAGAAGAAGCTACCAGAACCACTAACATGGTGGCTTCATGATGTTTTCTGTTTCATTTTTGACAGCAGATGCTTAGGGAAGTATATTAGAGAAGTTTATCATACAGAGTTGCTCTACTCTTCCAGTGCCTAGAGTTTAGCTAGTAGCAGAACAGGTCTTTTGTCAGTTAGAAACGTCTACAGCAAAGACTAACCCCAGTTCTATTATCCAATTTACTGTGCAGCCCTGCATTTTTCAGGGCAAAAATGGTTGGGTATAGGAAGGAAGAAAGAATCGGGAGTATCTTAATTTAGAGGGAGGAAGCAGTGTGAAAATCTGGCCTAAGAAATACAGTCTGGATTAGAATTCTAGTTGTTCTCTTTTTTTTTTTTTTTTTAACATAGTTACTTGGGGCTGGAGGGGGGAGGTTCAGTGGTTGAACCCAAGATAAATAAGTACTTGCGGTCAGCCCAAAATCAGATTTTTGTGTGAATCGAAACAAATAGTCATTGCCAGTAGGAATGTTCAAACCCGTATGGAGAAAATGCAGTTTCTAGGGTCTGATCTCAACAGCAGAGGTTCTCAACAAATATTCACCTTTTGCACCATATGCTTTCATGACCCATTGTAACCCCACATCCTGTTGCTGTGAATAGGAATAAAGACTTTCCTATACATGTTTTCATTTTTCCTGTTTCTGAAAGAAACGAAACGTTGTTTAACAGCAAATCTAATTTGGATGTGATTATTACTGTTGAGAGAATAAGTACTGGCTGGCTGGGTAGGGAGCCAAGAAAGGTTTCTAGCCACAAGCAAAGAAAACAGCAAGATGGGACTCAGCAACTCCATGCCCTTGCCAAAAGGGTAACACCAAGATTGAGGGAAGGTCTCTCTCTCTGAGGCATAAAGAAAAGACTTTTGCATATTGGGTACTGGAGTATGCCACTAATTAGTTATAGTCCCATAAGACCTGTAAGCAAGTGGGAAGAGATCATAAGCATCTGGTGTTTGTCATGGGAAGACAGACAGGAAAGGCACAGGACTGTTGGCATTTCTTTAAACTTTTGTGTGTCTGCAAAAGAAACGGGGGTTCATAATTTTTTCTGAGGGAGAAGACTCAGATGCTTTGCTCCACTCACTAGTACCATCTTGGCTGTGGTTGATTTGAAGTAAATGGGAAGAAAGGTTGAACCACTGTGTTTCTCCCACCTCCACTGGTCTTACAGCTGTATCTAGCTCTCAGCAAAAATATCGTAGTGAGAGAAGTAAATAACTGTACACTAACTTTGTGTTGAGAGAGAGAGAATGAGGAAATTGGGATATAGGTTTACCACCACCCCCCCATTGTGGTAGAGAACCTCATCTGTAAGAACAGCCAGCAAACTATGAGATCTTAGACCCTGATAAGCAAGATATTTAACTCCACCCTGAAATTCCTCAGATTGCACACAGTCCCCAGAATCCCAGGTTCCTTGGAAATTTTCTTTGGCAAAATTTTTAATGACAGTGGAGAACAAGTGCAGGACAAAGTGAATGTAACAGAAGACTGCCAAAAACTAGTGTCCGGCATATGCAGTCAATAAGTTGTATAACCTGCATGATTCCAAAAGTTGTGTTTCCCTTTAGATGCAGTGGGCTTGCTCCAAGTCAGTTTTATTCTCTTATGTATTGCTTACACCTTCGTTGCATGCTTGTATCACTACAGTTGCAAAGAAACTACAGTTTTTGCTAAGCCAGTAGCTGTTGCTGCACATGCCTGGAGTAGTTGTATGGCTGAGAACTATCCCCCAGTTAAGTTGAAATGGAGGGTGTTCAGTAGCTCACTGTGGGACTGTGTTACTTATAAAAATAGAAAGCATTACTTACAACCAAAATTGCGATTGCTTATACACATCCATTAACCGATAAAGGTTATGGAGAACTTGCCATTGAACTTATTTAAATAGTTTGGTTGGAAATACTTTTCCTTTACAAAATTCAGCGAGGAGTGAAAACTGGATGTATTTTTTAATATATTGTTTTTTAAGAAAACACTAAAAATCCCCTACAGAAAGCAAGTATCCTTGCAAAAAGTTGTTGGTTTGGGTTTTTTTTCTTGCCAAATCCCCAGTTTTCAATCACATAGTTTCAACAAAAAATTTCAGGCAGCCCAAAGAACAAGACAGTTCAAATGAAGTCTGTGAAGTGCTCTTAAAATTGCGAGGATGGGTAAAGTCCTACAAAGAAAAAAATGTTAAACTGTTTGGACCACAAAGGAATATTTGGGGAGTGTACTAAGACTTGTCTCTGTCTTGTTGATTTGCCCTGAAACTGCTAAACAGCTAATGAAGCAAAAGTTCAACTCGAACAGTTTAATCTAGAGCTGACTGAAAAAATACTTGGAGTAAAACATTTCAATATAAAATGGCTTTTTTCCAAAACCAGAACTTTCAGGAAAAGCTTTCAGTTTCTTCTAAATTTCATTTTTTTTTATTGGAACCAAATATTTTGGTCTTCTATTCATCTCCTTTTCTTTTTTTTTTTTCCTTCCATCCTCCATGAACCCTACTTTCTTTTGCCACTGAGTACAATGTAAAGACTAATGTCTAGGGACTATTTCTGAATACAACGTAAAGAAGAATGTCTAGGTACTATTTATTCCCAAAACTTTCTTTAAGTTTTTTGTGGTTTGGTGTTTGTTGTTTGGTTGTGGTGGTTTTTTTTTCCCTTTTGTGACCTTTCAAAACATTCTCAACTTTGGAAATGTTGGGGAGTAACAAAAGGGGGGAAAAAATATTTATTTGTAACCCTGCAAATTTTTCAAAGTAGAGAAAGCTTTGAAAAGCTGCAGAATAGCAGATTATCTGCTGAATAAAATTAATGATGATCACAGAAAAAGAATGGGCTGAAGAACAGAATTTTAATTTAAAATTAAAGACAAAAACCTCATGCTTCAAGCCACATATGAAACAGCAATATCAGTACCTTCTGTAAAAATGTTTTTTTCCCCCAGAGTCATAGGCTTCAGTGTCAGGAAAAATCATCAAATTATCCAATTTTCCTGTAGATTGCGGGCCACAGCATGTCATCAGTTATTCCTGTTTGAGCTTAGTAGCTGTGCCCAATTAACACGGGACTTCTGGGATTGCTAGTGAACCTCCATTTTGTTCATAAGTTTTCCAAGTTTGGCAGGTGCTGTTGACCACCACTTGAAACTTGCCTAATAATCTTGCCATTGGCCATCAAAGACTGGAGAGCTACAGGCACGCTATATATGTCTCTCAAATCTTCCAATGCATTCACAGTAATGGCTGGATTTCAGTATAGACATGCCAGGGCTCCTTCAGAAACACCTAGCCTTGATACCAGGGTTTGTGGCTGCAAAACAAACCCAAGGACATGGCTAAATGCTTAGGCACTTGGTCTGCACTGAACTCCAGCCTGCTGCAGATGGCCTCCTGCCTGAGGCATCTCAGGTCTTTCATTACTGCCGTTCTTATTGCTGCACAGAGACATCTTTAGACACAAGCTTAAATATTTTACTGACTCTAGACCTTAGTTAATGTAAAATATCAGTCAGAGCAGTAATTGGGATTCTGGGAAAACAATAATCTGGCATAATCTATGGACTGAACGCAAATGAAACATTTACATTAATAGCAAGGTCACACTGTTTGAAGCATCTGAAGAAGACCCCCAAAGGAGGACAGCAGATTACTGCTGAGCTTTTTGAGTGAAAGTCAGGTGTCAGGCTGTGAATGTGCCAGGCTCTCACTGAAGCCTCCCTACAAATGTTAAGGTTTGCCAGGTTTTCCAAACTGCCAGTTGGCAAGGAACAACTGCATGGCACCATGGCCATGGTCCCACTACGAAGAAACCCGCTGATATTGATGGGAGTACTGTCTTCTGCTTTCCTTGGCTGTGCATAACTTCAATGTTCACCATTACCGTTGTTTTTATTTGAGAACGGATAGTGAAAAGTCTGGGAGAAGAGTCAAGGGGCATAGAGACAAGAGACAATGGAATGGGGCTATGGTGATGAAACAAACAGGAAGGATTTTTGCAGTATCCTGAATTTTAAAGAATGGGTGCAGGAAAAATATGTCAAGAGAAAGCAACAAGTAACTGTGAGACTAGGAAGAAGTCCAAGAATGGTTCTTGATTTTAAACAATATATGATCAAGTTTAAAGGCTAAAGGAAGAAAACAATTCAAAGGAGTAAGAGAATCAAACAGAAGAGCTTTTTGTAGTTGTGAGGAAGAAGGAAAAATACGTAGGAGAGGAGAATTTAAAGTAGAGAAACATAACATAGGAAAGAAAAGTAATGATTTGAGAAATGTGTGTCAAAGTTGATTCAGAAATAATAGCTTTGAGTAGGTGTGAAGAGAAGAAAAAAGATCACAGAGGAAGTGGCAGGGGACACAGAAAACACATGGGGATGAGAAAAGAGTCAGGAGCTCAGAGAACTATAACAAAGCATTGTAAGAAGGAATATTTTGGGGTAAAAGGCTATTCTCCACCCCTCCCATCCCATTTTTTCCCTGTTGTTTGTTTATATCCCAATGAAGACAGTGGGATCTTTCTATCTCTGTCAATGCTGTTGAAGCTTTTGCTTTGCTGGTTTGATAACCATCCCCATCATTGGAGGATTTGGTATGCGAAACTAGAAGAATATGACCGTACATACTGTCAACCATGCGTGCTTAGCTAACGGCACAGGAATCAAGCCGAGACTGACTCTAGCAAATTAAGCAATGCCAGGGAATGTTCCTGAGAGCTGAAGACCACTTTTCTGTATTAAATTGTTAGCATGGATGCTGGCAACACTCTGACCCAGGTCAGATAGCACTCTCCTAGACAATTCCCAAGTATGGCTCAGGAGTTAATGCATGCCAAGGGCAGTTCCCAGTAGGCAGTTTGGATGCACTCACCCCAGTTTGGCGGGTAAGGGAAGTGAACGGGATTGAGGCAGCCTATTCTGTGCCAGATGTGCTGTGGGCCAGGGAACATTCCTTAGCACATTTAGTTTACTAGCATGGATGCAGCCAAAGAGTGCATTGTTTCCTCTCTTTAAAAGAGAGGATGCAGTTACTCCTTAGCTTAGAACAAGGGCAGCTTCCTTTAGATAGGAAAAGGTAAAGAGTTGGAAAGCTGCTGGAAGAACAGCCCTGAGTCTCTGAAGGGGAAGAGGCAAGATACACACAGAACAACAGAAGCACCTCCAGGCAATGGAAAAATAGGGGACTGTGACATTAGAAGTGCCTGTATAAATCTTGGGGGAAGTGGGGCAGGGAACTAAAGTGAAGATAGAGCTGTATCTGGATGTCCTGAAACCATCGCCTGCCATGCTGAAAAGTATTAGTGCCGCATTTGTACAGGTGATAACATACAGGATCTTGTCCATGCCCACACTTATAGGCACTAGGGCAGAATATTATACATGGAAGTGGGCAGTGTGACTTGTTTAGCATCTTCTCTAATGGCTATGCTCAGGAAAGTAGTGAATTGTGGTGCTGCAGGCAGGACATGCAGTCTAGAAGCAACAGGGTTCTAGTGTGAAATGTGCAAATGCTCAACCTACAAATTGGCAGATGATCTCATGGAGAGACCTGGAGGTTGGGTACAACTAGACCTGGAAGTAAGTACACAGCTTTCAGGTTTCTCCTCACTTCCTGTTAACATTAGTTAACTTCCACAACATACTGAAGATGAAATATTCCTTATAAATTTATAATTAATGTATTAGAAAAATTATTTTGTTTTACTGGCTTATGTCATTTGTGCCTTTGTACCTAGATCCAACCAGCCAGCTGAACTAAAATACTGAGTAAAACCAACTTTTAATGTGAATACTGTGTCAGGGAATACAGCCTTCTGTTGTGCCAGAAGTGTTGCTCTTCTGCGTTAGCAAGCAGAGTACACAGGAAGATACTGCATTTTTGCAGGACATTGGAGAGTTTAACAATGGAGTGCAGTGCTGTGATCTTGTCAAATGAAATCCTCTGGACTTGTATTCTCCATCTGTTTCCATTCAGGTCAAGTGCACGTGCTTCTCATTTATTACTGTCTGTCATGTGCATGACAGGAACACCTAGAGGCCCCACCTGAGATCAGCTCCCGCCCATCCTAGATACTGTGCAGAGACTCATACTAAGACACAGCCCTTAACTCAGAGTTTATAGTCCAAATGGCTATGACAAAAAAAAGGATGAAGTAAAACAGCATCAGGCGGAAGATCAAGAGCTACAATGCAAGCAGATTAAGATGATTGGCTTTATGTCAATGAGAGTTTTGTCATTCATTTCCATGTGACCTGGATTTCTTCCCTGGCTGACTTGTCCGAAGCTACAGGGGAAGTCTGCATCAGAGACAGGAATTGAACTCTGAGTCCCTGTCCTGTGACATCACCCGTCCTGCCAAAGGGGTAGGATGTTTTAGATATGTTCCATGCATGCATCTCTCAAGAAAACTAATGGAAGTTGTACATGGTGAGGACCTACAGGATTGGGTCATTTGTCCCTTGTACATCCTCTCCATTCATCTCTTGGTAGAACCTTTGAGTTCTGACTGTGAGAGATGAGTAAACTCGGCAGGTTCACAAAGAAGGCACATAAGAACCTTTTACAGCTTGAGTGTGAGCTTAGGGTTGGAAGGAATCCAAAACCTCAAAAGGAAATTCAGCTGAAATGACCGTTTTTGCCTGGTTTGGGGTCAAAACTTAGTGAAAACAACACTTCAGATGGTTTCTATATAAAAAAACCATAAAGCCACCCAGGTTTATAGAAAACCACCTCAAATGTTCTTACTGTGCAGCCAGGTTCAGAAAGAAGGTATGGAAAATTGAGTAATACTATTCAAGTTCCAAGTTGATGGCAAAGGTTCAAAATATTTTAAACCTGCTCCACTCTAGGTTCATTTCACTTCTAAAGCTTGGCATAAATCCAGCAGCTACCTAAAATGGTATAGTACCAAGCTGCTTAACAGACATTCGTAGCCTCCTCTACCAAGCCATTTGCTAAGCTTTTTTTTTTTTTTCTTGATATTTACATTTAAAACTCCTTCCTCAGGGACTCATGTTGATCCTGTCAGAAAATTCATGATTCCCAGTGTTCCTTGGAATTTTATTCTCAAGAATTTTAGTATCAGACAGGTCCACCCCAGCAAAAGAGATAAAATGCTAAGGTCTAAATTAAATATAGTCCAAGAGTTCTTGATGATAGGCCACCAGCCTGTTCCTGTAAAAAGACAAGGCTATAGAAATGCAGCAAACCAGTTATTTTGGTAGAGGTCATAAAGTTTTGTTCTTGCAACAGTTGACAGCTGTCATCTCACAGGAAATATGTGCAATGCTTTCTTCATAGAATGCGAGTACTCTGCTTGAGTCCAAGCTAGATAGTCACTTGCTGGTAATTAAGTCAAGTGCAAAAAATTGCTATGTTTTCTATAAAGTCTTTCTTCTTGGGAAAGTCTACCAATGGTGATGCTCTCATGAAGCATTCAAAAAAGTAAGAATTTGAATTCACTAAATGTGATCAGAACCTCTTTTCTGAACAAAAGGTTGTATGCACAGACATACTTGAAGAATTCTGGGTAGAAATTCTAGTACCTGTGGATCCTGTACTGCCTGTTACCCATAGTGAGGTAAGAAAAGCTGCTCATCGTGGCATTTGAGCAATGTTCTTAACACAAATGTGAATCAGGATAGTATATTTAGTCCAGGACTAAAACACAAAAGCAGATAAAACAGAGATGAAAAGTAACTTCTCCATAATGCAACAGATTAGTTACTCTGTGTGTGCAGTTTTAGTAGCCTTCTGGTTGTCTTAGTATTCTCTGAACCAAGAACAAGGTTTTCCTAGGAAAATCAACATTGTGCTTTCAGTTTTACTGAATTTAAAGCCTGCTAAAGTTAGCAGTAGCAGTCATGTTATATGGATACCATTCCTCCTGCTAGTTTCTTTTATAATGATGGGTAACAAAATTAAGATGGAGGAGAAAGAAATAAGGAGGATATAAATTGCAAATTAACTAGGTGACGTCTAAACCATGAAAGATGAAGCCTTAGGTCATTTTACTTACATTTGTATTGTGTTTGCTGTCAGATAATACAGTAGCTGATAGGATACAGGTGACCTAGGGAATTACCTGCAATTAGATCCTACAAATATTACAAAGGAGGAATTTTGTCCAGCCTATGAGAGGGATAAGTGCTTTGATAAGAAAACTTGTGATTTCATTTCAGTGCTACCATCTGGTGGGCAAAATGCAGACAGCAAAAATCACATTGTTATAACACTGGAACATTCTGATACAGTGAGTTTTTGTTTTATTTTGTGAAGGAAACATAAGATATTATTAAAACAACTTGAACATCTGGTTTGGGGATAAAGTCATTTTTCAGAGTTGCTGCCAAGCCTCAGGGCCAAGCGCAAAGAGAACAACCTTCCCTTCCAGCCTCTCCATAATGCATAACACCAAACTGTAAAATTTCATGTCCAACACAAATGAAGAACAAAATATACTGGAGATATAGCTGTACCCATCTAGAGAAATTCACCTGATAGCTCAAAAGCCAGGGAACTGTATGAAATTAAAGCTGCAGAATTTTAAAAGCCAATGGCAGGGAAGGGGAATTGTGTTTATTTTAGTATGGGTAAGCTAAAGACAAAGTTACATCAGGCATTCTGAGGAAAAGAAGTGGAAAGGAAAATCACTAGGAAATCTTTGTAATTAGTTATTGAAAGGCTCTGTTAAAATGCTGTAATGAAGAGCAGTGCTGTTTTCTTTGGTACACTTAGAACTTACAATGTGAAGGTGGAAACAAGGGTCAGATCTGATCTTCTCCAACTACTGCCTGAACTTTTGGGATCTGGAAGAAAAGGGACTAATTGTTCCAATTTTGCATTACTTACTTTCAAACGAATCTGGCCCCAAACCTCAAACATTTATGCAAACTTCTTGCCTGTCAAAATGTACGTAACTGGCATAACCACATGACTTTAAGTTTTACAAAACCTTGGGAGAGATTTTACTGAAAACAATTCTTCAGGGTTGACGTTCTGGTGTCATTAACCTTAGTGTGGCTGAGATTTTACCCCTGGCATTCTTCATCTTTCCTATACTGTCATTTTCTCAGATGTAAATAAGAACTAGCCACTGATGTTTCAAATGTTTCGAATCCCTACTCAAATGCTCTCTTTGCCCATCTGCCTGCACTCAATAATGAACTGTCTTTTAAAATGTGATTGAAGTTATATTATATCATCTGGGATCACTGTGACCTTTAACCTGGCATAAATCTATGAAAAAGAAACCCAGCTTAGCAAAATTTAATCAATAATGTGTTTTTTTTGGAGCAGGTGTGAATACAATATTGCTGGTCTCTGAGACTGATACATTAAATCCTTTGATTTAACTCGGCAGACTTTATATAATAATCTGCTGTGTTTAAGTGCTGATATTGGTATTTTTTGAGTCTTGGGTAATGTAAATCTACTACTCCAGAAGGTCAGCCAGTAGGTGACTTAATGTCTCTAAGAACTTCCACTAATGAGTACAACAGTAATTCATGATAATTTCAACCTTGGTAATAAGGTTCACAGAGATCTGGTCAGGCATTCCAAAACTCCAGCTTCATCAGGAAATTTGTACTGTGGTTGAATAAGAATAAATAACCCTTTTCTGAGATTTGTCTCGTATATTGCTCTCCTGAGTTCCTGCCAGCCTGTCAAGTAGAACAAATATCCATTCTTCCAGTATAGATTAAAATTACTTCTATTTTTCCTACTACAGTCTCGGCCCTTGACTTACAAGTGATAGTGATCAGATGCAAGAAAGACTGAGATGAGTTACTGTGTTGTATGTAAAGAAATGGAAACTGTTTTTTGACTCTTGATAAAATATGTTCCTGGGGTTTCTGAGGTTTGAGCCCCTCTATGCATTTGATGTTGAAAAGGTGAAAAATTATTAGAAATTCTCAGATTTTAATGCCAGAAGAGCAGAAAGAACAACTGCTGTTCATTTAATCTGATTTCCTACTGCAAGTATTTCAAGGGCGTATGGAAGTTTGAGGTGTGTTTTGGTTTGCTTTTATTTTATTCTTTTTTTTAATGCAAGGGTATTCTCATTATTTGCAGAAAGATCTCTTTTTGGAGTACCCCAGAAATTCAGTGATTGCTCCTGTTAAGACCTTCTATGCATAGGAAATGACACATACTGCCTCCGAGATTCTGCTTCTCCCGTATGCAGTGTTCTGTATTTTTTGAGGGGCAATACTGATTGGAACAACTTTTGCCAAATGCTGAGCTCGAAAGGACCTTGGTGTCTACCTGGGAGTTTGATACTGTGTGCTTTCCCTGGGCTTAAGGGGTTAGCCAGGCATCTCTTGTCAGAGACGGGCTACTGGGCCAGACAGAGCTTATCTGAGCCTGGACAGGTGTTCTTGTCTTTCTTAGCGTGCCTATGTGAGACCCAGTTACCTAGGAGGTAATATTTTGCTTTCCTTTATGGCAAAATCACTTCAAAACCCCTAGGCCCAAAAGAAGAGCTGCTGCTGTCCGGTATGGCGTGGTCCTCCCACCTTGGGAAGCACGGCTGCCTGTCTCTCTGGACTGAGACCTCAGGGGAGTCCGGGGTCCGGGAGCAGTTGCCTCGTGCCAGAGGCCCTATCCTGACTCCATGGTACTGGGCCTCAGTTCCAGTTAAATTCAAAATTTACCATGCGCCCTAACTCCCATAGGGATAAAGTCTCCTCTGTGTGAGAGGCAAATGATTTTTGGCTCCCTCATATACTGAATTATACTGACTTTCTATCTTTCCCCCTTCATTTCAAGCCCTTCCTGTATAACACCAGCCATAAATTATTCCCTAGGAATTCCTTTATTCAACATATTTCTTCTTTTTGATTGCTATGGTATCTTTTACAAGGAGTTTCAGTTCTAATTTCAAGACTTGACCTGACAAATTTTTCTTCCCCTTCTCAATATTCAGTCACCCGACTACGTATGTGTGCGTGCATTCATTTATTCCCTGGCTTTGAGATAGGATAGTATATGCCCAGAGAATAACGTAAATAACATGCCTGAAAGAAAAGGAATGGAAAGAAAACTGTGAGGATTCCTTACTCAGGTTTTAGTGCCTTGTGAAGAAAAATTGATTTTGACATTTTTTCACAATTTTTGGTTTGCTCTTCGTGGTAGTTTACGATAACCGTTTTGAGCTAAGTATTCCTTACAGAGCAGGACTGTAAACAACATCTCTGTGTCAGGTTAAGGTGTTGGTGGTTTTGTAGCAACAATATTCCTTTGAGATGATCCAGGAGATCAGCTAGGTTTTTCCCTTTCATCATACCATTTTTTTCTTGTGACCCCCACAGATGGGTACATGAAAGTTGTCTTGGGCTCTGGTCTTCCATAGGCAGCATGATTGTCACCATGGAATGATCTTCTCTTTTATGAAGCTATTATGACCTTCATAATTTTCTTCATCGCAGACCACAGTAATACCAGTCTTGCTGCTAGTGTCCGTGTCATTAAGTGTACTCACAGATATTCCAAAAAATAAGCAAATAGAGTTGCTTGCTTCCTCCACAGGGGGTCCAAGTTGATTTTTAAACTGAGAGTAGCAAAGATGGAGTCCTGCAAAGACTGTATATTTTTTGATATGTCTAGCAATACTAGATTTGAGAGAGGCAATTTCCTGTATTTAATGTTTTAGCATGCTGAGTGGTGAAGTAATGACTATTTTCAATAACAGCACTATTTTTTTCCAGTGGAAGCTCATTCCCTTTTCATACAGCAGCTGCTTCCTACAGGACGACTTTAAGGCTCCACGCATTACAAAGAGGTATTGAAAGCGACAATGGCTGGATGTGCTTCAAGTATGTCGGAAGAGAACCCTACTGGCCCTCAAAGTGCCTGGGATGGGTGGCATGGGATCAGAAGGTGCAGAATGGCGCTCCTATTGGATCCAAAGCTGCAGGAGTCCATCTGCTCTGGGCTTTTGTTATTAATCTGTGCATTAGCAATAATTTCACATATATTCTGCCAATTCCCCTGGCTTGTCTGGTTCCTTCCGCCAGATTTTTCGGCCTGTCTTCTGGAGCCTTTCTCTGGGGTATCGCTCCCACCTCCTTTATGTCAGAATGGATAACAAGGCACTTACCTCAGTAAGCCAGCAGAGTTTATACAGCATTTCCCAGCAGGCTTCACTTTGTATAATGAGACAGGTTGTCTCTGGCAAGGACTAGTGACTTGTGATACAGTCCTTTTAAAAGTTATGGTAAAATAGGGTTTACAGTGATACTGGCTATTGAGAACTGGATTTCTCTGGTGATGTTGACAGAGTTTTTCTTCTTCAACATTTTGTCTCTTAGCAATAGTATCATTTATTTTATGAACTTGTGAATGCTCTTATGATCCTTTTGCGGCCAGCAATGGTGTCTGGCACTAGAACATTTGATTATGGACAGCAGAAGAGAAAGTGAAAATGTAACCTCCCTATAGAAATTGTAGAGATTTCAGGGGAGAAGTTGTATTGAACATACAGATTACAGGAGAACCTTCCTGTGTAACTGGCTGGCTTCCCAGGGTTTGCTATTGGTGCAGTATATAATAAATGGCACTATCACCATTTCCTTTCTTTCTGCTGATTTTTTTTGAACAGTACCACAGCATAATGAGTGAAATTCTTGGATTCCTGCACTAGCTTTTTCAGGACCCAGTAGACTCTAGTGAAATTCCTTCTTTTTTTTTTCCTTTTCTGTAGCATCAAGCTATAGACACAAGAATTTCACCAGACCTATGGAACACATTCTAATGACATTCTTGAGTTTGCCGTTATACTTCAACTCTATAGATGAGGGGAAAAAAGGGCATTTTTTAAAAAATACTGTGTCCACTAATCCCAGTCTTGGGGTGGAACTGGTTATAACTGCTGCCATTTTCAAATAGGGTGTTCCCCAGAGTCTGAGTTGCTCCCTGCCCTGCTATCTGTGATAGGACAAGGCAAATATAAGAGTCTGAGAGTTCATGAAAACATCATTCTCATGAGTCCAAAACTGTCAGTGGTATACAGGCTGAGCATAGTCCTATGGAAGTAGGTGATTATGTTTGCATGTTGTCAGTAGGAACTAAACTATGGCATTTTAAGCACTTGTAGCTAGATCCCTTCTTACAGTAAGAAAAAAAAAAAGCTCAGGTTTTTAATTCATGGGAAAGGTAATGAATAGTTTTGGGCAAACCTTAAAGGAGTGCACTGAGATTAAGCTAATCTTGTCCTTTGGGAGACTTAAAAGCTGATCTTCGCTGTACAGATCTTCCTTGCTTAAGGGATGACATGATAAAAGATTTCTTCTGTAACGCTTCCTGATAATGATCAAGCTTGGAGAAAATTTCCCATCTTTCCTAATTTATTTAGAAGATACAGATAATCCCAGTGAAATTGGAGGGTCTCCTTGCCTTCTTAACTATGTATGCAGGAGCAAGGCCTTGTGCATTAAAATCCAGTTGAAACACAGAAGGTTACATTACGTAAAGGACTAAGGAAGAACAAACAATATCGTGTCCAAAAACCCCAGTTATTTTCATGGACTTCTCACAAAAAGTTTCCCTGGCATTTAGTCAGCTCTTGCCACTCAAGGCTCCTGAGAGAGCACATCTGCACGTGTTTTATCTGTAGGGGCTTCTGTTAAGACTAATTACACAGGAACCTCCTGGCACTGTACTTGCAATCACATATACCCTTCCCTGTGCCTTTCTGCACTGAAACCAGTTAAAGCCTGACTCAGGGACAGAATCTTTGCTTTTCTTGATATATCAACACGATAGTTTGATTATTCATTTTTCACTACTAATTTAGTTAGAACAGCGGACATCTCATTTTTTTTCTTTGGAAGTTCCTAATCTGTAATGAAAAAATAAAGGAATTATGTAGTGTTACATGTGTTCATGTATATTTGGCATAATTTTCCTCATTTCCAGCACCATTCTTTGCTCCATAGGTAGTGTGGCCTAAATGAAGCCTTCAAATCAGAGCCCCTAAGGAAGATGAACTTCTGATCTGTGCTTCATGCCTCAGGCCGATTTCTTTTAGAAGGCTTAATTAAAAAGAAACGGAGTGGGTAAAAGCTGCTTCTGACTTCACTGGACTTGGGATCAGGATAATGAGTGTATAATATTTCCAGTGTAAATCCTTGTATATACCTATGTTTGTAGATATAGTGTCTGCATTTGTAATATAGGAATACTTAAGAAGTCCCAGACATCTGTAGCACAGACAGTAGACAAAACTACAAACAAGCAACTAAACCAAAAAAAAAAGAACCATAGACAATACATTTCCATAAAGGCAAGATAAAGTTCAAAGAGAAGGCTAGACTCAGACATTCAGTTATGAGAGAGATTTATGACTGTACTGGAGAAATATTTAAATATGACAGTTCTCATGTTTATGAGCAAAATAGCAAGTTCTCATGCAGATAAATAAAATGCATTTCAATATTCTTACACTATTCTCTGTTTATATGAGTTTTTGCCAGAATTCAGACTAATGATAAGGATTTGCTACTGCAAATAACTAAAGATTAATCCAGATGTTGGTGTTGGTTCTTAGAGGAGTAGAAAGCACATGTATTGAAAGCAGTGAAGCTGCTGTTGATGGTTTCTTATCTTTTGTATTACATTTTGTAATGTGTGGTAGGGATGAAAGCAGAGCACAGAATGAATGAATGATATTTTAATAGTTGGTATAGAGCATTTAGTAGGAAACAAATTTATGTAGAATTCTATGTCTTTATTAAAGATCTTATTCAACTTATGTCTTTTTTGTTGTTATAGGGGAAAACATAGTGGCTTTGCTGTTAACATTTGCTCTTTTAACGTATCTAAAAAAAATAGTGTTTTGCTTTGTGAACCTAAATGCCTTGTTACAGAATCAGATGGGACATCAACTCTGCTATAGGTTACAGGATAGGGTAGGGCAAAAACTGTTCACTCCCAGTGCACAGAAGGACAGCTTGGTCCTTGGAGTCTAATTTTATGGGAACTATGGAAGATGGGACACCTTTCAGTCAGATAACCAGATTGTGCTACTGGATCAGATTTGCCTGGGTAGAAACAGCAATGGCAACTAGAGGATACAATGAAGGACAGAGAGTAGGGAATGCAGGGAAAGGAGCACCAAAACCCCACCCATTCTTCCTTCTAATTTCCAGCATAAATTTACAATTTCTTAGCCAATTTACAACCACTGACACTGTTATTGTTTTCAGATTTTCAAATTTCTTCTCTGCATCTACTTGTACACCTTCCCTTATATCTGCTGAACTTACTGAGACATCCAGCAGCTTTTGTTTTGCTAGCCTGAACAACCAGTTGGTTTAGGTCCTCTTCTACGAAGCATACTCTGATCAGCTGTGTGGCCACTTTCTGTACCTGCTTCATTTTCAATACATCTTTGTTGCACATGGGTGGTCAGAATTGTATTGTATTCATAACAGAGGCTTGCCAAAGCTTTTTGCAATGACATTAATACTTCCCTTTCTTTAGCAAGACATGCTAGAGTCATAGCTGTCATCTTCTTTGTGGCTGCATCTCATTAATGGCTCATTATCAACTATTTCCATCTTCTCCTGTCCTGTTAGAGCTGTCCTAATAAAATGTGTAGCTGTGCACTGTAACTAATGAGATGGATTTTGTTGCAAGGCTATGCTTGAATATTGCCTTAAAAGTTTCAAATTAGAAGTTCCTTCTGTTTGCATTTTTCATGTAAAATTCACCGTTCACTCTGACCTCGGTAGCCAAAAGATTGTTTTAATAGGTGTGGTATTTATGGGTAAAGAGTCAAACAAGTGAGGTTGGTTTTGTGGTTGGTTGTTTCCCCCTTTTTTCATCCTTTTCTGCGATTAGGACGAAAGATCCGGGGATGAAGATGAGTGGAGTCAGCCTATGCCAGACAGTCCCACTTCCACTCGATTTGGAGAGCAGAAGAGATTCACCCACTGAGTAGCAGGACCACATTGTTTAGGTGACCTACGTCTTCCTTACAACCACTTGACTAAGTAACCAGCAAACTACAGAATGCTCTGGTGGCAGGTCCTCACCTTGGCAAGCGTGCACATCATCACAGCTGGTGCCTGTTCAGCCCTGCCTGCCTTCCCTCACACCTACCTGCAGGAGCTGCCTGGGCCGGCAGCATTATTTTTGAACAGGCCGCAGTGCTGTTCTTAAGGAATAAACAAAATCTCACCAACATGGTGGAATAGAAAAGTAGAACCGCAGTAGGGGTCTCCTCATTCTCTCACTAGCACACGCCTTGATGTCCCATGCTATCCCAAATCACCATCTGTTCCCTAATGGGCTTCAACTCCCATCTCTCAAATTTGCAGCTCCAGGATGCGTATGAAACTGCAGAGGTCATAGAATCATAAAATAGTTTGGATTTGAAGGGACCTTTAAAGGTAATCTAGTCCAACCCCCCCGATGTGGACCATGTGCTGATTCATCTCATCTCTGGGAAACATGTTTAAATTAGTCTGAGTTGTTCTGTATGTTGCAGTCATGATCACCACCGTAAGCCTGAGTTCGGGACATTTGAGTAGTTGCTGCAAACTTTTACCTATAGTTCCATTAAAATGGCCCCACAGGTATCTGGTTCCTGGTTGATATAATCCCCTGAGACTGTTTCCCTATATTTGCAGGGAAGAAGCGTCCATGTTACTTGCAAAGATCCAAGGACATTGACCCTTCACAAGGAAAGGAGAGTCAGTGGAGAGACAGACTGAATCTTTTGTTAATCTCCAAAGACACCCTCCTCTCTCCCTTATCCTCAGAACAATTGCAGGCATTTCCAGACCGCATCCCAGTCTGTTTGTGTGTATCCTTCTTCAATGAAAGCAAGAGGAAACATTAGGCCAGAATTTAACAGCCCACTGAGCCAGCTCTGAGGATAGCAGAGATGTTGAGGATGGCAACAACAGCACCTACTTCCCCCTGCCTTTACCTAACTCTTCACTGGTTAGAGGATCTTAAGAAGCCTTGGATAATCCTCTGCCCCTACTTCCAGTGTCAGAAGTTTAAAATCCAGACAAAATAAGCCCTAGGATTAGGTGGAATCCATTAAGATTCACTAGAACTCCATTAGGAATAGAGTTTATCCCTTCAAAGCCTACTGGTATATTAATGCTGCTACTATTACTACTATAAACACCAATAATCATAAATATCACAGCTTATACAGTATCTGAAGGACACCTAAGGCTGATGTAAAATATGATGTATATTTTGGATAAGACTTCATTCAGTATTTAATCTACCACATGTCTGCCTCCCATTTGTTGTTGGCGTTGGTTATAGTGTAACTGTAGCCCAAGCTGTTCTTCGAGGCATGATTCTCTGCCTTCCTCTTGTGATTAATTTGTTTTGCTTTCTAGCTTTCTTTTTTTCCTGTGGGTGGAAAATTCAGCCATCGGCAACAGCTGACCCTTTTGCATTTAAGACACAGGGCTCTCTCTTGTGGTAAGACCACTGTGTTTGTGCAAAAGTAGCTTTACTGCTATGCTCACGCTGCCATGACCAAGAGTACTTTATCAAGTCCCTCAGTGGTTTCTCTGCCACTGGAAGGTCCCTGTATTACACTGCTTGTAGGTCCCAAAGGGCTGTTTCTCTAGCTGAGGAGCAATAAAGGTATAAGGTCTTTCCAGTTAGAGTGTCATCGTCTCGCTACCCTACCCAAGGTAGGGAGGTGAGCAGAGTGCTACAATATTCCCAAATTGCCATCCTCTGTATTAGAGAAATCTTCCCAAAGGCTGTGAAGCCAGGCGTGAGGCATGTTTATGTCACTGGCCTGCAGCACGGTAGTCTCGCCGGAGCTGGCAGGCTGGCCTGGACCGTAAGTGTATTCTGAGAGGCAGGCAATTCAGAAACTCAGGAGCCACTTCTCTGTGTGCTGGCCACAATTCCTGCTTCCTCTGCCAATATACTTATGGTTTGGCATTTGTAGACACACCGCAGCTGTCCAGTTGATAAACTGACACACTCTGGGTGGCCCTTGTCTCTTGAGATTTTACAACTGCTGTTTGCTCCACCAGACATGAATTGAAGTCTTCCAAACTCTCCCACAGAGACTTTCCTGGTACTCTGGTGTCAAGTTCAGAACAAGAATCCAGAGCAGACATTTTATTCCTAATAACACTTGTTTTCCTACCCTGCTGCTCTCCTTCAACTGACTGGTGCCTGTGATGAACCCACACTTCTGTTCACTGGTTCATCCTGTTCAGCAGCAGTCAGGAGTTATTTACAGCACCCTCCAATCCAGGAGCCCTCTGTCCTTGAAGGAAAAAGGACTGTGTATGCTCTACTGTCAAACTCAAGATTACAGATCGAATGTATTGCTGTGCATGTACATCGATGTGATCCTTGGGCCTCTTCCTGGTGATTCCTGCATGATCATTGTCCAGGTTAAAGAAACAGCTATCACCCACTTATGTATAGAAAAACAATGCTGAAAAATGCAATGTCCCTAGCAGAGATCTTAAGAAATAGAACTACTGGGCTGTCTGCATTTCAGGTAAATTTTGTAGTAGCTTATAGTGACTGGTATGTGTCTTGGATCTCTTGCGCAATTCTTGCTTTACTCACACGTTACTCCTGGAATATGTAGCTACTTCATGTAGTAGAAAAGGAGAAAATAAAAAATTTAACACCCATAGGAGGTGATGTTTCATGCACAAGGAACTGAAATAGTTTCAGTTTTTAGTGGCCACCATCAAAATCTTGTCAGTATTGTTCTTTGGTAGCTCGCACATCACGGCATTCAGGTAACAGTGAAAACAGATTTACAGATAACTCTAATTTCATGCCAAATTGATACCATAGTAGAGCAACTGTTGGACTGCGGACAGAGGGAGAGGTATTCATTTCCGTTTGCTTCTGCAGTAGATTCATTGAAATGTGTTAGCTCAGCTGTGTGCATATATGCTGATGTAATCAAGCCAGGTGCATGCACAGGATTTTCTAACAGGAGGTGGAGATGAGTCTGGATCACGTAAAGAGGAGATGGAGAGCTGTGCAGGATGTTTAAAGGTCACGAGGATGCTTAACATTTTGTACCAGACATGTGAGGAGGGAAAATAGCACAGGGGCACAGAGTTGTTAATACACTGAATGGCAAGAGGGGTACAAGTTAGGCATTTAAAGGTCCAGAGTTCCAGATCCTGTATGGTGCAAGGGAGAGGGGAGGGGACTCTGCCCCTCTGTGACTTTATGTAGAAAAGATTAGGGAACCCAGGCTACTTGCAGGAAAGGCAGGGAATGGAATAAAGATTAGCTAGGGAACATTTTACTATGCCACTTGAACCCGACCAGACTTTTTAGTAGGCAAATGTTTTCTTCCAGCAAAACAGACCCAGAAGCAGCTCTCGTAAAATGTATGGGTTTTTTCAGTCATCCAAATACTGCATTCCAGTTCAGTCTGTCATTTTTCAAGGGAATGTGGTTTTCCTTTGCCTTCTCAGGAACAGAGGAAGATATGGGACAAGGGTGTACAGGAGGACACGCGGATAAACAAGGCTGAGCTTGTGAAGAAATCTCTCCAGCTTGATTCTTGCCACCAGAGAGTTGTGTACCGTTAAACTGCCTAGATAGCCTCTCAGATTGTATTCGTGAAACAGACGTTACATAAACTGCCAGCATTTTTCTCTTTTTCACTTAAGAACCACCCTTGTGGGACAGTTGTAAGGAATTTAGTAGGGTTGGCTCTAACAAGTTTCTACGGATTGTATTCTAAAAATACAGAGAGAAGAGGAAGTGATGCTTTTTTTTTCTGGTTTTGTTTTTAACAGTTAAAGAATTCTACAAAAGGGATACAATTCTTTTAGAAGTTTTATAGGATACTGTGGGAAACCTTTCCATTTTCATTGCATTCTATTACATTTTCAGTACAGAGGAGGTGCCATCAGGTATTTTCAGTGGAAGTGGGTATGTGTTTTCAGGTCTCACCAAAACCTAGTTGAATTATGTGCTTAATCCCCAGCCTTCCTGTGACCTGAAAATTAAAGGCTGCCTCAGTTTTGCATTAACAACAGTCCACCACTTAGACAGATACTGTTACTCTATCCCTAAAAGAAATGACATATTACTGCAGTGCCAGGAAGCCTCTGTGTCCAACTACAAGTTCTCTGATAGAGTAGTTGAACGAGGCAGTAAGTCATGGCCTCCATACTGGTCATCAGGAATGCCACTATTCCTCTGCCGTCACAAATTAGTATCTCCTTTGACCCAAGCAATAACTCCTTATGTTCACCCTTTCTTCTAGAACATTTCAATACTTAGAGGATGCTTCTAAGAAAGATGGGGACAAACTTCTTATTAGGGCCTGCAGCGACAGAACAAGGTGTACTGTTTTTAAACAAAAAAAGGACAGATTCAGACTAGATACAAGGAAGAAATTTTTTACAATGAGGGTGGTGAAACACTGGAACAGGTTGCCCAGAGAGGCTGCAAAGGCCCCACCCCTGGAAACATTCAAGGTCACGTTGGACGGGGCTTTGAGCAACCTGATCTAGTTGAAGATGTCCCTGCTCGTTGCAGGGGGGCTGGACTAGATGACCTTTAAGGGTCCCTTCCAACCCAAACCGTTCTCTGATTCTATGATCACAACTGCAGTCTCTTAATATTGACATCTCATGAATGGCTTCATTTAGAGATCCCAATGGCAATAGTCTGTAAGATAGAAGAAATCCTTTTTTTTCTAGTTTCAGTAGAAGTTTAATGATCCATGAATACTTCCCTGAAATCCAAATCCAGTTAATTTGGTTTACAACTGATATGGAGGTCTGAGATCAGGTTCTCCCAAAGAAGTGGAGTTTGACGTACCTGGTGATGGGCATGAAAAGCAGCACTGTCATTTGTTTTGACCTATCAGATGCCACAATAGTGCCTGCCACTGACTTCCATGGAGGATGTGGGGCAATGCATGGCCTCCCATGGAGGCCAGCAGTTCACATAGGAAAGCCCTGGCTCTTACCTGTCCGACATCATGCCTCTCTCTTGTTCCCCCATGGGGTTACTCAAAATCAACTGAATTATGCAACGAAAGCTGACCGAGGTCTCTATTGGTAAATCCAGTATTACAGGCCTTTGCATAATAATTCCAGGACCAGTCTTTCCCTCCATCTTCCAAGAAATTCGATAACTAAAGATTATGACACCTGTGTAGAGTGACTTTTCCAGATCAGTGACCATTCCCTATGAAGTTTTCATCTGTTACGGAATGTTTACAGTAACTTTGGAAACAATTTCTTCTATCCTTTTTACCTACACCAGTTCGGTATTACCAACCTTGTTTCCAAGGTCAAATCTATACCAGCATTCATTTTCATGAGAATCACTAGTAACCTCTTAAACAAACGACCTCATAAATGACAATCTTTGTCAAAGGCATTTGGAGGAATATGGCACCATAGACGCATACACACGCGATCTGCAGCTGGGAAAAAAAGGCTCTTCTCAGCACTCTTCATGTATATTTTTCGTAGCCAAAAACCAGAGTGGGAAAGGAAAAGATAACATCTGAGTTGGGATGACCAAAGTACATAGAGAGAACAATTTAGTCTCTTAAAACAATGCAAGAAGTTAGATTCCAGTAGTAATTCAAGTGCAGGCAGGGGGTTGGGCCACATCCAAACATCTATGCAGTCCCAGTGACCCAAGCTATCGCATGCGATATACCTCACTTCTTTATTTGCTTGTTTATTCTGAATGACTACAAGGGCACTTGACGTGATAAAACGTGGACAATGTCCTGAGTTCAGCTGGAGAGAGTTAGGATATTATCTTTCTGGAGCTTCTCCCTGCAGTAATGATGATACCCGTTTTGGGGTTAATTTTCTGTTGAATAAGCACGTCAGGTTTTAAGGCACCGGTCCAGACTGTAAACAAGTCAGTCTCTTTGGAGCCTGCTTTGGCAGCTCTGCTGACGTTACTATTTGTATTAAAATATTTGCTAACCTATTCTTCATAAAGCCAGGTATGTTTCCATGAAAAGGAGAGGCAATGTTGACATCTGTCCTCTTGCCAGCAGCAGCAATCACGTTACCTTCTTATCTCAGCTAGTCCTCCCCCCATGCTGATGCACTAAATAAGGCACTGCTGAAATTCTGGCCCAGGGCTGATTACATTTCTGCTCCACACACAACTTGGTATCCATACAAAAGGCAGGAGCAGCTCAGTCCCATCGTTCCAGTGGCACCAAGATCAGAAGAAACCTTACTGCTGAGAGAAATCAGTGATAGAAAACTCTGGAATGTAAATTTTACATGAGGTAGAGATTTTCACATGTGGCTGACAAGCAATTTAAAGCACTAAGGAGAGTTCAAGAGGGAGTTAAGTGGTCCACGTAGATATACGGATACTAGAATAATTTGGATGCATTTAGGATGCAGGATAGACAAAGAATTCATTTCATCCCCAAGCTGTTTGGAGCTGTGACTACATTTTGGTTCTCGTACAGAGTTTTCTACAGCGAGACTGGCCCCAACCATAATAGATCATTGTAATAGCTCTGTTCATATCACAAGGTTGGGGAGTGGAAAGCAAACAATCTAAACAATGTAAGACCACCACGATTACTTCAATTGTTTTTATAGGTCACTCATAAAATTGCGGGCACTTTTCAGGCATAGAAAAACGTATAGACTTGGACTTAGATCTTATAGCCCAAGGGTCTAGCCCAGTGCATGCTCCTTGCACTTTCCAAACTCCCATTGACTGCAGTAGTAGACCTAGGATAAAACGGAGGAAGTTCAGGATTATTATTTATGATCCAAGATTAAACAAGGTGTTTGCAGGAAGAAAAAGGACTAGCTTCTGGGGGACAGAAGCTTGCTGTCCCTTTGGTGTAAATGTGCCATCTGAAGGCACAGGAGGTTTTATCTGGTTGGGGTTTTTTGTCTTTTGATCCTTCCATTTGCCATCGGTTAGAGTAATTAGTCATAACTTTACTTTGCTTGGATTTCCTGTTCTCTGTTTCTTTGCATTTGATACACAGTTCAAAGTCTGATGAAGATATATTAGAAATAATAGATGTTGTACCTACAAACAAGGAGTTAAAGCAGGCACTCTATTGTCTGATCTTTAAATGACGGGAGATTTACACCTATAAGGCAGAGAATTCTTTCTTTGCAATAGGTAAGATTTTTCAAAGCACCTGGGGCCGTCCTCATCCTCTGCCCACCAAAGTGAAACGTTAATGCTTCCACTCACTTCAATAGGAGCAAAGGTAGATAAATGATGAGCACATTTGGGAGCATTCCCTGTCAAGCAATTAGGACTAAGTAGGCTGCTGGCCAGATCCTGAAGTGATTTATCCACTAATGCAAATTGATATGTATTCACTTTACTCAGTGTAGCTGGATCAATTTATATCTGACTCTCTGTTCTGGGAATTCCCAGTGACGCTATTGATATAGCTGTGATGGGCTAAGTACACAGGCAAAATCAGTTTTGTGGGAAGAGGTGATGTTTATTCCTCCAGCTTATATTGTTGGAAAATCAGACAACCTTCAGGGCATATAAAACCCTTTTTCCATTCCATACCTGAAAGTTGGCCCATATTTCTGAAGGCGTGCTTGTATTTTTTCTAATGGTATTTGCTGGACTGATGGGAGATACTATCTTTCTCTGCAAACTTAGATATGGAGATTTCTTCAAGACATGGCTGTCTGTTGCAGCCCTTTCTCTGGTATCTGTCTAGCACAAGGCAGCCTCTTTTTTTCACTCACTATTCACTGCTATTAATTTCTGCCCTTTCTCTTCTTCCCCTTTCTGCCCATTCCCATCCATTATGGTTCCTTTCTTGTAGTCATCATGCTAAACTCCTATTTAACTTTTTCCCTTATTTGGTGGTAGGGACAGGCTTGCTTCACAAAAGACAAAGCACTCCACAGTATCTGCATTATTGTGTTTTGACATTTTTTGATTCTCATGTAATTATAGGCTGAGTTACTTTGATATGGACCTGGTCCAACATCCTAGTATTTTATTGGTTTGCATACTGTCAGTGTCAAAAATTATATTTTTTTTTTTTTAAGTAACAAACTTCCCTTGTTTTTCCCATCTTGTTTTCATTAGCTTCTCTTGACGGTAGGTCAGGTTAGGTGCTTTGCCATCTCTGCTGCTTCTGTCATCTCCTAATGTCAAAACTGACTTTTACAGAGGCTGTTCTTATCTTTGAGCTTTTAGAGCAATGTTTGTACGTGGGGTAGATTTTTTTCCTCTCTCTGTGTTCTTTGCTGTCTCTGCTTCTTGTCTTTTTGGTTTGTCTTTGGCTTTTGTCTTTCTGTTTTCTTGGCTCGGCTGTTCAGTAGCAGAGACAAAGTTATTGTTAGCTCTGGCTAAGAGAAAATACAAGATGGAGAGATGCTTCTTTCTTTCACGGTTTAGTTTGATGCAAGATCTTCCATTATGAGCCTGATTTTGAATCCCACCCTGACTTTTTCAAGCTGAAATTAATCCACCTGAGATTTCACAGGCAAACTTCTATGTCAAACTACAATTTTTCCGGAAAACTCGACTGATATTAGGCAAAACATTTGGGAGATAGGAAGATATTTTAAAAAGTGGGGTGATCTCACTTTTTGGATAATTTCCTGATGTTTATTTTAAAGAAATGTCATGACTCAAAACTATCTTGACCGAGAAACTCCAAATTTGGGTTACTTTGTTGTCCCTGGCAAGGATAGGTGCTTTGGACTCAGTTTGGAAGGTAGGGGGGGATGTTATAATTTAGATATTAGTAACAACAATGTCTACATACATTAGAAACACATTGGTTTTTTGAATACCACATTCTGGCTTCTGCATTGTTTATAAACCACATACCAACAGCCTTTGTGCTCTTTAAGCAGTCTGCAGTACTACACAGTCTTTAGGAAGCACATAGCCAAAGGCTACCAGATGCCTGAACAGTTGCTATTATATCCACCAAGCAGGGTTAAGAAGCACTCAGTTTGAAGCATCTTCTGATCTCCACGGGAGTTTCTACAGAGTCTGTCAACTTCATGGGTATTCTCAGGATTCTGCTGGCTGAGAAGACCCCTCAGTGCCTCTCTGGGCATATCCCAAAAGCAAGGTCTCAATACACCTCGCTCCAAGCCTACTGCTTGACTGTGAGTAGTGCCCTGCATTAACTATGGCTATTAGGGAAGCAGCTAAACATTTCTCTTAAACCCCAGAATGCTGAAATATGGAAGTTCCCAAATCTAGGATTAAGGCTGAGGAAAGAGCAGTAGTTAAAAGGGCAAGTAGTTAAAAAGGCAACCTGAACTCCTTGGTCACTGGCAAATAAACATACAGAAAGTACAGAATTAGGGTAAACTACTTCTAAAATGTCTTGATAGAGAAGATGACTTTGTTATGCCTGAATGTTAGTACATTCAAAGGCAACTTGGTCTGCCATGTAAGCTCTTCACAGCCTCTAAATATTCTGGGCTGTAATTCCTGGAGTCCCAAGTCTGTTTTTTGGGGTGTTCTGCTCTCAATCAAAACTGATGTAGGTCAGGCAAGTACTTTATTAACTGGTATTATTCTGGCACATACTAGGACATCTTAAGAGTGAGCTTTGAGTGAGCTTTGATTCCACCAAAACGTCGAAGCGTCAGACTTGGCCTCTGGCTGCAGATGAGTGCCAGCAGGGAGAGTCTGATCATGGGAGTGGGGAATTCAGCAGAGGCTGCAAAACTCTCCCAAGAAGGGCAAAGTAGCCCTCGCTAAGCTCCTTGCTGGCACAGTGAGACAGCTGCCAGTGCGCAAGCAAGGTGGCTTAGGTTAGGTAAGTTTACCTTACAAAACCATTCTGTCTGCCATGTAGAGGAAAGCTGAAACATCTTGAACCTCACCTAATAGCAGTACCTTTATTCACAATGAATCTCGGATATTGTATCACCTAGTAAAACCATAGTCCAGACTTATTCAGAGTTTAAATACTCACAGTAATTAAATCAAACCAGTGAAATTAAAAACACTTCCAAAAAAAGAGACCAAAACACCTCCAAGATACCACTTTGAATGCTTCTCTTCGGAACATCCCACTTGTCATGGGGAAAGCAGTGAAATTGCACACAAAGTGTTGTTTCTGAAATCTGCAGAGCAGTGAAGTGATGAGGAAGATAAGTCTTGCTGTGAAACGCATATATTTTGCCATTTTGGACCCAAGACCTCTTTCCGCTCTGGAGAAATGAGAAACAAATTTATTAGACTAGTGAAATGGGCGATGGGTACCTCTTAAGTAGATAGCTTGTGTGCTCCAGTGTTTAGATTTGGGATAAGTTGTCCAGGCAAAAGGTAAATGCAGCTAATAAATTTAAGTGCATCTTCTGAGAAGCACTAACTACCTTTTACCTTTGGGAGGGTGAATTTTTTGACAGGTTAGGATTTTCCAGAACATAGAACATATCCTTCTTCCAAAATCAATCTCAACTGTGTTTGCTGTCTCTTTCAAGCAACATCAGAAACACTTTGGGGATAAAGGATCATTTTCTAGAGAATACTTTGGTAAGACGAGGTGTCTCTAGCCAAGTATGACAATAGTCAACATAGCTCCTTGTGTACTTCACAGTTAAGAAATCTTATTGAAAGTTCAAAGGATTGGATTAAATTCCTCTTGGATTTCCTGTGATAATCTCAGTTGGATCATCTGCTCTTACATGTTAGAGCTCAACGATGTCTGACTCTGTTAAGGAAAAATGACGTTTATTAGACACAACTTGCCTTTACAAACCTTCCTCATCTGGCTGGGACAACACATGCTGTTTAAAGGTCTGTCTTGCATCTAATGAGAATTTTGTATAAAGAACCAAATGGGAAAGAACGCACTGCATTAGCCCTTTACCTTAAAAAAAACATGGTGATACCGGATTTGGCTTCTCTCTCTCCATATGTTAGAGTTCATTTAATGTATACTGCAATTTCAGTCTTTGTTAGCAAAGATTAAATTCATCCTGCTTTGCATTGCTGCAGGACCTGGTGTGAAACACTTATACATTATCCAAATTCTTTACCAGAACACTCAGGAGTAGTTGTACTGAATAATCATTTTCAGAACCTGTGTGCCAGTCTGAAGGTCCAAAAGGAGGTTCATGACATGTAATTTGGTGAACATTAAGGGTCAGAGTCCTTGGATATAGACTTTTATTTCAGGAGTTGTGATTTGTGGGTATTGAAGGATCGAACATCAATCAAGCAGACTAACGCTTCTTTTGGCTAGAAGAGTTATTCTTTGCATGTGCACTTCGTATCTTTATTGGCATCCCCTATCAGCAATTTTTAAGGGCATATATACTTTGGGAAGGATGCGTATATGTTTGTTGTGTTAAAATCAAAGTAGGCAAGTTAAGCTAATAGAGATCATCCTAGCTGCATTGATAAGAAATTTACTCAGCTAAGCACCTCTTCTGGTCTATGTGAAGTCATTGGAAGTTTTCCTGCTGACTTTAGAGGACCAGATTTCACTCACTCTTAAATATTTAAACAGCTATTGTTTAATTGTGACCTCGGTGAGTGTTTTGAATACACCTGATAAAGGAAATAAGTTTGTGACGTGTTGTACCATGTGGCAAGAATGTATGTATTTGTTTTGGTTTTTTTTGTTTAGTTTATTCTTATAGAGTACTTGAGGAGAAAGCTATAAATTTAAGTAGTTTAGTCTACTTGTTAAGCAAGCGTAGTGATCTCTTTCGGGCCAGAGCTTCTTTTATCTTCTATTTCTAATGCAGAAGTTCTCTTGTAGAGCTTTACCTATATGACAGAGGCAAGGGTTGTGAATTCTGTCTATTAGCAGATGTGGATTTTGTTTGAGCAAGGTTAAGTGACTGATAGTGATCTATGTCATGACTCAAACACAAGCATGGAAGAAAGTTTGTGCTGGCTTCCCTGAAAGAATGCCTTTGCTGATTTTTATAGGTTTCATCCAAAACCCAATAAGAGAACTCTTTGGTGCCATTAGAGAGGCAGAAGCATTTCCAAGAAAAAGGAAAATTTGAAAATCTGCATTTTCAGCAATGACTAGTATTGGTTATTCCTCAGTTTCAAAGTTCACAAGCAGAGAATTCAAAGGAAAATTTGGAAGGAAATCCAAATGAAAAGGGGGCCCAGTTTCAGGTTGTTCGTACTTTATGCTTTTCAGACTCCTCTTTTTAAGTAACTTCAGTCAGACATCTGAATCGCTAGTCATTTCAGACTTCTCAGGCTCATTCTTTTCTTTTTTCCTCATCTTTTTCTCTTTTCCTCTTCTCTTTTCTATTAAGGTCAAATCCTGCTTCTCCTGATGCCAATAATAAAACTCCCATTGATTTCAACATGAGCAGGAAATATGCAGTTTGCTATTTACCACAACCACCACAATGAATCTCTGGGAAGAATTCATTTATATTCATTCCAACGATGCCATGAAAAATGGGCTCTTGCTATTTTATCACATCCAAACTGTTGCTCTAACTCTAACATCCTAGCTGTTGCTAACAAGTCAGTGATGATTTGTAAACCAACAATTTATGGTAACCACATTCCATCTCCATTATGATGTGCGGTTTGGAAATGGAAAAGTAATCAAGACCTCCTGTTAAGAGACTTTATTTCAGTTGAATGTTTCTGTAAATAAAAGCATTTTGAAAGGATCATTGCTATATGTTTCTAACTCCAAATTGTTCATTTGATCTAGGCCCCATCTACGATCCAAATTCCTGCCAGGCTCTGTCTGTCAGGAGTGTGAGATCCCCAACGGTGGCATGAGCTTACTGGCAAAGTTGCTTCCATCAATGTAAGTATTTTCACTCAACTGGATAGTTTCACTAGACTGGAACAGCAGTTCCATTTCTTGGAGACAGCTATGTCCTTTCCTTGGAATACTTCATAATACTTTATCAGCACACTATAAGGGTACTGTGACATAAATAAAGGCCTCCTACTACAGTTACAGTAACAGATGAAGAATTATAGTCAGACCCATGGTATGTAGTAATGCCCTTGGGAACTAAGAGCCTGCGTAGTTTGTGCAACACTTTGTCTTGGTTGTAAGGATTGTGGGCAGTCACTGTGACACTAAGGAGGACTTTCCAGCACTTTGATGGGAGACCACCTAGAATTACTGGTAAATAGACTTGAACAAGGGGGTTTTCTTCCAGTACTAGGTTCTGGTACCAACTAGGTTGAAAACCTTCTTTTGATCTCTTTAACACTAATAGACTCTGTCCTTTCAACCCTGTGTAAGAAGCCTAGCAGCCTGGGTTTGAGGTCACAGCCACTTTGTTTGGTAACTTGCTAAAGGAGATATCAAATTAGGCAGTCTAAAGAGTGCTCTAATTAATCAGCACTAACTATGATGTGATATGAAGATAGAGACCACAGTAATTAGGAGATAAAGCTCCCTTCCTATCCCCTCCTCTCCAGCAAAAATTACTACTTGATTAGTTTACATATCGCAGGATTGAGCACAATTCACTGGGGGTAGGATGTTAGCTCATTTATACGAATGCTCAGATTTTCTGTTGAACAAAAGACTAACAACTAAAAATCACTCTCAAACTGACTTTTATTTTGTGACCTAAGAGTACGACGAGGTTTTGAGCATGTATGAGTCCTTATGAGGTGTTCATTAACTGGACTATATTGTAATAATGGTATGAAAACTTAACAAATATTTTAAGTAACTTCCTAAGTAGTAATCTCCATAACATAAATGTGAAATACATATTTTAAAGGACATTTTACCTCATTTGGTACAACAGACTGAAAAATAAGATGCGTATCCTGGCAAAAGAGCTTATTCACCATGGGTCAGTACAGCCACAGGTCCATGAGAAAAAGTGTTCATGGGCATAACTCCAATTAACTCCACTACTGACTGTCTGCTGCAAGCACAATGCCTTGTCATTAGTGGCAGCACAGCCATTCATGAGCCTGTATCGTGAACTACGCCTCTAAAATTTGGTTGAAAAAAAGCAGTATGTGTAAGGTTGAGAATAATCATGTTGAAGTAGTTTCCTGATCTGTCATAGTCATGCTGCCAGGTGTGGCAAGCAGCAATGAGCAGTGGAAAGTGGGAGGAGGTTGTAGATGGGACTGCCTGAAGCCAATAGTAGTGTTGCCAAAGGCAAAACTATTTTAGAAATGAGCATAAATATTTCACTAAAGAGATGATGTTTAGATCAAACGTTTGGAAGAAGTTGTTCACTTTAAGCATGGTAAGGCACTGGAACAGGTTGCCCAGAGAGGTTGTTGAGGCCCCATCCCTGGAGGTGTTCAAGGCCAGGCTGGACGTGGCCTTGGGCAACCTGGTCTAGTGGGAGGTGTCCCTGCCTATGGCAGGGGGTTGGAACTCGATGATCTTCAAGGTCATTTCCTACCTAAACCATTCTATGATTCTATTATTCTATGACCAACACATGGTCATACGAGCTGCTAGATATGGTTGGACTAATGGTTGGACTCGATGATCTTAAAGGTCCCTTCCAACCTCAGCGTTTCCATGATTCTATGATTCTATATACGTTCTGGTGGGCCTTGAAAGGACAAGTTCTACCCCACCGCACTCTGCAGCCAGAGAGCTACTCAAGTGTGACGTTGGGGGACACTGCAGCCCAGCCAGTTTCACCCTCCTTGAGCAGCATTTGATAACAGCTGGCCTCACCAGTTCTGGAAACAAGTCAAAATCTCAAAGCTTGGTTACATGATTTTATCCCTACCACTCATTCTTTCCAAATAACCCCTTTGGGCATGGAATAGATTTCTGTATCTCTTCTTTATTTTCACAAATATTTACTGTGCTAGTGTATATGTCTTTGGCCTATTATATCACGCTCTTCTTTAATTAGAAAGTTACCAAAAGGAAGAAGATTGTCAACATTTGTCCAGTAGTAGGAGTCTGACAGGTAACAGGGCAAAAGTTAAGCCTAGAGCCACCGTGTTTACATTAATGCTAATGCTGCGCTACCACCTTGTGGACAAAAGGTAAATAGCACAGAGCTGCTCGGCAGGCAGGTACACTGTCCCTGTCCGTGGGAAATAAGCACAGCACTGCTTGGGAAGGTGACTGTGGGCAGCCCAGCTGACAAGGACAGTGTAGTCTGAATCCTCCAGAATGAGCCAGTTCAGGACCTGGGCAGCCAACAGAAGCCAAACAGACTGTGAAAATCTGCTGGAGGTCTGAAGTGTGATAGCAGGTGAAGGGTACCTCTCAAAGGCATGTGGCAGTCTGATTCTGCTCTACAATATAGAGAGAAGCAAGTGGGAATGAAATCGTGTTCCTATGATGCTACAGTACCAGTGCTTTTGTACAGGCAACTCCTCAGATCTGCCTACTCTCAACTGCAACCCTAGGAGCTACCTGCAGCTTCCTTGACTGTCTTCTACCCACTACCTCAGCTGACAAGTCCTTTGGCAGTGTATTACCTTGGAGTCCCAGCTCCTGCATGGTCTTGTCTCTACATGCTGTGATTACAGCAGCTCTCTCGCATTTCAATGCTGTGCTTCGGCGAAGAATAAAACTCAGAACACCACCTAAAAGTTCAGCTACTGAACATGTTATTAATAAGAATGTTACTGGTAGCCTCTTCATCCCATCAGGACAAAGTGCTCTACGGCACTTAACCGATTCTAAGAGAAGGTGTATTCAAAACCCTATCTTCCTTTTCCCTAAAACTGAAGGAATCTACCTGCAGGTCTGAAACTCTGCACAATCAGAAGGGGATGAGATGTATGATGTGTCTCCTCACACATGAACTACAGAGGGATTTGAAAAACAAGTGTTAGTAAGACATCTCAGTTACATGCCAAAGATGATTCGATTTGGGTCTTACATGGCTGAAGGCAAAAGCTTTTGAGGGACTGAGCCTCCTGTTAGTCATTAGGCTGGAGGTACAGATTCATACTGATGCCAAATTCTCTCTGTGGTCTGTTGTGATACACAAAAGCAAACTGAGTCTTTCCATGTCTGGAGAACGTGTCCAAAAAACATAGTTTATTTGATATTACAGAGCAAGCCTTCCTTAATTACCCTTCAATTAGAGTAGTTCTCTTCACATGGAAAATTGGGTGTACATTGGAGCAAGCACATGAACTTGGGTCTCTAACTTGAATACTTATTGCTTTAATGGTAGATGTAAACTTGTTTCGGCTTTCCTTCTGTCTTATCTCCCCCATCATCTACATTTTCATAAGACAATTTGAGCATTTTTTCAAGGACCGCTTCTTCCAAGCTCAAGAATGGTCTAGCCTGACATGCAGGAAGCCAAGGAAAGACAGCAGGAGACCTGCATGGATGAAACAAGGAACTCCAGACAAAACTCAAACTAAAAAGAAACATGCAAGAGGTGGAATCGGTGTCAGATCTCCCACAAGGAACATAAAGACGTTATTTAATGCAGGGATGACTTTAGGAAAGCCAAAGCCCAGCTGGAATTTAATCTGGTGAGGGATGTAAAGGGCAATAGGAAGGGTTTCTACAAGTATATCTCCAAAAAAAAAACTGGGGGAAATGTAGGCATGCTGCTGAATGGGGATACGGACAAGGCTGAGGAACTCACTGCCTTCTTGACTGGAGAAATGGGATAACAGGAATTTCAGGAAGCTCAGCAAAGTGCAAAATCCTGCACCTGAGGAGGATTAGCCCCATGCACTAGTGCAGGCTGGGGATCCACCAACTGGAAAGCAGCTTGGCAGAAAAGGTCTGCTGGCATGGGGGTGCTGGTGGACAACAAGCCAAGAGTCTGCTCTTGAGGAAAAGATGGCCAACAGCATCCTGGGCTGCATTAGGAAGACTGTTGCAGGCAGATGGAGGAAGGTGATCCTTCCTTTCTGCTCATCGCTGGTGAAACCACATCGGGAGTGGTGCAGCCAGTTGCTGGGCTCCCCTGTACAAGGACATGGACATACTAGAGCAAGTCTAATGAAGGACCATGAAGATGATTTAAGGATTAGAACATCTGACATACAGAGAGACTCTGAGAGAGCTGCGACTGTTCAGCCTGGAAAAGAGAATGCTCAGGGGGATCTTATCGATGTGTATAAATACCTGATGGAGACAGTGAAGAAGGCAGAGGCAGACCTTTCCAGCAGTATCTTGTGAAAGGACAAGAGGCAATGGGCACAAACTGAAATAGAGAAAATTGCATTTAAATGTAAAAAGATTTTTTACTATGAGAGTGGTCAAACACTAAAACAGGCTGCCCAGAGAGGTTGTAGAGTCTCTGTCCTTAGAGATATTGAAAACTTGACTGGACACAATACTGAGCAACCTGCTCTAGTTGACCCTGCTCTGAGTAGGGTGTTGGACTACTCAGTCTTCAGAGGTCCCTTCCAACCTCTGTGATTCTGTTCAGTAACATGTTCATTATTCTAGACATAGTTCTGATCGAAGCAATGCTCCTGTATACAACTTCTTGCTCCCTTTTTGGCAGAGAGAGGAAAAAACATTTCTATCTTTCGATTCTGCTTTCAGGATAACATTCAGCCCACAGGTATTGTGGGACATGAGTCCTTGTACTCTCTCCAGCTCTTTTCCCTGTCCTACTTCTTCTGTTGCCCAAACTTATTGAAGTATTACAGCTCCCTTCTGGCCCCAGCTTCTGTCTCACAAGGAGATGGGAAAGACCAAAGTATATATATTATTATTTTGTGTGGCAGAACCACAGGATAAGCTTAGGGCATGAGGGACAGTACATGTACTGAAGGTGCTCTTCTACTCCAGCTCTATGTAAGACTGGTCTTATAATTCAGGATCCTTCACCCATTGTTCTGCCTCAAGCACAGCAAAATTGCTACACAGGACTACCATAAATCTAGAACTCTCTCCCATTTATGCTCACCTGCTGTCCTTTTGCTCCTCTCCTCCACTGACTAATACTGTGAAATAGCACTGTGCCATGGAGAAATGGGTTGCATACCGAAGACCTTAATCTTAAAGATGTGTTAATTTCATCCACTGAGATCTTGATAGTTAAAGATTTTCATGTCATGCCGAAAATATCAATTTAACTGACAGTGGAAGTCTGGTAATGTGACAAATGCTGAATCTGTTTCTCTGGAGAGAAATTTCTAGCAGAAGACTGTGATGGTGCTGTAGGAGGAATTCAGAGCAAAACAGCTCTTGCTGGTTTTTGCTGGTGTCCTCAGCTACAGGAGTACATTCTTTCTTACTTCTATGAGTTGGAAACCTTAAGTAAAAAACTGTTTCTCCTTGCTCCATGTTTCCTAAATGATATAATTTATCTTATGCTGTTTTGCACACAAATATAAACAGGATTCCATAATCTCAAAACTGATATATTAGAAAGCGCAAAACCTGAACTTCCTTTCCTGGATTCTCAGGCAACATAGTGGGCCACGTAGCGTAGCCTAAGATAGCTCTTCTGAAACTGGTGGAGTAATTCTATTTTATATCATCTTAGGATACAGAACTAAGCCATCAGTGAGAATCAGCCTGGGCCCAGCTGACCTCTGTAATAACTTTTAGTTTCTTCAGCTGTTAGTCAATGCCTAAAGGCTTTAGAAAACTGCTGGAATGTGAAGAACAATTTGCAGAAATCAATCAGGAAAATCTTTGTACAGCCCATCTTTGCCATTGAAGTACTAAAGAGTGAGGTGTTCTGTAGTTTTCTGCATAATGACATCATTGCTTCTTTGCTTCATGTTTTCAGTCTGGTTCCTGGACAAATAGAGATGTCACAGCAATGGGAAAGTCAATTTTCTCCACCCAAATTTGGTTCTTTATCTATCTTTAACTCCATTTAACCAAGTAAGATAGCAATGCAGAAAATAATGATGTAACAAAGTACTGAGAAAACATGGTTGAATGCTTTGCCCGCAACCCAAACAGGCAATATCATCATAAAGCCATTACCACATTAGTGATGGGGTGAAATTATTACCAAACTGTGTGTGCACTTGATAGCACATGATACATTTGTAATAGGAAGCCCATTCTGGTAACCTTTGACTTGTTTCCTGCCCAGGGATAAAAATTGGTAATTGGAAGAAAGTTACAGCAAGCAACAGAGACTACCAAGTTTCATTTATGAAACTCCTTCCTGCTCAAGCTCTCAGCAGCTAACATAATTTTTCATTAAGGGGGCTAAAATTCAGGTTTGGTTACAAAGCCTGCCTTTGTAGGACACAAGAGACACAAGAATCGAGTGAAATCATTTTGTTTATTCAGATTTAAACCAAGAAATATGAACTAATGCAAGAGTCAGAAACAAATTGAAATGTCTGAAGTACAAGACTTAAACACTGTACAAAATTCATATCATCATCCAACACACATTCCATTTCTAACCCATCAGTTTTGGGATTCATTCAGGAAATACTTAAAAACAGGCCTTTTTTTTTTTTTAATGGGTTCTATTGAGAATGTTTCTAACACTCTTGTATAAAACATAATGATGATCATCTGTGTCATCTTGTTAGATGTTCTTGAAAGACAGGATTTGTTAATTAACAAATTAATAGATATTTTCCTTCTACGAGTTCACTTTAATTGTCCATTTATGTCAGAGTAGTTGAAGTGTGCCAGTCTACCACTTCAAGGAATATTTCTATAATACTGATGGTTGAGGGTTTTTTCACTGTCAGTAACTATAAGAGGAAAGTACGAAATGCCGCACAGTGATATGACTGTAAATGGATCCTTCATTTTTACTCCCACATTTTAGCTATTAGCCTGTTCAACAGAAATTTTGCTGTTGATTACGAGTCTGTAAGTGGGATCAGTCAAACCGGCTTCACTAAAGTCACCAGTGTATGCTGCTTTATGACATGCCATGCTCAAACTCCACGACTCCAGCGACAGCTAAAATAGGGCACGTAATTGTAAATGGTATCCAAAATTGCTACAAAGCAGCAAATTCAGATATGGAACTTCCAAACTGGAAGATTCTTTTAGTTACTGTGCCTGACAGGTGTTTTGGCTATGTTTAATATTTAGTAGTTTATGGTTAAATCTATCATGAGAAATTTTGTGAAAGACATACCTTGAAGACTAACAGTACTGGTTGTGGATGGGAGCAGAGATTTGTTTTGGATACATCAAGAGGTAGCTGTCATCTCTTTTACCCAATTTTTCCAGGTCTTAATAGCCTTCAGCAAGGGCCAGGTTTAATTTTAAAAGGCTCCATTTGTTGCACAAGTTTCACCCAAAACCCTGGGAAAATAATATCAAAATTTCTCATGTTCAGTGATCTAATTTTCCCCATTTGCAAACACAAGTCAGGGGGATCAATAAATAACATTTAAAATAAAGGGAGAAAAGAAAACTCATGGCAAAATAGTTAAGCAGGGTGAAAGCACCTAGCATACAGCTATAGCAATAACAATTTTACAGTCTTCTGCTGGGGAGGCAGTGTTTGGCCAGCTGCTCACTTTCCCCTCTAGCTTTCACTCAAAATTTAGGATTCTTGTGTCTTGCAGGGCAGCAAGGCTTGGTCAGCTTCAGCTTTCCCACACACCTTTTAAAAAACTCTTTCCCAAAGACCACTTTTCTGCTTTCTAACCCGATGCTTAAAGTAAATGTCTTAGATAAGGATAACACTCCTCAGGCACAGTCAAAAAGTCTTAATTGACCTTGAATCCTCTACACTCTTACAGGTCTGAACTTTCCTCCTTCATGCTAAAAAGCGCCCCTTTCAAACAGAAATGTTTCTTGAATATAATGAAGCATCATATGCAAAATAAACATGTTTTGGGCCTATCTACCAGTCCTTTCCATTGCTTGTCCCTTTGCTCTGCCAGCTATCAGCCAGACTCCTGTTCTAGACCGACTTTCTTTCCCCTGAGGAATTCTTGTGGTGGGAGAGACTGCCAGAGATTTGCTTTCACTTTGGGCCTCAGCCACCAGCGTTACCCAAAGTTAATGTATATTTAATACGATACAGCCAGTAACCCTTTCTGCCCACCTCTGACCACGTGCCAGCTGGAGAATGCTGCAAAGTAATGTCCTCTAACTAAATCTCAAAGCCCATGTGTAAACTCCTGATTAGTGGTGGGTGAGATTACTGGGGATGTATGCATATACCCCTCTGTTTCTTTGCCAGCTGGAATTTCTCCATGCTGTAGGATATCCACGGAAGCAGGCTCCAGAGAACCTTCTGTTTTTGCAGTACGTGCATAAGGCAAAGCTACCGGAGGGTTTTTCCTGGTAGCTTCATTTCCTGCCTCAAGCAGTCATGTAACACTTCTGTGTGGGGTTGATTGATGGTCACAATTTACTGGATAGGTTATGGCGTTTCAGTGATGGCTGTAAGGTGATCTTCATGTGTGTAGTTGTACATGGAACAATTTTGTGCTTTAGGTTTCTTCAGGAATACACTATCATTTCCATGGAAGTTTGCTTTTTGGGTTTTTTTTTTTGCTTGCTTCTTCCTTCATGGATCAGCAGAGACAAGGAAAACTGAGTGTAACGAAGTTTCCTTTCTTGAAAGGTCTTTTTTTTCTTTCTCTCCCCCCCCTCCAATATTTCTTTAATTGGTTAAGTGAGGTTTATATTCACCAGGTAGTATAAAGGTCAAAATGTTAAGGGAACCAGAGGGAAGTGACTGAGGTCTTTCTGAGGATGACAGCTCTGCCTTGTAATACAATACTACTTCTCATGGGAGTGGGTGGGAGGCCTGCCTAAATTTCCTCTTCCTGTCCTGCCAAATTCCCCAAATTGCATAACTGTGTATTCTCCTTACACAGTGGTACCCTTGGCATCCCTAGTAAATCTGCAGGGAAGCAGGGAAGCAGCTGGAGGCTTGAGGGTGGACCAAAATTGGTAGAGGACAGACTTGGTTAGCCAAAAAGCAAAATAAACCCAAACCCATGAACTGCATTTACTAACTCTCCCATGTATAACAGAACAACACAATACACATTTAATAACATACACTATTTTGTTCTAAATGCACTCCATCTAGGAAAAATAAGTTTATCGGGATAAGCAAAGGACCCATGGGGAGTTCATCAGTTCAGTTTCAAGTCACAAGATGTGTTTTACTTGGCTTTGGAGCCTTCTTGTGCAAGATTAATGTGAAACTGCTGAAATGCAAACTGACAAAAAGACATATTTTTACTGGTTGGTGCTTTTTCGTCTGTGCCATTATTTTCATCGGGAGGCCCCATCACTGCCTTCCCCATCACCCCTGCCTTAGACTGACAGGAGTATGAGGTACTTCTTGGCTTCTGTGAGGAAATGAAAGAATGACTGTTGGAAGAGCAGCATGACCAGTGTACCTCATAAGGATGTAACCCTGAAGGCTTTTGCTTTGTCACTACACTGAATCAGAAGAGAAGAATTTGGACCTCCTTAGAGGGGAGCGTCAGCCATGGCTATCCTGGGGTAGGTTTTGCCTGAGTAAGGAGGGAAAGATTTGCCTCCTCTGGAAGAATATTTATGCTTCTTAAAAGTTTAAGTAGCCAAATTCATTACTTTTGAAGCTTTGCTAAGCTTCGCCGGAGCCTACCCTGGCCATGTATGCCGGCTGACTGTCATTAAGACAGTAAAAAAGCAAGTACATCCGCAGAGGTTTTGATAATCCTGCTCTATTTTCTGTGTACAGCACCTTAAATAGGCTCGGTACTGTCACTGGGATTGCTCGAGAGATCGGGTACTACTCAGCATGTGTAAGGGTGGGAGAATCTGGCTCCAAATGGTTTCTTTTTCTCTCCTTGCTACAGGAACTGGAAAAGACAAGGGTGTGTGGGCGGGCCTGGAGTCCCTCCAAGGAAAGTGTGAGGCCTTGGGCAAAACAAATCCATCAGGTCTCTCATTTCTTCCAAATATAGGTCTGTTCTGAGCAATAGCCAAACTCAAGTCTAAACTCCACATTCAACCGTTTCAGAGGGAATACATGAAAAAGACCCTATGGCTTACAGAGTCCATCTATAGAAAATATTTTGATAGCTCTTCCGCTCTGGCATTATCTTCCACTTAAAAAGAAAGAAAAAGAAAACACACAAAACTGGAGCACATGGTTCAATTTTCACTGTAAATCAACTGATTGATGAAAATAATACTTCTGAAAACAATCTGTTGTGAGCTATCGAGCATTTTTGCCTATGCACCAATTGGCAGGAAGTAGACAGATAAATTATTACAATATGTAACAAAACAAATTGCTCTGAAGAGAAATGGTATTTGTCTGTGTGTGTGTGTATGAGCAGGATAAGTAGAATTAAATCCATAAAAGTATGCTGAGAGATCATCCTCCATTGCAGCAGAAACATACTGGAAGCAAAGGAACTCACTTCAGCTCTGTCCCCGTCTGAATCTCTCACAAACCAGTGTTTATGATATGCAAGTGTTCTCCTGGAGTAGAATACAAGAATCCTGGACTTAAATGAAGAAAAGAACAAACTTGGGATGTTCCTGCTGTTGAGAGGAAGGGGTCTCATAGCCTTTTTTGCCAAGATATTTCCAAATTTTTCAGGCATCACCACATTTTAATAAAATGGAGCAGTTGCAGCAGCTCCCCAGATCTTGAATACTCTATTACTGCCCATGGGAAAATATTCTGAAGTGCTTATGGACATGAAGATTTAAGAGACAAAATCCCATTAACTTTCAATAAGACAGTTTCTTTAGAGCCTGGCACATGGACAAATTACAGTGAGATAAGCTCTGTATGAAGTAACGGCATGTGAGTTGCTCTGTTGTGACTTTCTGTGTACATGCTCCTATCCCACAGTGACCAGTTAAGGCAGAGATGATGACTCCTCTTCCATCAAGAGCCAAACCACCTCACATTTACCTCGGAGTTCAGACCATGCACGCTGGCAGTTCGTGAATAGCAGTGGACGAGCTTGCTGTCTGCCACATGCTAAATGTACTTTTGAAAAAATAAGCAGTAGATTCTAAGCTGTGCAGGATAAATCTACACTGACATTTGGGGATCGCTGTCACCCAGCATGAGCCATGAGATCCACGTTGCCCCTGCTCATGCCATACCTGTAACCTGCATCGAGCCCATCTGCATGCACCGCTGCTAAGAGGACAGGGAATCCTTCTAGGCATGAGCCTCTTCTTTTCCTGAACTACTCCCTACTTGTGGATAGTCGAGGAAGGAAGGGGGACATGAAGAACATGAAAGTCTGGAAAAGGCAATTCTGGGATTGATTCTGGGAAAGGTGACCTGCAGAGTGTAGATAAATTTCCGACACATGTCAGAGAGGGACTGGAGAGGGAGGCAAGATAAGTTGGAGCACGTATCTGGTACTGCAAGGCTATATGGCTGCTGGTGGTTGATCTTAGGTTTTACACTAGATGTTCAGTAGATTTGGTCTTTTGGTTATTACAACACTCATCATGACATCAATAAGAAACAAAGATTTTTAAAGGTCTCCAGGAGTATCTGAATCCCATGAAAAAACAATGGGACACTATTTCTTATATGCTGCTTTGAAAATACTTCCTTACACCCACATTTCCTTCCCAGAATCCAAATTTCCCTTTCAAATTAAGCATCCTTGTATGTGACAGTGCCAGAGTGTCACGGGCCTATTATTTTCTACTTTTTTTGTAGCCAAGGGACAAATATTTTGCGATCTCAAATATGACAGGAATTTTTTTAGCCATATTTGAAGGCTACTGAATGAGATGAGCGTCTAAAAAATAAACAGTGAGCAGAAGTAAAGGATTCGTCTTACAAACTCTTGCGTTTGCCCGTTGTAAGGGAACCATTCATAGTTTGTAAGCACAATAGCTGATCGCAATTGCTAGCAGAAACGAGCTAGCTGCGAGGACTGCTAACTCTAGGCAGCTAGCCAACCTAAAAGATTGTTATCATGTCATCTAAACAGCAAGTAAAAGACTGCGTGGCTGAAGAGTTACTGTGCTGTCTTGTGACAGATAACTTGGAAAGGTGGCAGGTGAATAAAAAGTCCTGCAAGGGTTCAATAGTAACAGATAAATACACTCCAAACAGCTGTAGCTCGTATCACCTACCAAAAATTAGAGTAAGTCTTGTATGTCGTTGAAACATGCTCAATAGGAACTTATTAATGTGGCTAAGTCAGCAGCCTAAATTACAGTGAAAAGATTAGCTTGACAGAGCTGTTTTGTGGGTTAAAGATTTTTGCGTGCAACTACAACTTCATCACTAAATCTTCAAGTGCTGGAACTGTCTACAAGCATCTCAGTGCCAGGTGAGATGTACTGCCGTAGTTTTAAGAGAGGTTTTCGAGGGCCAAGCAGAGGTTTTTCAGTTCCTCTTTCATTTGACAGAGTGCCCTCTTGACTTTCTGAGGTGTGTTCATAATCTCTACGCTGCTGGTGAATGGGTCGTAGTGCAGAGAAAAGGGCTTCTTGATCTTCATCATGTAGTTTCTGGGGGGGAGAAGAAGACAGAGCTGCTAGTTCAGAAGCCATTTCCCTAAGTGTAAAACATGTGCGACCTAATTTCTCAGTATGTAGGCATGGACTAATTTGGGAGCAGAGGCTGCTGGGACACCCTAGTCACTGTTACTCCTTAACATTGTTTGGTGCAGTGTATCCTCCCCACAGCGGAACTACTTGCAGCCCAAAAGGTCTGCAGTGAGTGCTTTTCAGCATGGCTGGCTCAGATCTCTCTGTGCTCTTACAGCTCTACGTTAACACACTTCAGAGTTATTGCAACCACAAGCTGAGGAATGCAGCAACACAGCATGTCTGCCTCCTTCGCTTCCAAGAAATAACCTGGAGTAGCTCTTTCTGCATAAAATTTTAAGAACCCGTTGATACTAGGCATCCTGGGCTATTTTGCCGTCTCTGTTGAAAGAAAAAAACATGACTGCTTGCCATTTTTGACAATGTTTCCACTACATGCTGGTAGGAAGCCCCTGTACTGACGTGGCCTTATGTTTTCCATTCTGACAGTTTCTTGCGCCTTCCATTATTTTGAGCAGCTTTGGCTGAGCAACTGTCTTGAAAAAATGTATGAAAAAGCTTCAAGTCTGAGAACGGTGTATTCCTTGTCCTTGTAAGTTCTTTTCAGGTTTGCCTGAGTCAAATGCTCTTGAAAGTCCTCTTTCTTCTGCCAGTGAGTTCTCAGCCATGTTTTTACACACATTAATAATTTAATATGAACCTTCAGATTTAAGATGAGGGGCCTAACTTGCCCTTGCTATAACCCCAGCAGACAGTGCTTCTGGGGAAGAAGTCGGGGGGGTAGGGAAGAAGTCTGGCCCAGGTTCTCTTCCTCTAATAAATTCCTCATTTCAGCTCCTTCATGCTCCCCAGTAGCTTCACAACCAACCTCCTGCCTCCAGCCAGAATTGGTCATGTTGTTCTAACTGTTGGAGATGAAGGCCAGAATTTAAGCCCTGCTTACTTTAAAAAAAAATTTTTAAAAAATCCTTACTGCACAGTCAAAGAGATGCATTTAGAAACACCTCAAGCTAATTTGAAATAATGTTATTTAGGTTGCAGTCAGCTACTTTGTAGAAATTAGATTGCCTGTGAATGCTGATTCTGCATTCTTGTGCCGATATAATCAGAGAAAGGCAATCTTGTTTTTAAGACCCCTGCTGATCCATGTTAATTCCTGAGCCTGCTATAAAATTTCCATGTGACCTTGGATAAATCAGTTCTTCACGACCTCCTATTTGTATGGACTAGCACAGATGAACCCTAACTGTGGGATCGTGCTCTACTCTCACTATCCAGCTACAGAGGTTGGAAAATAAGGCATTGCTAAGATGAAGTATGGGATGGGGCATAATAATATACAGCCATGTTTTTCTGTGAAGCTTTTATCAGGTAAACAATCTCATGTTTAACTTTGTTGTAAAAAAGCCATCGTGCAAATGAAGTGTGGGGTGAGATGGCGTGGCATGGTTATTGCAGTAGTAGGAGATGCATTTGAGATTAGGATTTGAGACAGTGATCCCCCCTCAGTGAAAATACCCCCACTTTACTTACTGAAGCTTGGCCTTGGCATCTTCCAGATTTTCTGCTACAAAATAGACAGGCTGGAAGGCTTGATCCTGATACGGGTGAAGCGCAGTCACTTCTGGATCAAAAGGCTTGTACTCTGGCTTGTTTGATAAAGCGTGCTTTGTAACGGGAACAACACAGGTTAGAACAGGTGAATGAACATAGCAAGAATCAGTGCCTACTGGGCTGTGAAATGCTCTTTGTGGAATAATTAAAGGTAATATCAATAGGCAAAATATTATTAAAGGTAATATCAACAGGCGAAAGCTGCTTTTCATAATTAGCAGTTAATAAACCAAACAAAAATAATTTTTAAAAAGAAGAAGAAGAAGAAAAAAGAGAGAGATATTTCCTGTATCACAGTGATGTACGACTGCATACCATAGCCACATTCTCAGACAGGGAGGGGAAAGTCTATGCCATCCCCTAAAATCTGAATATCTAGAAGAAAAAATAATATCATGCTGCTTCTTTCAACCAGTATCATAGAAGATTCACAGTATTGTGCAGCACTATTTCCAAGCCTGCAGCCTGTGTCACAAATCTCACATCTCCTCCTGCGCTGAAGAACAGACAGAATGCTCCTGGCATTTTCTGCACAGCTCCCATGCCAGTTACGCAGCCTAACTATACTCTGTGTGTGCATGTTTGTGTTTTGGGCCCACAGAGGATGTCCTCTGCATTCTTCTCAGGTTCTTCTACATTTTCCCCTCAGGCAGACAGTAGGATTATGGAAGCCACTTATGTCCACACTGCAGTCCATAGGTACATTTATAATTTGTTTAGATACCAGAGCTACCTTTAAACCAGCCAGCAGCAGAGCTGGTGGCAGTGTGATTGTGTAGGTATTGGTGTTGGTTGTTTAGCACCTGCACAGGGTCCTGGGAAGGCAGGGCAGCTCAGGTTCAACATGAGTTCCTGAGCAGTTTGTCTGCCCCTAAGACCCGAGTGAGCGAGTTTAAAGCTAGCTCAGCTCCAGCGCCTTTTGAACTGCACCATAGCGGTGCCTGAAAGCTGGTTTGGCCTCCAGCAGCCAGGATGGTGAGTGAGGTGGCCACTTTGGAGAAGTGTCCTGGGTACAAACAAAAAGGAAAAAGGCAACTCATCCCAGTCAACATCGAGAACTTTCTTTCTGCCTTCAGCCTGGTCAGTGGGCCCCATCCACCCAGGGACAGTCTTTCAGCACCAACCCCTTTTTTGAAGTCTGCCTGTTTGTCTTTCTCTCTTCTTCACCAGTCTTCAGAAGGCTCCCTTCACTATTTTACGATCCAAATGCCAACTCCCATGGTACTTGTAAAGAACTGGTAAGAGTGGGTGATACTGCACAAGACTTACAGCTCAATCTGTTAACTGGAAAAATTCAGATAGTACCCTTAAGCACATTTTTAGATATTTCACTGAACTGAGCTGACATCTCTATCACTGGAGGCCTGCCTTAACCAGTAAGCCAATTTGCCAAAGAACTGGTGCAGAAATTAATACAGGGCCTTTTTTTTTTTTAAAAAAAAAAAAAAGAATAAGAGTATAAAATGCTAAAAGATGGTGGTTTTCCTATTCTTCGTTTGCAGTGTGTAAATGAAGAATAAACCTCGGAGAGCACTCATACAATCTAAGATGGATGGTATACACAAACATGAGGCTGCTCTTATAATCATAAAAGCTCTGGGGACTAACGGGAAAAGATTTCAGAAACTCAAAATCTGATAGGGGTCCCACACTGTTGAAGCAGTGTTGAAGCAGAACTGAAATCCCATTGACTTCAGTGGAAGTTCAGCTTGAAACCGGATGGCCTTAAAGGCCTCTACAAGTTAAGTACTTGTTGTGCTGCAAGAAAAGCATGTGTAGCACTGAGTGCTGCCAGAAGTGTGGTATGAGCCATAAGATTTTACAGTATGTAGGACAGAGTCCAGCTGAGTGTTAACAGGAGAAGCATTTTGGATAATGTAGAACAGCTGACAGAATGTAGTGAAATAAACAGTGCAATACCGAGAGCTGGTGGGGAGGAATACTTACAGTTCAGAGGAGGCAAGGTTGGCCAGCAGTCAGACCCACTACAACTGTTCAGTTTAGACTTGGGTATGGTTATCCTTTCCCTTCTGATACCTAGCTGCTCTCACTAAAGGATGTGTTAGGTAACAGGGATTTGAGTGCAAGTCTCACGCAGAGGGTGTCTGGCTCTACCTCTCATCCTCTGCTTTTCTCCCAAGTTATGCCCTGAGTTTGGGTGGGATCAGCTCATCCATAGAAAAAAAAAAGAAAGAAAACTACCTGAAGCTGAGTTCAAACGGGTCAGAGTGGGTACTGTGGAGAAGAGGAAAACATTTTGAAGATTTCACAGTCAGGATGTGGTTCCCTGGGTTACAGTCATACACCCACAGACCGTCAGTCCAGGCTACAGTTCAGGGATGTTCCTAGGCTCCTTGTTGATGCTAAGTTCTCACATAACATTAGCTGGACGTACTGCTGCTTACCCTCTCCAGCTGGTTAGATGCTATTTTCTTGCAGCCAACCACCTAGCCTTAGTAACTCGTGCCTTTATTGCCTCCTCAGAGAAAAAATCATCCTGCTATTCCTGGTTCAGAAGATTTCAGTGATGAGGAAACCCCTCCTTTGCTGCTGCGTGCCTCCCCGGTGACATGACCTGCAGTGAGTCTGCCTGTGCCAAATATGCTGATCAGCTAAATGATATAGAATCAAATCTGGGGCCTTCATCTGCAAGCCCACATCTGGGCTGATACTGAGAAGACTGGCAGATAATTATCAGGGTGGACAACGGCTTTCTCTCAAGCAGCAGCAAAACTTACCTAGAGCTTTCCCAAGAGCCGGTCTAAGAATGCAAAATAAGCTCTGCAAGAAACTGAAGGCTATCACGAGCCTCCCTACCTTCCAGTCTTCATCTTCTCTAACAAAACTGCCTAGCCACTGCTGTTTTTCTGAAAAAATTCCTTCTGCGAAGTAGATGCTACACTACACATATTTCCTCTCTTGAGCTGTAAAAGAAATAGCTGGTATACATTTTCAATTTGCTAGCAGGTGTGCTCAGGCATAGGACCTCAGCACTTTGCGTACATTGCCTCTGCCTATACTGAGGGTAGAATCAGATGCTTATGCAGACTAGAATGATTAAATGGAAACATTTATCTATTTCAGTTTTGTTCCAAATAAAAGTCTGTGAGATGAATCTGTCAGCTGTAAAAGGAAACTTCAGCACTTAAGGCCATGGATATAATTAATTTGTGTACAAGAAGTTTCAGATGCTCGAGGTGAAGTGCACAGAACCCATTAGGCTGCTGTCCCAAAAGCTACGGAGTAATGAATTTGCAGAGCTCACACAGGGATTGTACCAGCCACATAGCAGTATTTTTGGTGAACTACTTATGCTCATCTTCAGACTGTCTGAGGTGTAACATGCAAGATGGACACACTTTTGGAATGGGGGGAAATCCTTCTTCATTACCTATTGAACATAAATGCTATCACATCTGCATCTAATTTCAGTAATATGATGGATAAAGACCTAGGTGGACCCAGCTGTGTCAAAAGTTTGTCCAGAAGCATTACCCAACAACTACTGATGATAAAAGTAATGACAAGAGTCTTCCATTTATCAACTCAAGGACCATTACTACTTCCATTGTCAACCTTAGAGGTAGGGAATTAGAGACACAGTTATATTTTTGTGTTATATAGCACAGTTTTGTGAACAAGCAGTTCTTGCCTACTACTTTAATAAAAAGTAGAAGAGCTTGTTGGTGCCTGGTGAAGGAAAGAGTAGAAAGAGAGAGAGCACAAGTCTGGTACACTCAATTCCAGCCACCAAAAGTGAGCATTTCTGATGCAACTTTTACCTTCATCAGTGTCAAAATTAGACAGAAAAGGAGGTAACCATGCAGACAGATTTTGTGGTGCATATTATTATGAAAGCTACATAAGTATCGGACAAATTATTACCTCTGCCCTTTAGTACCCCGTTTAACATGTAAATTAATTTTATTTAAAACTATAAAATATTCGGGCAGGGTAGAATAAATGTTGCCTTGAACTGTGCTTTGATACAGGATCTTTTTGGTTTTACAAAGTAAAAAAAGCAAGCCTAGGTTTCCTGTTTGTTGGCTGTGAATATAGCAAGCGCTGAAGGATTCCCAGAAAAGCAGTAGCTTCAGCCTTGTCCTAGAGCAGATAGACATGTAAACCAAATGCATTGCACCGGAGTCTAATTTGTAGGTGAGCTCATTGAGCTGCTGTTTCAAAACAATACGTTTCACTGGTCTACCGATGAGCGCCACGATAGTGCTAGCGCACTTCTGCTCATGCTCAGGAGCAGTCAGGCGCAAGATAAAGTTGTTACGCAGAAAGGAAGGCATATGTATTTCCCTAGAGGGCTAATGAGCACGCAGATCTCTCAGCTTGTCAAGAAAGAAAGCTCTGCAAATCATATACCACAGAGTTTGCTCACAAAACTCTCCAAATTGCAAGTTTTGGGAGAAAACTGATGCTAAACTCAGCAGGTGGCAAAATGAAGGTTGATGTCTGGGAGGATTCCCCTTTCTATATGTTAAGTCTCAACCACCCCTCTGTTGGGACTCCTATTAAAAATGTCTTTGGTTACATTAACATGTAGTTTCTTCCTTCTGTCACTTTGCTGGGAAGGGGGCTGACCCGTATACCATCAGCAGAGTTTTGTAATAGGTTTATTGTCATAACAATCCAACTATCTCCACTTATGGGAGTCCACGCTGTGCTCATCCAGCCGTGGTTCCATGTGAATGTACCAGCTGTTAGGCTGTTGTGTCTATGCATTAAGCTTAAAATATACCCCTCATGAAAGAATTGATTTCTGGTTTATAAAAATGCTTGGAAAGGGTGCTTTTCATTTTCCTTTGGCTCTTACTAATTCAAAACAATCATCCAGTATCTGCACAAGCTGAAGCAATTGAGACCTACTGATACCAGTTTAGGGCTTTCTCGCGCTTAGAAACTGATCATGTGCTTCAGTGCAGATGCAAAAACTGAGGAGAAATTAATATCTCCCCTACCAACTGTTTGTCTGAAGGAGGGGAAACCTGTAAGCTTTCTGCAAAGGTGCACAGTCCCTCTTTCCACAGTAATATGTCCAAGCAGGGCAGTACCAAATCTATGTACGCAGATTTTCATCTACAAAAATCTCGAGCTGGTATTAGTTTTAAAACTTATTTAGGAAGTAAAATCCTAAAGCATTTTCTTTTTATCAGGGTCCATGCTATTTACAGTTTCTCCACACTCTATTTGGTCCAGTCAGTCAGTGCTTTTCTGATCCATATGTGCATGACGAAGTAGCAGAGCTCATAATAGGCATAATATTGCCCTCTAGTGAGTAATTCAGAAAGATACCTGAGTTTTATGGTAAAGTCAACTGCATTACTAGTGGATAGGAGCAGTAAGAAGCAAATCTAATACTTTATAGAGTTGGCTGCTCTTGTTGCATTTCATCTCGTTAGGTGGAAGACAGGTACAATCCTACAGTAGTTTTACCCCTACTCAGTAGCTTCTGGGAAGGGAGAATCTATTTCTTTGCAAAAGAAAAGTCAGTATTTTAAATCATATTGTTTTATGTGAGGAAATAATATTTTGTTTTTACCAGAGAGTTTAGAAAGCTGCATTGTAGAAATATTTCAATACCATACATCTGACACATACCATAAGCTCCCCATAAGATGAAAGCAGTCCTGCCCCGTAAGCTTTGATGGATCCGTTTTGCTTGCAGAGACCAAACTCCACAGTGAACCAATAAAGCTGGTAATAAGAACAATTTGTGAAAAACAATCTTAACAGGCAGTTCATTTTTAAGCTTCTCATTTTTTCTTTCATTTTCTTTTACCCTTATTCCTTAATGTCTTTGCATCTTCAAATTTTATAGTTGTATATTTTAAGAAAATTAATTTTTCTCTCAACACACATAACACACACAGATTATAACACATATTTTTTCAAAACCTGCCATCCTTCCCATTCTCAGTCTCAAAAAAAGAAAAAAAATGCTAATGATAATTTCATGGGTAAATAATGTCATAATGTCCTATCCCCTTCTTTCTTTGAAAGATGTTACAAATTACCTTGCAAGCTATTAGCTTCATTATAGTCAGTGGAAACTGACAGATTTCAGCCCATAATCCCCAGAAAGACAGGTAGACCCCCCCAGAGGGTTTGATACCCTCGGAAAGGTACTTGAAAGGACAGTTTCCCTCCTCCTTTGTCTGTATGATAGCATTCAGAAGGTGTGAAGAATGACTTATCCCTTAGCGGCAATGTACCCTTCAAGATTATGCCAATGGCATCTTTATCATGCTCTGGTAGAAAGCAATGGTACATCTCTCTGGGCTTTTCTTTCAATAAAGCATGCTTAGGATCATACTTCCTTTACCTGCTGGAAAATATTGGGAGAAAAGCACCTCTTGGCTCTGCCAACCTTTTAGCCCTTTCCTCATTACAGCATTTAAGGAAATAGACAGTGGAAGACCAACTCTGGACACAGCTTGACCCCTGAGCTGCTGGATAGGTGTTGTGCAAAAGAAAAACATGCAAAACATGAGGCTTTTCAAGAATACGGCTTTGTGTCACAACTCTTCAAGGTTCCTTTAGGGACACACAGCTCTTTGCTGCCGCGTATGCAGGGCTGGACCTTGGCTTCAGTTCAGCCCGAAGTATTGCATTCTCAGCACCTTCTCAAAGAACTGGTGGCAGTCCATAAAATAATGTTAATCTCTATGTTATCCTGTCTATTCTGCCTCTTTCTTTCTCTTTCTTTCTTCCACCCTTTTTCATATGTCTTATAATTTTGATGACTTGCTTTTAGCCTGCAAATTTACCACTAAAGAAATAGCACGCCGGGATCTTTCTACAGAATTCTGAGCTGCTTTCTCTACAGTTCAGCTAATAATTATGCATTCTTACTGTGTCTATAGCCTTGATTCTTGTTTTTTTCACTGTGAAAAGTCTTTCCAGTATCTCCTCATTTTGCAGAAAGTCTTTTTGACTGGAAAATGAGGAAGAATTCTTTTTAGTGTTTCCTTAGATATCCTATAAGGCTTTTAGTTAGTAAGGTTCTTTTGGCTCTCACTGTCTTGACAGGGCACAGGACATGGTACTAGTGGCACTCTGTGGACGACATGAACACTGGGAATTTCCCATCTCTTGTGCACAGATCCACCTGCTTAGAAGGTCCGGGGACTGAATGAAATAATGGCATTTCAAAGTCTGTCTTACAAAAGTTATAGACTGTAACAACAAGCAAAGTTGAGATTCTTTAAATAAACTTTTAGTTAGCTTAAATATTGTCATCTCATCTAAGCTGGTTACCTACATTCTCTTTTTAACGGACAGAGAATGACAGAGGCTTCCAAAGAGAAAAAGGAATTTATGTTAGACATCTGTGTAAGGGTAGAGAATACATTACAGGTTCTTCTCTATCTTCACTTTCTAGTGAAGGAACCTAAACAATAAGCCTAGATTAGAAGTCTAACTTCTAAACAATTGAATATTGAGATGTTAATCCAGAATATGGTTACTGTTCAGAATACTTGAACGGCACTTACAAAATTGTATTCTTACAGATTCTAAACTGCAGGTAGCCCTTTCAGAAAGGTTCCCTTATTCTACCTCCCCAAACCCTAGATGATACTATGACCATTTCAGATCTGAGCCCCATTATTCTTCTAACCTAAACCAAATCTAGTCCTACCCAGTCCAGGGTCAGAGAGGGGTGCTTGCAGAGGAATGCTATGTAAGTCACTGGCCTTCACCCAGTCTCACCAAGACCTGGATAATGATGCAAAATGGCTGTCCGGGACCCATAATTCTTTTAGCCCCATCAAAATGGGGGATCTTAATCTTACTCTAGCCTCTGGGGACCCAGAGAGGGGTAATTGCAGAGGAAATGTAGACATGTCACTGCCTCTTCCCACCCAGTCCCCTCACATCACCAGCCCAAGACCTGAATGATGTTACAAAAAGTCCAGCACTGTGACTTTTTGCACTCCCAACTCTAAAAATACCTCTAGCCTTATCTAGTTCTGACCCAAGGCTGGATGCATGCAGGTAGATTTTAGGTGAGCCATAATCTCCTTCACACAGCGCTTCATTCCACTTCCCCATGAGTGGGGCTGTGGGCTGAGTGAGGAATTTCAGGAGTGACAGACTCCCATCTTCTCCCTTTCCTGAACGAACCTCACCCAGCTGGGTGAGGGTAAGGCTCCTCTCCTACCCTGAAAAAATCATCAAGACTGGGAAATCGATGCCATTATCAGAAAAAAAAAATCATCTGGCCTCCAGCCCACTTTCAGACCAAGTTAAGATGTCAGCAAAGGGCTGCATGAGTTGTTTTGGATATAGCCTAGTGACTCAGAACCGAATGACAGTACCTGCTGTCAAATTGCTTTTAAGAGCTCACCTATTTTGTGAGATTAATGAATACAGGGTGCATCAAATTCTGATGGTCCCCTGCACCTTGTGTAGGAGAAAATGCAGGAATCTCATGGGGTATCCAGCCTATTAGGTGAATCTGGAAAGCAAGTTGGGACCTTCCTGTGGCTGAAATTGTAGAAACTCAGCTTCTGCAGTATATTCTAATAGGAGCAAAAAGTATAAGCGTTTCCTCAGGTGGAATCACACACTTCTGGGCTCCCCCAAAGGAACTTCAGCCCCTGCTCCAGCACCTCCCTAACCTGTGGATGAGGTGAAGAGACAATCCTGCTGATGATCCCATTTTTGTGGCTAATCTGAGAGACTAGAGAAGAGCCTGCCCTGCACAGAGAGGGATATGCAGTGAATCGTTTGGGTTTTGCCTCTGATATTAAACTGCCATCTGTACTTACTGTGGCCAGTTTCTCAATCTCCGCTTCAGATGATCCAAGAGAAGCCAGTCCAATATCCTAAAGCAAGTAAGCAGGCAGGCAGTGTTACACTAGTGTGATTATTCAGCCCAAGGGAGAGAAAGAGGGGAAGGGGGAGGACCACATCATTTCTAGCATGAATAGCATGAACTATTCATTGTTTTTATCACCCAAAATGACCTTCCATGGCTTCCAGGATGCCTACCTCTCCCTGGCCCCCAGCTACATGCCACTGGGAGCCACATTAGATGAGTGTTTAATCCTCAGTGTTCTCTGTGCAAAGTTAACCATCTCTTGGCTTAATGCTGGACTATCCCTGGCAGAGGTTTATAGGGAGGCATGAGAAGGAAGGACAGCAAGGTGGGTTTTATCTTTGCCATTACCTTTCTGTCTCTCACTCTCTTTCCGACAGCCCTTATGAGCGGGTCAGATCTGTGCAGGGAGGATTCTGTTTACTCTCATTTGTGCTCCCTGTTGTTATTCTCACAATAGGAATCTGTAGATGTCTCTTCTTAGCTATCCTGGGAGCCATATCATGCAGCAAGCAAACAAAATTAGGGTATTTTCACCATTCATGGTCTCATGTTGAATGGAACAAAAAAGGATTTTCATGGGGCGAATTTAAACTGTGAGAACACTTCGTTAAAAAACAAAAAAGTGAAATGTGAAAATTCATTTAAAGTGATCCCATGTTGTATAGTCTGTGTTACAGATGGGAAAAGAAGAAAGCTGAAAGTTTTGAAATTGCTATAAGCTCTTATTTCTAATGTGTCTTCAGTTCTGGTATTTATTCTTCCAGAACAAATTATAGACCACTAGGATATTTTAAGCACTGCTCATCTGAATCTCATACTAACCAATATTTATGACCGAAATGGAATCTGGCATGTATCCAAGTCGATATAACTGGAAACTACATTACATGAGGTGAACGGGCTTTCTTTTTAAGATATTTGGACAGGGACCTACATCGTGTAACCCCTCGGCACTTATTGCCAGTTTCCACACTGGCCACTGGTTGATAAGCATAGAATATGAGTTATCTTCTTCCCTCTGCTACGGTTTTGAGGCACGTTCATAGTTCTGAAGTCTTTAATTATATGAGGTCATTGAGTTCACTTGGGTCTGACTCTGATTGCCCGTACTGAACAGCCCCTTATTGTACAAAGAAGCCCTGTTTGCTTTTTGGAGCCTCCTCACCAGTGTGCTGTGAGAATCTGGTGAGTTGTAAAAGGAAAAACATCTCTAATGAATGACATGGTGATGGGCACAATTAAAGTATCATGTGAGATAAAAATGTACATCCAGAGACTGAACCAGCCTGGGGGCTCGATGGCTGTTGCTGGTTAGGTTCATGTGGTGTAGGACAGGAAGCCAGGGGAACAGCGTAGTCTACAGCTCAAACACGCAGTGCCGCAGAGGCTCCACTGGCATCCGTCTGCAGACTGACATGGCCCTCCCACAGAGAAGTCCCAAAAGCACTGCCTGCCCTTCCTTTTACACCATGTCCATAGGGAGCAGTGCTACCACTGCCTTGGAGTAAATGTCTCCTGGGATGCTGCTGGCCCAACACCCCCCGGAGGCTGCAACTCAGGCACAATCAAGTCTTAAAATAGCATTTCAAGCTTGGTGAGCTGCGTGCCTTTGAGGCACATCCGGCCTGCTATCCAGGGCAGTTGAGTAAACAGAGAGGAGAACAAGCTTCTTACCTGTGAGAACTGGGCAAACTCCTTGTCAGCTAGCATGGGAACATGACCCAACAACTCATGGCAGCAGTCTCTGGAAAACAAGTGACTTTCATGTTTAATAAAGGTTTCTTTTCCTGCCCTACGTGAACTTCCCATGAAAGATTTTAGCCGATGGACCCCCAAAGGGAGCTAGTGTGAGGGCTGCTCTGCAGTAGCTGCCTTCATACCTGGCCTGACTCTGCAGGGAGCATGACAGGAACATTCCCTTCTGCCTGCCATGGGGAGCTAGCTGCCCCCCACTATCCTGGCTATTGTCTCACTTGGGATGGCACGGGCACTAGTCTCCCATGTCACAACATCTTTGAAAGGCCCCTATTTTGTCCCAGCATACAACAAAAGTGTCTGTGCGAACTTGTAATTTCTCATGAAATGTAATTGCTGTTGTCTGGCCAGCACTTACTGGGAGAGTTTCACAGCAGGGAATCAAACCCCAGCAGATGGTAAATGAAGGCAGGATGAAAAGATTAAACCAGATATTCTCCAGTCTTTTCCTTCCCCAGACAACTTTGCAAGAGAGACAGAGACCCACACCCTCTCATGCATGACTTCCCCTTCTAACTCTCCAGCTACCAGTTTCTCAAATTGTTTCATTCTGTGGACTACTGGATAGAGCTCCAGAGCCGTTCCCTAGGGAATCATCCCCAACACATTGAGAAGGATGGCATTGTATCAGGGCATCAAACTTACGGTTCTGGGGAATGCATAGGAGAAGAGAAATGCCTTATATACTGTGTGCTCTGGAAGACACGAAATGCCAGGCTGGCAAGGAAGTCACGAGCGGACAGCAGTCCTGCAGCTGGTCTCAGCTGGAAACCCGTTCTTTCTGCAAAGGGAAGTGAGACTGAATTTAGGAGTTTCTAAGGTTAACTACATGGCACACTTACTTCAGGTAAGCAGTTTCAGAGGGCCTTCATGCTCTGCTGCAGTAGAGCCCTCTACCCAAGCATAGTAGGAACATCCTGACTTTTCATTATTGAAGTTCCACTGTACTGTTATGGGTCCAATTACTGTAACGTTAAACCACCTAATCATCCAACCTTCATGTATTCACACAGCAATGATGTGAAGTATGGAAGTACCGCCTGCCCCAGTTTACCTTTTCAGCACATTTACACACATTTATCTACTATGTCCAATGTGTCGATGAGGTATCTGAGGTCACACACGATCCTTATGATCAAGCAGGGGACAGAACCTGCATTTTCAGTCATGGCCAATTTATTAATTCTTTGATTAATTTCTTCTATAACATACATAAGAGATAAACAGGAGTTTGACAAGGGACACACCCCACCCCTACCCTTGTCTGAGAGCACCTGGCTCTTCCCTGATGCTAGGTTACTGTTTAGCCCCCTCCTGCAGAGTTCCTTATTCCATACACTGAAACCCATGGTACCTTGCACTCTTGAAGACAGAAGTAGGTGTACCATGGGTCTGCTCCAGCCTGGGCAGTTTAGTTCCTCAATGGGCCCAGTTTAACCTACCCCAGAGGTAGAATTGGAACATACTATTCAACTTCATTTCCCTTTGTCAGTGCATGCTCTACATGTATAAACTAGCGCAGCACTGGCAAAACTTGCTATCAAGTTTATCTTTCTGCCTGGACTTTGTTAGAACGGGAACATGCAGGAGAAAGAGCAAACAGGTCCTTGTCAGAGATAAGGGTGCTGGAATGTGGCCCTTAACCGTTTAACATCAGAGATTCCACCAATGCTCTCACCTATTTCTCCCCTCTGTTTTTTTTCACCATTATGTTTGTCTAGAACTAACTACACAGACTCAGTGATGTGATCATACATGTTTTGCTTTGCATGTGTCCATAGAACGGGACAGAAGAATGCAATACTTTTGCACAGTGGTTACAGCTTGTGCTATCAGTGTTACCCCAGGACACCCTGCATTACTATGAAAGGTCTGTGAGAGACAATTAACAAAATAACAAGTCCTATGGTCAGCAGACTACATAATCTCCATTTCCATGGGAAACATGTTGGTGGTCTGCAAAGCTAAGAAAATTGAAAATCGCTGCTTTAAAACGGAGCCAATGATAATCTTTTTGAAGTCCTATATTCAAAATCTGTGTTGCATTCTCAGCTCCCATAAATGACATTTCATCTTCTTTAAAGCATAAAACTACATTTTAAAAAAATTCAGAAATGGCTTTATTCTCCCTTCTCTATCCATATTCTATTGTGTCATGAAGCCTGGAACCTAATTTATTTTATGTAAACAAACAAAAAAATCCCACCCAGAAACCAAGCCATTTACAAGATTTGTTTTGGTTTGGTTTTCAATGTTTCTTCCAGCATTTCTTGTCTTGCTCTGTCTGGCTATTAGCGCTTTTCTCATTAAGAAAAAAAAAAAAAAAGAAAAAAAAAAGGCTTCACTGGAAGAATTCAGACAAAACATCTGAAGCCGTACAGGACAAAAAAAGAGTGGACAGGAAGGAATGCTTCTACCTGACAATGTGAGGGACTAGGTGGTCAGCGTTTGCCATGGTTATCTTCTATTGCTCTGCTGAATTAAAAGGTAGTGGGCACAGAACTGCCTAAAAGCTGAAGAACAGCAAATAAACCCATGGAGATTACGTCTTTATATTTGTCTATATGCTGAGCAAAGGCTTCAGAGTCAACCGGGAAACTGGAAGTGGCTGTAAAGCATTTTACTATTCTCCCCCCTCCCCAATTAAGAAAGCAAGGTATTTGGGGAAATAGACAGACCATCAGCTTTGTCTCCTTAAGCCCTGGCCAGGAGCTGGCACAGAAGGGTACTCCCTTGCTGCTCATGACATACCAAGCCAATACAGAGGAACACGAAAAGCTCAGAATCCGGTCATCTTTGGGGTAAATTCTGAGTCTGAGTGAAGTGAAAACTGCACCAGCTGAAAAATATATCAGACGAGCACCAAGCCCTCAGTAACTTAGGTTTGGAAGGACTATGAAAAAGTCTAGGGAAATTTATATTGCTTTAGCATCCATGTTGGAGAAGCAGGAGGGAAAATGAAAATTACAGCTTATGTTCCCTGAGATGCCCTTTGAAATATAGGCCAGTGAATCAGACAGTCTGCTGATGAAACAGACTTGGTCAGTTGCCTTGAAAAGCCATAGGAAAAAGTTATCTGCTGAAGGTAATATCTGCAAAATCTGAACTCCTATTGTATTACTGCACAATTCAGTAGAGAATTGGGGGTGTGGCTGATTGGACCTGCTGCCCAAAGATCTCTGAAATCAGAATGAGTTGAAGAGAAGGTCTTGAGCAGTTGACCTAAAGTGATCTGTAAGGCTTAATTCTTGGCCTAAAACCCTCCTGTATACAGGCCTGTGCGTTGTAGTATGAGCTTGCACTAGCTGTAATTTCTTCCAGCTGTGGAGGACAATGATTGCCTAAATCCAGACATCTTTCCTAGAAAGAAAGATGCGCCTAGGTTCATCTAGTTAACCCTTTAGAAAAACACTTGGCATGATAAGTGGTCGCATGGTTAACCGTTTAAATTCCCCTTAAGTAATTATGAAATACTTATGACGTAGGGTTCATTTCTGTTCAAACCAGCCTCGCTAGCAGGCCAGGTGACACTAGACAGATCTTGTAGTTCAACTCGTATTGAAGTCAAAAGGAATTGCTTGCTTTGAGTTCTCAGATACTGCTGAGTAAAAGAGAAGGTGGAAGTTTATGTGGCTGTGTGGGCTGGTTATAGCACGATCACTTTCTTTCCAGGACACTCCTCTCTCTCTCTCTTTCTCTCTCTCTGCATCCCTACAGGCTTAGATATAAAGACTTATCGTCACCTATGCTAAAGAATGGTCTAATCCATAGGGGCAGTGTTCAGCAAAGACACATGCTGGGATTTATGTCCTAACTGGGAGAGTGGGACGGTTCAGGGCCCACCCAAAGCTAACCAGCGACAGGAGGAACCGCACTATGCCTCCCCACATAGGTTGTAGTGGTTGAAACACATCCACTGTATGCCAAGGAATTTTGGGAGATGCGTCACAGGCTATAGTTTGGTTGGTTGAGCACTGCACACCTGTAATGCAGGAAAGACCCTAAGCACACAGTTGATAATTGATGAGTTGTAAGGAGCAAAATTCTGGCCTTGCTGACACTTGTAGTAAAAGCCACCTAAATCAGTAATAAGTCAGAAGAACTCCTTATAAATCATACCCCTCACCCAGAAGCTGCTTGGCATGAGATTTAACACAGATTTTACAGACCTTGCAGATGCTTCTGACTTAGACTGACTTTGTCACAAAGGGACCTTGCAATAATGTCAATCTTCATGCTATTCTAGAAAGTATTCTGCATAGTGAGATGACCTTATCAGAGAGAATCATTGAAGATAAGGAAGATATCAGTTACTTTTAGTTGTATCTAGCTGTAAACACAGATCTTCTGAACAAACTTTGTTCTATCTATGCATAATCTTTTACAAAGCCTCTAGGCTAAACTAGTCTAGGTTTTATCTACAGTTTAAGAAGGGTACGACCAGTGCTCTCGAGAGCAACTCTTTCAATTTTCCTTAGACACCCATTCCAGGATGGAATAAAATGCCTCTGAATTGCCTGGTTCTCGTTCCCAGCCAGAATAGTTCAGACAATTAGCTTACACTAGACACCCTGTGTTTTTAGTAGATGAGTTGAAACTCACTGTGAACATCTTCTCAATCATTATTAGCAGAATTTCAGAATGGCTATTTTTACTGCTTTTTTTTTTTTTTTTTTGCTTAGCATAATTTGTATGGCATAGAGAAAATTTAGAAGCAGAGCCTACAAAAGAAGTGAGCAGGCCCAGACTCCAGGCAATCAAATCCTGTCAACCAACATGAGCAATACAATTAGCATTATAATAGGATATTCTCACATTATCCTAAATTCTCCCACTTTGAAATCCCCTGATTTACTTAAAGAATATGAATATCTCTTGTAATCAAATCAGCATCACTTTATTTCTGGAGCTCCCTGCTGTCAGCTACTGTGTAAATGAGTTAAGACGAGATCAACTGCTTCATGAGAAAAAATATTTATCAGCCCAGTTACTATAGGGGGGAAGTAAGATCAATAGTTGAATAGAAGGGAAAATACATGAGAAAACATATAATGCATACACAGAAAAATTCCTACAACTGGATGTGATGGTGCTGGCATGCTCATGAGAGACACTTTTCATATGCCAACCTTCCATTCCCTTACACTAACGGTACAATAAAAACTTTGTCATCAAGCAGCCTAATCTTCCCTAAAAATGGCAATGTCTTGAAAACCTCTTCAGCAACAGAAAGCTCATTCAAGCTTTCTCACATCACCTACTGATTCATGGAGCAAGTCACTTGATTCCCTGAATATTGTATTTAAATTAAATGTATTTAAAGTTAAGCCATACTTTTTATTATTGATTTCAATGTAGTCATCAGCTGTCTTCCACTCTCTGGCACATCTCCTTGAGACTGAAAAGGAGCAAGGAAGCTTTAAAGACTGCCTTTCTTTAGTCATGCTTGATAAACGTAGGAAATCAGCTCGTTGACACAAAGCATCTGGCCTTAGGAATCCATGCAGCCTGTGGCCTCATAAAAATAATGCAGGCTCCCTTCCCCTCCTGCCCTTTGCTAGTCAGCCCCCAGCTAACAGCAGGTAGGTCAGCCTAGCAATCCTATATGTCCTTGCATCTAAGGCCGCATCTTCGTGCATTTACAGACTCACACCACAGCCTTTCTGCTCTCCTGTCAGCCACGCGGTAGGCACCAAAGAGTTTAGTCTGGCAAGTGGGGCCACAGAGGCAGAAAGAAGCAGTGTTGTTTCAAGGCAGCTGCCGACCGACTCGCAGGACCTCCTGGAAATCATTTCCTCTCGCACACATTGCCATCCTGTCTCATGCATCAGTAAAAATTCAACTTGAGAGGTATATACCTGTATGTGTGTTTGGGTCTTACTAGCAGCACTGCTATAGAAGCTTAAAATACAGCCAAACCCATAGAATACCTGTGCGTGGAAGTCATGCTGAGCACCGTGCTGCTACGCCTGTACTGCTCCTAGTACTGGAATTAGCTGGTCAGTGCTACACCAACTGCAGCCACTCACAGAGCAAACACAGCTTGGTCCCCAGATATGCCTGGTATTAACGTCCTGTGCTACAGCTCATCTTGCACGAGGGAACTCCACAGCTAATCAGCTCTTCTCACCAGCTTGGGTCCTACAAGATGGTTTGTGTGTGTCTGTGGTGTACATACATATCCAGGAAACCCTAAACCACAGTTTATAATGACTGGCCTTTTAAAAATCTGGAGACGTCCTGAAGTTGAGGTATGTTATCCTCTTGGTAGCCACAGTATTTCTCCAGCAGCTGGAAAGCATCCAGGTACTGTGTACAGGCATGAGTAGGGTAAAGGCTGCTCAGTTTCCTGTAGACTTCTCTCCTGAAAAGCAAAAGCCATATAGCGTGACCCACCTCAATAAAGCAGTACTTCTCTGCCCTGTCTATGTGTCCACAGAGAGGCATAAGCCCCCAGCATAGCCAACAGTCTAAAAATCTGAACTCAGGACACTTGGTGCTTGGAAGCCCGTGCCTGGGTGGATGTAGCAAAGCAGAAGGGTTTTTTTTTTCACTTTTCCTTCAGAAGGTGGGTTCTGTTCAGCAAACCTGTTTTATCGCTTCCTACATCCTCCCTTAATGCAATAGGGCTCTAATCCTGATTTAGAAGTGTTTCTTGCTTAGGTATAAGGGTGTTGAAGGTGCCAGGGAAATCCCAGGGAGAAAGCTGAGGCTGTGGCCCTCTCTGTGTCGCGCAGTTTAGGGATGGAATGAGTCAGGTATTCCCTCCCTCTCTACATGGGGGTACAACTTGAAATGATGGTCCCTCCACCTCCATGCTGAAGCCTATTCTATATTTGACTCTTACAAACCTCCTCCTAAAAAAGCACATTTTCTGATACTGAAGATTAACATCTGGACAGGCAAAGAGGTTTATACTTCTGCAGTTCAAAATGCCTGGCATGGGTTACGTATTTGAAAGACATGCCAATTTCTTGAAGCATTTAGCCCATTATACAAAGAGAGACCAGCTGAAGAAAAGTATATATAACCAGATTTGGGCACAGGCTTCGAGCTTCTCCCAAACTTGATGGTGCTTGGATTTAGAGCTGTGGTTTGGAATATATTTAGCCGTTACAAAATAAACAAGTAGTAACAGGATGGCAAAGAACCTTATAGAAATGGTTATTTTTGTTCAGACATGGCCCTAGGGTGTTAACAATTTTACAAACATTGTTTTATGAAAATTGAGATCATTCTTGGAAATGCTGGCTACGGAAAATGACCTTTTGTTGTTTTTGTATTGTATTTTTTGTGTGATGCTATTGTTGCTATGGAGGTGATAGCCAGTCCCCGGTAATGGCTCTCTTCATTTGTACGAATGTCTTACACAGTGTGGGAGTAATGAACCAGAATGAAGAAGGGGGGAGGAAAACCTTAGGAGGAAAAAGAACAGAGGGAAACAGTGGCTGCTGTCACTATTGCAAAAGCCACAGGAGGCTGGGCCATTTCCATAGAAGAATTAGGAAAAAATGAGGAGGACTAGAGTTCAAGTGTTGCCCTGGCTTATTTCCCCATAGAATACTACTGACTTCAGTGGGATTGCATAGGATCTGAACCAGTACACAGTTCATCCCCCGACTGGAGTCTAGAGAGGGCAGGCGTGTTTACACTTCTGCACATATGGTCTCTTTTACCGAAGTATCATTCTACTGTGTGGCCAAACATTGACTACCACAGAAACGTAAGCAGTCTCAGAGACCAGTGATGAATTATCCAAAGCTAAGTGTTCCTCCTCTCTGAGTACCTCTAAGGCAATCATCTGAGTTCACTCCAAAGTCAATAGAGTAGCAGATATTTCCAGACAACAATTTAGCTTTAGCCCTAAGGTACTGTCTCAAATAGGTGTAACGTCTCACTGTATGGAGGTGCTATCGGTCAAAGGACCATTAAGCTGCTACTTGATGGTACTTCAGTCCAGAGATGGAAAGAGAAACTGCTGAAAGTGCGGGCTATGAAATACTCTAGAAAGGAGCCTCATAACGAAGGATGGAGCCAGCCACTTGAAAGACTTTAAAGGCAATCACCTTATTATACATAAATTTCCTTATTCTTTTAGAAAAAGGTGGCACTATTCAGCTTTCTATGAAAATATGACAGGTGCATCCCCATGGTACATCACCCGTAACTTTGTCCTAGATTGTCCCCTTTTCTTATATAGCTTTTACCCATAAGACATCTTTTATGACTACTTAGTTTCAGAGCCTTCCAAAAAGCCTGCTTGAAAACAGAAACTCAGATCATCTGTACCCTCTTATTTGCTGAAAGTCATATTTCTTCACTTGATTAGTTTTCATTTTTATAACCATGTTGCTACAAACTGAAGGCATCCAACAACTCTTCAGAGTGAACACCAAGGGAATTTAGTCTGCGCTACAAATTTCCCGTTCAATTGCACAGTGCTCAATTAAGTTGTGCTGTAATGCAGCTGACCTCAGGGCACAGCCCCAGGGGGCTGTGATAACCATTGGGAGGTCTAATTTTGGGAACAGCTTTACATAACAAGACAACCTGGGTTGCTGGGGCTGGCTGTTTGGGTAAATAGGCAGATACTCTTTTAAAGGTCTATTCCGTTACCACAGTGGGACTAATTCTAGGTGGAGAAGGGCTGGAATGACGGAGGTTGGCAACAAAAGGGAAAAACAGGAAAGAACACAAAATTAAATTTTCTTAAATATGACATTCCCACACACCATCCCATGCCAAGATTGTTGGCTGGTGGTAGCAATCAAGAGCATGACACCGACCATCAATCTTTGACAATTGAAAGATGCTATAAAAACCTATTTGAGCTTAATACAAATGTTACTGCCTGGATGAGTTGGATGCAAGGTTTCTGTGTGATTGTGGGCAACACCCCTCGAGCTTTCTGTGGCATAGTAGGTTTTATTTAAAATAAAATGATCACTGAAAAAGATAGGATGGCCCTGTGGTTGAGGTTCTGGCATGAGACATCTAGTGTATGGATTTAATTCCTGGCGTTGACATAAACTTTGTGTATAATTTTGGGCAAATCACTTTAGCTCTAGCTCTTTCAGTTCCACAGTTATAAAATGTGGTCATCATTCTTTCTTTTTCCCACCTTTAGGCTCTCTCCATTTAAACTGTAAACTTTTCTGAACAAAGACCCTCTCTTATTACGTGCACATGTGACACCTTGCACAATCCTGAGACTCTGCTCTTAGTGGGGACATTTGGACATATTTATGTTTGTATTATCAAAAAAATGTGTAATTATTGCTGCTTACTGAGATTTTTTAAAGTTAGTGGGAGAAAGTGGAAACAGAGTTATATGAAATAAGAACTCTGCTTTCTTTCAAATCTGCTACATACTTCACATAATGTCTGCAAACATACTTTGAATTGAATTAATTTTGGTTGGTTGGTTGGTTTTGGGTTTGGTTGTGGGTTTTTTGGAGTTTTTTCTGAGTGGCAAACCTTCAGGAGAAACAAAGCCCCAGTGAAGAAATTCTGCACCCATACAAAACTAACTTGCCATCATTTCATATGACATCAGAGGCCTTTTTATATTGTAAATAATGTATCCTGGAAGGGCACTCCAAAATTTCCTTTACCTTCAGTTTGAGAAAGTGATGCCTATTCATGTTAAAAGCAATGAGTATTGCAGGGGAGCAGGCAAGGCTGGTTTGTCCTATGAACATTGGATTAGTCACATCCTTGGAGTGAACTTCCATCCTGCAAGTGGGCATTTTCTCATGGCAACAGATTTGGAAAGGTGATCTTTCTGTCACCACCATAGCTACGGTTAATTTGAGGTCAGTTAGAAGAAATTATACTATAGGCTCCGGGATTCGGAGTATAAGTAACAAACTCACCAAGTTGCAGTCTCCTGCGCTGTGTACTCAATGTGAGGCAAAGGGTCTCCTCTGTAATGAAGAGAGGAAATAATGCATGTGTCTAAAGCAGGTTTCAAGTTCAGTTTCCAAGTATTATTTTCTTTGTCTGCACCATGAATATTTGCTGTAATGAAGATAGAAATGTCAAAATAGTACAAAATTAACAACTTTTTTGTCTTGGTAGGCTCTAACGTGTGCCTTTTCTCCTCTGTTCCAGTGTAGGGGGGAAACAGAGGGATATGTTAAGAAAGGGAGCCGTGTTCTTCTTTACAGGTGAAAAAAAACGCCTTCAGGCTTACCTTTATCTCCACTGAAGGCAACCTAGCAATGAAAATACAGTGTGTGCCTGGACAGTCCATCCCTGGAGGAAGTGATAAGCACAGAATCATTGCAGAGAAGGATTCATAAAGTCATCAGAAGAGTTGCCCAGGCATACACTGCGTGGCTATCACTAACTTCATTGATGGGTGGTCTCCTCTCCTATTCCTCACTGTTGGTTCTTCAGTAGCTCTGAGTCAGTTGTGTGCTTTGTGCTGTTTTGTGCTGCACTAGCTGTGATATATGGTGGTGGTAAGAACACTGTACTCAAATAGAAGTCATAGACTCATAGAATCATTATGGCTGGAAAAGACCTTTAAGATCACCAAGTCCAACTGTTATCTAACTCTACCAGGCCTGCTTCTAAGCCATGTCCCTCAGCATCATATCTAGACAGCTTTTAAATACATCCAAGGATGGCGGTTCAACCACTTCCCTGGGCAGCTTGTTCCAATCTTTGATAACCCTTTCAGTGTAGAAGTTTTTCCTAATGTCTAACCTAAACCTCCCCTGGCGCAACTTGACACCATTTCCTCTTGTTCTATGGGTTGTAACTTGTGAGAAGAGATCAACGGCCACCTCTCTACAACCGCCTTTCAGGTAGCTGTAGAGAGCAATAAGGTCTCTCCTCAGCCTTCTTTTCTTCAAACTAAACAATCCCAGTTCCCTCAGCTGCTCTTCACAAGACTTATTCTCAAGACCCTTCACCAGCTTTGTTGCCCTTCTCTGGACCCTCTCCAGCACCTCAACGTCCTTCTTATACTGTGGCACCCAAAATTGAACGCCCCAAGTCTCTCAAGACTTGAGAGATTTCACCCATTCTTGGCCACCACGAGGCTGATAATCCACAACCAGTTCTACCTATGCATCTGTTGACTCTATCAGACAGCAGTGATTCTGGTGAAGTTTTACACATAAAGGCAGAAACATTTTCATTCACCCATGTGAGACCTGAGAGGTTTTTAGGTAGCTAATGTACATGGCCAGAGACATTTTGTCAAACAAATAGCAAAAATAGTAAATTGCTTTTCTTTGTTAAAAATATGTACCTAAACATTGTTCCCTACAGTTCCTTGAAAAAGATTAACGTCAGCTCAGGAGCTAGTCTTAAAAGGAACTGCAAAATTGAAATCAAAGAGTCATATTGAGAAATCACCTCTGCTAAGACAAAATACAGCGCTGAAGGAGATGTGAATGCAATCCTAAGATTTTTATCTTAAGATATATTTGCTGTGTTGTGGGAAAAATCTATTTCATATGGAGCGAAAGCTTCTGTGGCTGAATTCTGTTTTCTAGAAGACAGTTCCATTCATATATTGACAAAAGATTAAGTCTCTGGTATTTCTTGCACACAAAGGTGTCTGAAAGCACATGTGAACTGCTGGTTTCTTTTCAGCAGCCTCTTACTTACGTTCTGTAACTAAAAGCAAGGTCAGCAAAGAATGCCCTCCGCTTCTTATACTCCAGGTCAGCGAATCCCTGAGTTAGAAAATAATTCAAAAAAAGTTTTACATTAAGAGAGATTTGTGGGCATAAATAAATTTGCTAACAGAAGCATTCAGAAAAACTAAGCCACAACTAGGTTGTTTTCTGTGAAGCAATGAATCTTGAGCCTTATGAACAGGGTAAGCGAAAGTCTGCACTCAGTTCCGTCCATGACATTTTGATGAAAATTTGGGGCCTGTGACCAGAAAGTAAAGTAACTTGGCTCGGTGGGAAGTTTTTGGAGTGGTTCATAAACACTACATCACAGATCATTACACCTACTGTCAAATTTAAATGCAAATCACATTAAAAACGGAATTGAAATAGGGGTGTCACTTTTGCTGGGGAAGAGCTGAATCTCTGTATCATTTCTTTCCTGCGCTAAGCATGAAGGTTGCAATATAGGGCTGTGATGGACCTGATGGTACCAAGCCCAGTACTGCCTCACCAGAGAAAGTATGCTGCGCCTGCACGATACCCTGCGCTTCAGGAGAAGAAGGGGTCCTCACTGGCTAGAAATCATTCGAGCTGCCACTGAATCCATAGAAAATACAGGCTTTCAGCTCAGTCCCCCCCTTGCCCATTTATTACTGTGTTAAGATAAAGAAGAATTCAGTGGTATCTGTTTAAAGGGGCAGTTTACTTATTAAATACCAGAGTTTTCTTTTTGCCCTCTCAGTGTTTACTAGAAGTTGAGCTTCAAGCAGGCTTCTCCAGCTATTAAATATGAATAGAGATGTGGAATCAAATTCCTTTGAATTTTACATCATTCATAATAGGAATAAAATCTGAAATCTGGCACCGTGTTACTAATATAACTCATAAAGCAGCGCTGATCAGCATCACTGTACAAATATTTAGTATTCTAAAATATTCAGAATTTACTGGAACCACTTTGCACACTACAAGCCAAATTTCTCCCTTAGGTTTATTCACATAATTTTCAGTGTAGCAATAATACCAGTAATACTGCAGTTAACGAGTATTGTGTGCGTGAATCTGAGGAAAGAACTGGATCCCGAGAGCATGTTTATTTTTGTCATGTGTTATGGATAATATGTTCATTCAGATGCCACCCTTGCTTGTCAGTAGCTGTAACAAGTCCGTGCAAAGCACGTGGAAAAGCCATCGAGCCAGACTAGCATTGATGCCGTGACCTCTCAGCTTTGTCCCTGCTGTTCCCAGGGCTCTGCACCCACCCTCTGAGCAGCAGGAACCTCCCTGGGGGATCGCTGCAGCCAGTGTCAGGGTGCCCCAGAGACTGGTGTCACAGTGTCATCTCTTTGTTTTCATGGCCATTAAAGAGACAGTAAAGAACAAAGTGAAGCTGTTGAGATGGACAGCCCAAACTGCCTGTTTGGTAGCAACCATATATACAAAATCTGCTGAGCTACCTGTACATTGTCATATTTTGTCCCTTCCTCCAGCCTGTCCATTTCTCAGCCATGCTCAGCGTCACAGCAAATGAGCCCACGTTGTGCTCCATCCTGGCACAGACAAATGATTTTCAGTGCCTGAGCTAACTTGTTTCAAGCTAGTTTAGGTATTCCTAAATTGCATTGCATTCTGCAGTGTAGACTTATCCCCACTCAATACTTTGGTAACAGCACCACTGGTGCTTTTTCTCATCCTCTGCAGTGCTCACACCTCACATTTGGCAAAGTAGGAGGGGAACTTAGTCCAGGTCAAAGAATTCCCAATGTACATTCATTTATCTCGTGAAAAACAGCCTCAGAGCTAGCTCAGGAAAATGACAAATACTTGGATTGTTTCTATCAGAAATATGTGAGGAAGAGTGAAAGATGTCCCAGTAAGGAGAATATGAAGCTCTCCTAGAGCATTATAGTTTAATGAGTGATACTCAAAAATAGAAGATAGACTTGGAAAGTGTTTTTGTACCACACAGAACTGCACATAGCTAGCATTAACACTGTGTAGATTAATAAAAGGACGTAAATAGAATTCAGACATTTAGAGAAGGGAATGACAAAATCTTGTACATTCTGTTGACATCCATCTAAATCTTCCTTGCATTTTTCAGTGCAAAGTCTGTGCTTTTTTTTTCCTTTTCATGCATCACTTCTATGTGATGTTTGGCAGAACACTTCACAACAGTTCTGTGATCTACCTTGTCAATCAGCAAATGGCCCTTTGCAGTCCCTTGTTTGTCTGTACATAACTCATATCTCACATGTACTAAAGTTGGAAAACTTTGATGAGAAACGAGTGTGTGTTTGTTTGTTTGGTTTTTTCCCAGTACTTTGCCTTACTATTACCATCATTAGAGCAGGACTCTACAGTGAATTCTTCTTCCTTCTCTAGAGTTTCTGCTTATGGCAAGGCTAAGAGTACACACACAAAACTATTATGAGAAAAGCCCTTTTTGCAGCCCACTCATAACCAAGACCTACTGCGTGAATCTGAGGGAAAACTCGTCGCATTCTAACAATATTTTGCAGAGTAATATCAATAAATACTGCTAAAATCCTGGCTCCAAAGACCTTGTGAAAAGTCAGGTGTAAATTAGAAGTATAATCTTTCTAACTTGCTTCCTGTTTAAACTTTAGATGCTTACCTCAACTGAAATCACTAGATCTTTTGAGCTTCTCCAGTCGCATTTAAATCTCAGTTCAGGTATCATATCCGTGAATCAGTGCTGCCATGTATTTGTCTTATTTTCTGACTAGACAATTTTTGCAAGTTTAAGCATAATAGTCCCCTCTGCAGAATCTGAGGATCTGATATTTATTAGCTACTAGCTGTTTGCCACTTGTCCTAATTACCACCCTCTCTACATCTGCACTTGAATAATATTCCTGGCATACGCAAAATTAAAAATGCAGATCAGGGATATCTGAAAGGTCAAAATCTAGAAAACACAAAAACCAGTAGGCTGGGGAACTTGTCTCTTATGTGGAGCAGCTAGTACAAAGGGGGCATACTTCAAATATATCAGGGTTGAAATGCCAAACAAGATTTTTTTTTAAAATAAACAATGAAATGTAAACTCATGCCAAAGAATATGTTGAACAGAAATTACTTCAGCATGTGTCTGATGTTAATCGTATGTGATTCAGCCTTGCTGAATCAGGACCCATAAGTTTTTCTCATTATTAAGTTGTTCATTCTATACTCCTGAATTTCACCAAAGATCAGCCTTTATCTGATCCTTCATTTTTTCTGTCCTTTCATGAGTATTTTTTTACTCCTGAAATTTTCCTACAAAAATCACCCTACAGAGAGTTTCTTTTTAAAAAGGGGAATAACAGCGACATTAAACTTACAGGGTGACCATGGTCCAAACTGGGATCATACTTAGTGATCAGATGGTGACACTTGTCCAGATCTTGGATTTTTCTGGGGAACCAGGGCACTGGAGGGAAAGAAGCAAGAGTTAAATAAGATAGGATCAAATAATTTTTAAAAGACACAGAACACAAAGGTTGTGCTGAAGATTACAAGCTTTCTTTTCATCAGTATCTAAGAATATTCATATCTACCTGTCACTGTCCATCAGTAGTTGACTTCATTTGCTGACCAAACTGGCAGACTGGATGAAAAATGATCTGAAACTAAGTTGCAACTATAATCTCTCAGTTTTAATTAGTAGAAACATCTTTTAAAGGCAAAACCATTTCCTTTTAGGCTAAATTAGATGTTTTGTTTGACACAGCACAGTACATGTTCCAGTATTTAAAGGGTGGCTACAAAGAAAATGGAGACTCCCTTTTTACAAGGAGTCACATGGAAAAGATGAGGGGTAATGGGTACAAATTACTCCTGGGGAAATTCCAATTGGACACAAGAGGAAAAATTTTCACAGTGAGAACAATCAGCCACTGGAATAATATCCCCATGGAAGTGGTGGATTCCCCAACATTGAAAAACTTTAAGATTCAGCTGGACAGGGTGCTGGGACATCTTATCTAGATGATGCTTTTGCCAAGAAAGGTTAGACCAGACAATCCTTGAAGGTTGCTTCTTACCTGGTATTCTATGATTCTATTAAATTTATTTCAAAATTTTGGAATTTAAAAAAATATTTTGATTGTGTAAAAAAATTAGTCTTAGATTTTCATACCTTTAAAAGTTAAAACAACATTTTAAAAGGAAAACATAAAATTTCTGGAAACAAAACAGGATGAGAAGTATCTTGACTTTGAGGTTTTTTCCTTCTGGCTCATTTTTATTTTTGTCAGCAAAATTATTCTAGCATTAGCTGAATTTCCAAACAGTTTCCTTCCCCTGAAGTGAGGACCTTTTTCTGGTGGCTAAAAAAAACCATAAAGTGTGCCCATTTCAATTTGTGCCAGCATTTATAACCAATGAATTAAAAAACAACTGAAAAAAAGACAAAGTTAGTACTGCTTTCTAAGGTCAGACTGATACTGTGCTCAGACTTAGTGTGTTACAGTTCAGAAAAGGTCTGTTTGGGGCCACCTTGATCTCATAATCGACAAGAGGACACCAGGAATCTCTGTACTGAATGGCAAATTTAGCTTTAGCCCTATGATATTACATCCACCCACAGCCATTTCACAAAGGTACAAGGCTACAAATACACACCGATGTTGCGAAATTCCAATTCTTTCATGCAGTTATGGCCAGTTCTGCGACAAGAAAGAAGAAATACTAGTCTGACAGATGTCTTCTGTCTAGCCAGAAATTTTTGCTGAGCCTTTGCCTTTGGCTGTACCAATGGTTATGCATGCCAAGATGCCTGTCCCACCATCCATGCCCATATCTCCTCTAAAACTCTACCTGACCATAAGTCCTCCAGTGTATGTCCCCATACACATCTTGCCTATCCCTTACTGAATCCTGGGAGAGGGCAGACAGGCTAGAGGAGATGCAAGGAAAGGACCATGGCAGAACCCTTGGCCTGGTCACAGAAATGGATGCAGACAATAAAACAGTGATAGTGGCTGCATCTGTCTCTGCTTCATGCAAGCAGAGATAACCACTGCTTTTCTCAACTGAGTGCCAAATTAATTTGGGTTAAAGCCACTATGGACAGGGCATTGTCTCATCTCTGTCCTTCAACAAAATGCCTGGGAAGGCCTGTCTGGCTCACTTAAAAACTCTGAAGAAAAGAATAAAAAGTCCATGTGGGAAAAAAATAGATTAATCCAGAAGCTGGAGCCTCAGGTGACGGAGGTAGTCAGAATGTACATACTTGCATCTTTGCTGACCAGTAAGCATGTTTATACAACTTAGATACCTCCGTTACGAATATGCTTTCACAGGCACCTGCAAACCCTACTAGAAAATGAAGCTGCAGCTAGCCGCTTTCAATAAGGTATACCAGTAAAATGGGACACTGGCGAATCTTCGACCTAGAGGTTAGCTGAGCTGAAAGTTCTCTGACACTTTAGCACCCCCAAATTCACCTCAATAGGACCAAAAGAGCCTTAAGGTTCTTTTGAGAGCTTTAAGGCCAAAATCTCCAAATCCCCAGTTCTTGCTGGTGCCCACACCTAAGGCGTCTCTGTGGGCTACAAATACCAACTCTCTGACCCTTTCATCTTGAAATCAAATAAACTGCTTTGAGAACTACTGAATTCTGGGGTCTGAAACAACCAGAAAAGACTCTCTACAAACTAAGGAATGCTGTATGTAAGTCTGAGCTCACTTAGAAACAGAAAGACTCTGGCTATTTGCATGCCAACTATATCACTTCTAGCATCATTACATCTGAAAAAACAAGCCTGATTACTTTTACGATTTTTGTTCAAAACCATAGGAAAAAGGAAAATATGAAGAAAATTATGTCCCTAATATTCTTCTGCTTTAACCATAAACACCGTCTTTTAACAGTCACCTGTTTTTATGGTAGATCCAAGTCCCAACACAGCCGAAACTAACTGCTACTCCCAAGCACGAATCTCTCAACTCCCAAGGAAAGCCTAAAGACATGCTTCCTCAGCTCCAAAACACTCTTTGGCTCTCCAGTTTCCCTGATGACAGTGATACCTTTTTGATATCCCCACAGTCCCTGATAACAGCTTGGCATGGACTGCCTCTCATCACCAGCCTGAAGGTGAATTTCAAGCAACACCCGAAGGCATCGAAACAGGACTGTATTCACTAAAAAGGCCCTGGGAATTTCTGCCTGGCCTTGTCAAGGGTGGGAAACCTCATGAAAATTCTATATTCAGAGAACTCAACCTATGAGCTGGACCCTCAGCCTTCTCATCTATCAGGGGCACCTCTGGCACCCTCAGGATTGTATTAAAGGTCTCTAACAGCTTGTTGTGCTCACTGATCCCCTACCTGCCTGCAAACAGGAAAAAATACCGGTCTACCTCTGGCAAACTCACTTCCCATGTTGATGACTGATAGGGATGGTGACTCAAATACAGCACAGGCAGTGGAGTAGCCACTTGCAGTGCTTTGCCGGGTAAAATACTGTTCCTAAAGTTCCACCTTTGAAGCTGCATAGCCTCCAAACAAGCTTTTCAGGTGTCTGGGAAAATTTCTGATGCTCTGTTACTCCAGATTTGGCTGCGGGTCTGTTCTCTACAAGAAGCTCATCTCCTGGTTCTCCCAGCCTGCCCAGTACTTGCAGACTTTCTGCTGACCCTCTCTCCCGCTTGCACTCTCAAAACTTCTTACAGCTTGTTGCATTTAGTTCTTTTCAGGTGAAGGAGCAATCTACCTCCAGACAGTGCTACTGGACCCAGATGGCAGTAGCCAGGATACCATAAACAGACAGCTACTGTTTCTTTTAACAAAACCAATGCAATACACCACAAGAAAACAAAACATTCAGACCCTCGGTCATATCGCTGCATTCCCATCAAGTATCTGTGTTCACTCTGCAGAGCTTCAGAGAGGTCAGTTCTCTGCACAGCTCTCATGTCTCAGCCCACAGTCTTCCCATCACTGGGAAGTTTACAGTTTCTCCTCAACTTCTTGCTTTGCTGCTCTACCCTTCTCATCTCCTTTTTTGCTGGAACACTTTTCTCACTTTAGTTCCACTGGCTATGACAAAGTGCCTCCCTTTCCACACTGATGGGAATGGTCCCAATTCAGGGAAGACAGTCATGCAGTGAAGAAAATTGAATGCACACTCACCTGTTCTCCAGACTAATTAAATTACTACTATGAAGCTAATGCTACAAAACTTACTCCAGAAAGAAACAAAACGGCACTAACAGATGCATACATTTCTTACCTTTGTCTTCTCTGCTAGTTTTCACATCCTCTGCTACTCTCTTTAGGGAGGTGATAAGGATACTAACATCAGCACTGTGAACTTCACATTCAACAAAAATGTCAAGATCATCAGCAGAGTTCTTGGACTTTTTGGCTTCTCTGGTTTCAAAGTGATGGATCTGGGTTTCAAACATCTGCAAGAGCCAGATGATCGTATGATGAAGCTTCTCCAAAGACTGAAAATCCAGGTAAATCTAGATACACTTCTACAATATCTTAAAAAGGTGACTAAAAGAAGTTTGAAGAAGTGCATGTTAAGCAATGATGTATAGTAATGTCCAGTTTAGAAGGAGCTAAAATACAGGCAGAGCTAAGGATTACACAGTGTAGAATTAGGTAGAGATAGATGGAGATGAAAGATAGGATACTGTTGACCGTAGCATTTCATCTGTGCAGAAATAACAAATGACTGGCTGGGTAAGTCTTAAGAACCTGGCAGAATGAAAGCAGATCTATTGATGTATAATAACACCATAATCATTAAATAATTGGGAATGATTAAAAATAAGTAACAAATACAATACTTCTCTTTTGAGTTATTCATTTTCACAGATGAGAGTGAGCACCTGGGAGGGATACTTCAAGTGCCCAGAATATACACTGCCTGTATGGTTTACAGCTCTTGTATTCTCTATATCTCCTGCCAAATATGCAGAGAAAATTCATTGGCTCCTAACATCCCCACAATCAGAATACTTGAAATGCTGGCCTGTCGTTTAGACATGGCTGGCCACCACAACTGCTAGAAAAAAAAAATAGATTGGAATCTGCTCTGAACAGCCCTTATGTAAAATGATGATTCTTCTGAATGACTGTGTCCAGCTGCTCCCTCCCTCCAGAGCACTCTCCCTCTTCACCTGGAGAGGCCAGCCAACCTCTCTGAGCAGCTGTAGCAAAACAGGGACAACGAGAAAGGGGAAAGGCAGCTGGAGGCATAAGTCAGGCAGGGAGCAGGAGAAGAGTGAGAGAAGGGGAGATGCAGAGTGGGAGAGGTAGGGCAATAGGGACAGATCAATGGAAGGAAAGGAATGGTGAGGTCTGTACCTCAAAGGCTTTCACTGCCCTAGAGAGCTTGATCTTCCTCACATTGCAGAGGGTGAGGGTCAGGATGAGAGTGGCTCTGTCATCCTGCCTGTTGGAGTCCAAGCTGCCTCGCCTGTTCAATGACTCTATGCCATGCATCTCCTTCTCCTTGCTGGCCTCTTCCTTTTGGCCTGAGGTCCCCACCAAGTAGGTCTTCATTGGGAGACAGTGGAGCAGATTGCAATTGCCAGATGTTGAGTGAAAACTGCCTGAGAATGTGAGTGCTTCTCCCAGAGCAATGGCCAGGGGATGTGGTGGGACTGGAGATGCAGGGCGTCTATGTGGGTGGCGAGATCAGAGCTGACAGAGAGCAGCAAAGCAAGCTGGTTGCTACTGTGTTAGGCGTAGGGACATTTATGTTGGCCATGCCAGACACATCAAGGGAAACCGTCTGCGTAGGATATGCGCAAGAGCCCAAGATAACCCTCCTCCTCTGGCTAACTTCAAAGTGCTGCCCTCCTGCTCTGTTTGAAGGTGTCTGCAAGCCGTTCAGCCCTGGAGATGGGCTCCTTTGTGGAGAGTCAATTAGCCTGAGCCCCATTTACATCACCCAGTCTGGATTGCCCTGCATAATGTCTGAGATTACCCTTCCTCCCCGCCCTCTCTTATCTCACTGGGATCCTCTTTGTATTGACCATGCCCCCAGGGAACTAAACGGACTCTTCCCCCAACCCCTAGCCCAATCCAAGTGGTGACCCCTCTGCAGAGCCACAATTGTGGGAGCGCCAGAGAGACCTGAGCCAGAGTCAAAGTTCATTGCCTACTTCTAAGCTTTTCCTGCCCACAGGATCTGACCTGTCCTACCCTAGGCCCACAAGAGCTGGGTGCTGCCTGCAGGCTACATTCCTCTGTTGGAATTTGTTTCTGTCATGATTTTAGCTGCAGTGAAATAGACTCTCAAAACGTCCAGGGTCACATCATTCTCACAGCTGACAGGGCAAGCTCAGGGAGGATTCAGCTCTGCTCCTGCCAGGGCATGGCATCCTTTGACATCCATAAACGTGTTCCTGGATATGAGAACCCCTATCTTCATACCCCAAGTTACAGTGTGCTGCAGCCCCTATGAAAGTCATCTTGCAGGCCCACAGGGAAGGTCACCTCTCTGTCCTCCCTTTGCAGGTGGAGCCGTTTCTGCTGTGCCCCTTAGTTTATCCTGGCTGGGTCACACAGCCCAGTGCTGTATTGCTCTTGCCTTCTCCCTGACCAGGAAGGATAAAGAAAGTGCAACTAAATTTTGTTCTCCAGAGACCATGAGAGCACCGGGTTTTCCTTTGGTCCAAGACAGAGCACTGGGAAGCTCTCAATTCCCCCCTCTGTTGCCTGGCTGAGACAGACAAACCCAAGGTGAATTTTGGAGCGCCGTTCCCAGGGGGCAGGCCTCGGCATCCTGAGGAACATCGACCCATCCAGATACCTCGGGCACTGCGGGCTTTGCAGGGCCTGGTGAGTTCCAGTCCGGGAGGAGATGTCCCCCGGGCCGTGCCCAGCCCGGACCCGGTCCGGGGCGCCGCGGGGCCCGGCGCCGCCCGCGGGCAGGGCAGGGCAAGCCGCTGTCCGCGGTGCTGAACCCGGCCTGGCGCTGGGCTGTAGCACCCTCCGCTCCGCGGGCTGCCCCGGGCTCCCCCCGCCCCCGGCCCGGCTCATGTCCCAGCGGGGTCCGGGAGGGTAAGGGGGAGCTTCAGAGGAGGCAGAATTACAGCTGCAAACTGAACGGGGTGGGAGGAGAAGAAGTGAGATTTAAGGGGGGAACAAGGTGCTCCCCACTCCCATGTTCCCGCAGCAGTGGTGGCAAGGCTGGGCACAGGAGAAACAGCTCAGCCGAGTATGAATATCTGAGTCCAGGCTGGGCCTTTCCCATGAAGGGTTAGATGCATGCATCCCCACATCCAGCCCACAGGCACAGCACAAATGACAAATGGCACAAGGTCTCCTACTCCAGCTACATGCAGGCATGTAGGTGAAAGCCCCAGGGTTTGAGATGCATGTTTGAGACACTGGTCACAAATACAGGCAGTGCAGGGCCATCAGGCTCCTATGGTTGTCTTTATGCTCTAGTTCCCATCTCTACATGTTTGTACAACGCTGAGTATGACGGTCCTGTATATGAATTGAGATGTCTTTATAGAGCCAGACTGGACTTATCAGCCAGTGTGATAGTTGAAGCAATATAGGCAGAGCTTACACCACATCTTTGCAGACCATTGCAGAACCAGAACAGGGAGCCCTGAATCTCCAGGTGGTGAAATGTCCTTCCCCAGCCAGTGGACACTGCAATACCACCTTGAATCCATGCCTGGAGCAGGCGCAGGAAGGCCTCACCCATAATGTAAGACAGCTCTGCTGAGACATCCCAGAGTCCTGCTTTCAGCTCTTTTGAGGACCTCTAGGAGTGCAGGAGGAGAGGTCTCATGCTGGGTGCTGCAGTTTAAAGGGCTATGCAAGGACTGGAGCACAGTGCGTCATCCTTTCCCATGGGGACAGGCAGCATCTCCCTGCAGAAGGGAGGGATCTCCCACCCCAAGAACTGGCTCACCCCCTCTTGTGCAGCCCCTGGGGTGGGTGCTTTAAAAGGCCATGGCTGTTTGCCACAAATAACCTGCCCATTTTTGATCTGTTCCCATTGAAAATATGTATGAGCATAGTACTATTAATTTGAGATGGATGCAGCATTAATATTTCTGTTTATTTAGGTTCATTTAAATGGTTACAGTTGAACATTAAAAAAGTCTTTTCTGCCAACTGCCAGCATGGTTTGAAACAGCAAAGAGACAGGCTTTAAACGAATGCATTCCTGTGGAATCCTCTTGTGCTTAATCCCTTTTACAACAATTTCGGCATCCTCTGGGGAATAAAGCATCCCTACTCCAAGGCTACTGTCATATCTAGGCATCTTAAGACACCCAGAGAAGAGCACCTCCCTGCGTAACCTGTGCTGATAACTCCTCCCTCCATCACCATCACCAACCTTGGCCGAGATCACTTATGAAAGGGCTTCTTCGGTCACCTGAAACAGAGCTGGACATGGAGACATCAAAAATGTGATCATAGTGGGACAGAAGAGAGGAAGGTTTCTTAAAAGAGTAGCTTGGGATAGGTTAGTCAGAGTAGCATACAAAGATGTAGAGTATGCAAAGTTAGAGCAATCAAGGCTCTGCTGTACATTTCTAGCTAATTACACACATCAAGAGATTTATTTTTTTTTAATATCAGTTTCACTTGAGAGCTCCATGGTCTTGGCTGTATAACTGATACTCAACCAGTGCAAGACAGCCTTTCTTGAGTTGGAAGCCCCCTCAAATGGGCATTCCTCCCTACCTGGGTATTTAATTCTGATCAACCTGTGTGGCTACTTTACAAAGAGGAGTTACAGTGGCCAGACAATGCAAAAAGCATTTTGTTACACGACTTTAATTTTCTTTAGCGTGGAAATAAGAAGTCACACATTAGGAAGTACTATTTAAAATGCAATTTATTTGTATTATTTGAAGCACATATGCACAAGCTAATTTATTTTGCAAGAAAATCTACTTTCAATATATTTCCTCTGCTTTTAAAAAACTGAGCATTTAACTTTTTCTCATGTCTCAGTCTTGCTGAATAGCTATGTTATGCTGTTTTGGCTGGAGTTATTGCTCATTTAAACCTGCATTAAGGGACTCAGAATGAGACTGGCAGCATCAATATTCTTTAACCATTCCACTTGCACATAAAAAGACAACCATGAATCCTGGTTCTCAATATCACTATAGATTTACTGCTGCTGTCACTCATAACAACAGCCAGAAGCAGAGCAGCTTGGAAAGCTGTCTCAGGATTAGTTTGAAAGACTTCACCCCTGGGGTGAAATTTTCTCTTTGTGGTACACAGTTACCTTATGGGTCCTATTATATTAAGAGGTAAATATATAGGCTACTTTCACACTGAAAATAGATGCGAAGAAGAACTGAAAGATCTACACAGGCATTGCCATGAGAAAAAAAAAAAAGAGGAAGAAAAAAGATACAGAGATTAAAAAGCTTACTTCAAAGCACCAAAATGATACCATTTTGCATAAGTATATGTCTATTGAAAAGGGTTCCAGCTGGTATCCTTAGATTAATGTTATTACCCACCATAAATATAATGGAAACAGCTGTACTTTCTATCTTCCTAAAGGATGATGCTTACATTAAAACTCCATTGATTTTCAAACTATAAATACAAGAGTAGTACAATGGTAGGTATGAGGTTTGAGGACTTTCAAATCCCTCTCCATCTTTGGATCTTCTAACAGAAATGCGACTCCTGAATCATGTTAGTATCATGACACAGAATTGTTTCAAGCTGGAAGTACTGTTCGGCTTTGCTTTGCTCTATTCGGTTCCAGTGTACGAGTGCTGATCTCCTCCCTCCTTCAACTAGGGAACTACAGGGAGGCATTATACAATGTGGACCACTCCAAGAGGTCATTTAGCTGCTTTGAGTGAAGGTCATTGGATAAAACACAGAAATAGATTTCTGAACAGCAAAGTTTTTCTCTCTCCATGGCTCAGCCATTGAGTTAAGCTGGAATCAACCTTGCGTCTATTTGTTGTCTCAGTCAAGCTATACTCCAGGAAGAATAAAACTGCTTTAACCAAAAAAGGGAAATTAAAGCTCAAGTGGGAGAAGGAAGTAGACTCCAAAAAGTATCATGACTTAGGAGCTGTCTTGAAAGATGTCGTGTTTGGGTTTGAATGCACTCAGACTGGGACACAGCTAAGCCAGGTCTTCCATAGCTTTGGTGGGGACTCTAGCAACAGATACAGTGAGTTAGGAGTTGGAAGGCTCTGATGTCTTCAGCTGCATTGTAAGAACCACTTCTCCTGCATTTCCAAACTGTTGGTATCCACCTTCTGGATTGTGAGTTCAGAAAATCAGGAGACACTTTGTAGCAGTGCTGAATAAAGCATTCTCAGAGAAGGACATGCACAACACAAGATAGCCTTCACACGTCAGCCTTCCACAGTGAGTAGCTGAGTGTGTCTATTAAGAGAGGTCTCCCCTTTCTGTAAGCAGGCTGGTCCTGAATCAGCTCTGAATCCATGATGCTACACATTACAGCCAGCAGAGCTCTGAGACTGGACTAAAAAAGTCTTGATGCCCTGGTAGAACATCTGCATGGTTTCTTGCTTGCACAAAGTATTGACAAACTGACCTCACATCCAACTGCAAAAAGGCACACAGACTTGCCTTTAGGTAGCTCTTCTCTGAAGGGGCCTTTTTGTGGGTTCTGTATTGAGGCACAGACTCCATGACCTGAATACACAGCCTCAGAGCCTTTGCTCTGCAAACCACTGACACAACGCAGCATACAGCATTCCTGACCTGCACAAACCTTTTGGGGATTGGTGCTTATGCAAATACAGTATATTTATTCATGGTGATAAATCTTTGTTAATGAGACTGCAGCATACTTGCTATCTTTTCCGCTATCATCTGTGCTTTGGATCAATGGCAACATCACATTTTTAGGAAAAAAAATTATTTCAGGATAGAGGTGCTTGTGTGTAAAAGTAGAGGTACAGAGGGCCAAGCAGTATACGTATACCCCCTGAAAGCGTAGAGTCTGGGACTCCATGAGAACCTTGCACAAATGTGAGGGCCTGAGGGAAGAGTGACTGTGGGACAAAACGAGGTGGATTGGCCTGTTAGCATTGCCGTCCTGTCCCTGGGCCTAGAGTGGAAATGCAGCCTCACAGCTGCAGCAGACTATAGCTCTGCAAGGTGGATATCTCCTTCTGCTTTGGCACGAGAGATGTGGAGCCTTTCCCCACATTCCCAGAACTAAGGGCACTTTTATGCATTAATGAGAAAAATAGGATTAGCGTCTAAAGGCCAAAAGAGTCAAGGGTCACCTGCAGGTGTCTTTTTCTCTGCTAATCTATAGTAATTAAGATATATAACATAAGCATTCATGCAGTACACAGGAAGATAATAGACTGAGGCTAGATGAATACTGGCATTTGCACATGGCGGCTTCTAGTTATTAGCCAGTGATTAGCAAGATACAGTGAATCTTCATTTTATCTTCTGGAGGGCATTGCAAAGGATCCCCATCTCACCTGCAAAGGAAATAATCAGAGCAGTTAATCCTACAGCTAGCCCATTTCTAACACTCCTGTATATATTTACCCTTTATATCCATTCCCTGAAAGAATAAGGTGAACATAGAAGTGCTGGATTGGACACATTTATTAGGGTCTTACTGGAGTAAGGTCTGCAGAGTCAGCCCTTGCCTTCATGAGCCATACAAGAATGGCTCACAGGAGCAGGGGTGCTGGCTCTCGGCAGGCTAGCCAATATTAGGGGGAAAACGTATCAGGAAAAAGCCTAGAATGGCAAAAGGAAATGTGATCAAAGCCAAGCTGTTCCTTTTCTTCCTTACTGAGAACAGCTAGACCCACACATCAGAATCCACCACGAGGCCCTCTGGCCTTTCCTAGCAGCTCTACTAAAACTGGATAGTTCAGATATAACAAACTGCAGTCAAGTGGAAAAGCTATTTTGAAGCTTGGCTAGAGTTAGGAAGCAATTTTTGCACCAGAAAGGAGATGTGTGCTGCTTGACCTTGCTCAGACTCAGAGCATTTAATGCAACCAGAAGAAATCTGCTTTATGGTTGCTATTTCTGATCCAAGTTTGGAGGAATTCAAGGTAACAAATCTGCAGTTCCTTACTATTGATAGTGTCGGCTAAGTTCTTCAGCTGCTTTGCGTTGTCCAGGACTTCAATCCTCTGGGTGTAAGGATTGTACCGAACAGAGAAAGGACGAGGGATTGTTTGAGCAAATTTCCTGAGGCAAAAATACAAAAACATATACAAACTTGAAACGCTCCTTTTTTTCAGTAACTCGCTCTTTTCTTGGTGTGTGCCTTTGTTGATGAGGGGAGTAAGAAAATCTGTGAGAGGAAATAACTGAAATTCCTGCTGAGTGAGCTGAGACATACAGCATTCCGTAACATGCTTGAATCTGGATTTGTCCTGACTACTTTCGCTTTTTTCCAAGCAGGCCTAACCATGCTATTGGCATGGTAACAGTGCTCCTGTTATAGGCCAACTATGCAGCTATCGAGATTTGCCAGACTTGAAAACCTCATTTGCCTTTCTGTAATGCAAAATATAGGAATCCTGATCCAAATTTGCAGTTTCTGGGAAAGTAAGGTCAAGTACCTATGCCATCCTGGCATAACAAGGAGCAAGCAAAGTTGTAACTTCTGGCATGGTTGGTAGGGCCTTCCAGGTCATTGCAAAGACAGGAGATAGTCAACAGAGTGAAACAGCGTTCTTGCCACCCCTTATTTGCAGCCTTCCCTGATGCAAAACAGTTAATTCCATGGCAGAAACATTCAGATTTTGGCATCTTGGGAAAATGTTAATTTGCATAACCACAGAACTGTGGAAAGGAGGACTCTGAATGGGATGAGATGGTCAGAGCTATTGTTCCAGGCTCCTTGTAGACCCCAGCAGGATGCTGGCTTATATATCTGCTTTGGATTACTGAAGTTATTTGCTGAAAGAGGAAGGAAAGCACGCAGGAGTTGATTATGGAGCTCCAGTATACAGACTGTGACTCAGCATGGCAAATTCCATATGCCCAGAACACTGGAATACGCTGGATGCCACCTCCATGTTGCTCCTTCAGTTTAGTCCTAATTATTATCTGCTAAGGCCATTGTCTCAAACAGAGTTCGGTGTGAGCAGGCCACAAGGTGTGACAGTGGAAAAAATTATGTTGGCTAGGATGAAAGTGTTTAGTGGCATCAGTCCAGTTTTTCTAAGGGGAGAGATCCACCTTAGAAGACAGTCTTCCTAAATCCCAGCTGAAGGTAAGATCCTAATTAGAAGATGAATGCCTTAAACTGAAATATTTTAGGTCAGGCTCAGAATAATTTTTCAGGGAGGTTTTCTATTACACACAAACACACATGTCCAGGTGCAAGCCACAAACATGCTCACTAGACAAACCCCTAGACCTCTATTTCAATTTAACCACTTTTCCAGTTTGGTCATTGAAACAAATAAAAGAAGCTCCAAGATCATTTTTATAGAATAAGGCACTGTCTTCCCTTTTCTTGAGGAACTTGCTACTCAGTTAGACAATTATACAGAGAAGACAGAAACAGTGTACAGGATATTAATAGCACAAACCAGAAGAGAAGGCCATCTTTCTCAGGTATTACCCCAAAGAAAAGGGCAGAAGGAGAGGCTGCAGGCTTATGATGACTGAGGAAGCAGCAGGGGAGGTATCTAGGAAGACCTTGGAGCTGGGGAGCCTGGGGCAGCAGAATATCTTGGGTATCGGTATTTGTTTATCTTGAATGGGAGAGAGAGAAGAGACTGCAGGTCTGGGACAAGTCCCTGTGTGGTATCTCCAAGCAAAAAATTTGTTGAGTGTGAACCAAGGCTAACCCCCAGTGTATTGGTTAACATCCATAAATACGGTGGTGGGTTTTTTAAACAGAAATAGAAATATTGCTGTGAGGTGGAACCCAAGCTGAACCTCAAACACAGTCTGAGCCATTCCTGTTTCAAGAACAAGAACTGAACCTGGACCATTATTTCAAAGTCTTGTTGAACTGGAACTGAATCTGTATTTCAGTCACAGATGACTGAAAGATTTACTGTGTAGCCCTGTAGTCTTGTAAACACACTGCTGGTAACAAGCTGGAGGCTCTGTGTTAAGCTAACCACACATGCCTCAGGACTGGGTTTATTAGGATTGCTTGCAGTTTTGTTTAGCTGTAATAGCAATTGTCTAATGACCATGTAGCTATTACCTAATTTGTTTTAGTTTTGCTTAATTCTGAATAACTGTGTGCTATAATGCCTATCGTTAATAATTTTTATGCATGCAGGAATAGCAAATAGTTACCCTGTACATAGTGAACTGAGTCTGACCCTAACGTAATGACGCAGCATAAAGGAATACCAGCATGGGCTGATAACAGAAGCCTTAAAGGCGCAAGCATAGGATGATGCTGGTGGTCCCTGGGCTATCAGGAACTCCCCATTGGTCAGTTATTCACAGTGAACCAAACTTAGGAGCTGAGGAAACAAAAGGGACCAAAAAAAAAATATTTAACATAAATTGTAACGTCGGAAGTAACACAGTTTTGCAGACCAATGTAGAAAGAGCAAGATGTAAAGCATGTTAGAAAACATAAAAATGGCTCTGAGGAAACCTTGGGCTGAGGGGGAAGAAATGAAGCATCAACACCATCCACCTCCTCACAAAAGAGAGGAAGAAACTCCATTCATTAAAATCACAGCCCTGCTCTGAAGACCTCAAGATGCTGACTACTTGACAACTCCACCCCCCACCACTAGTCTGAAACTGTTCACTTAAGACACAAAAGAAAGTGTAAGGGTGAACATAACATCAGAGGAAAAGGAGTAGATACTAGGAGATTTTTTTGTACAAGAACTTTTAACTATAGTATTGTCAAAGAGATTTGTTTTGCATTAATTAGCTAGCTTTGACCCTAAGGATGAGGATCCAGGGAACTACAGAGCTGTCAGACTGACCTCAGAGCCAGGGAAGGTTATGGAGCAGATCATCTTGAGTGCCATCATGTGGCATATACAGGACAGCCAGGTGATCAGACCCAGTCAGCATGGGTTTATGAAAGGCAGGTCCTGCTTGACTAACCTGATCTCCTTCTATGACAAGGTGACCCACTTAGTGGATGAGGGAAAGGCTGTGGATGTTGTTTACCTGGACTTAGTAAAGCCTTTGACACTGTTTCCCATGACATTCTCCTTGAGAAACTGGCCACTCATGGCTTGGACAAGCGTACTCTTTGCTGGGTAAAAAAATGGCTGAATGGCCAGGCCCAAAGAGTTGTGGTGAATGGAGTTAATTCCCGTTGGCAGCCAGTCACAAGTGGTGTTCCCCTGGGCTCAGTATTGGGGCCAGTTCTGTTTAATATCTTTATCAGTAATCTGGATGATGGGATCGAGTGCACCTTCAATAAGTTTGCAGATGACAGCCAGGTGGGCAGAAGTGTTGATCTGCTTGAGGGTAGGATGGCTCTACAGAGGGATCTGGACCGGCTGGATCGATGGGCTGAGGCCAATGATATGAGGTTCAACAAGGCCAAGTGTCGGGTCCTGCACTTGGGTCACAACAACCCCATGCAGCGCTACAGGATTGGGGAAGAGTGGCTGTAAAGCTGCTTAGCGGAAAAGGATCTGGGGGTGTTGGTTGACAGCTGGCTGACTATGAGCCAGCAGTGTGCCCAGGTGGCCAAGAAGGCCAACAGCATCCTGGCTTGTGTTAGAAATAGCGTGGCCAGCAGGACTAGGGAAGTGATTGTCCTGCTGTACTTGGCACTGGTGAGGTCCCACCTCCAATACTGTGTTCAGTTTTGGGCCCCTCATTAGAAGAAAGACATTTAGGTGCTGGAGCATGTCCAAAGAAAGGCAAAGAAGCTGGTGAGGGGTCTAGAGAACAAGTCTTATGAGAAGCAGCTGAGGGAACTGGGATTGTTTAGTCTGGAGAAAAGGAGGCTGAGGAGAGACCTTATCACTCTATACAACTACCTGAAAGGAGGTTGTAGAGAGGTGGTGGCTGACCTCTCCTCCCAAGTAACAAGTGACAGAACAAACGGCCTCAAGTTGTGCCAGGGGAGGTTTAGATTGGATATTAGGAAAAATTTCTTCATGGAACGGGTTATCAAGTATTGGAACAGGCTGCCCAGGGAAGTGGTTGAGTCACCATCCCTGGAGGTATTTAAAAGACGTGTAGATGTGGCGCTCAGGGACGTGGTTTAGTGGTGAACTTGGCAGTGTTAGGTTTATGGTTGGACTCGATGATCACAGAGTTCTTTTCCAGCCTAAATGATTCTATGATTCTATCATTGCAATGGGACTAATAATATTTTTTGTTGCATTTTGGTTATACCGATTAAACTCTTGATTAGACTAGCCACAAATTCCTTGCTTGATGTATAAGGTATGTTCCCCCTATTGCCCATAACAAGATTTTGAGTGTAACAACTGTTTAGTCTCCTTAAGCATTGCACATCTTTTTCTAATGCCTCTCAAAATGTTACTGTCAACCCCAGAGCTGTTATGGCAATGGGATCCAATGTATTGGCAATGGACAAGAAATCGGATCTTATATGGAATGACTGGATTACCTTAACTTATCTTTTGCATCTTTAAAACTTTCAGCAACATAGTAGATAGGCTGGAACTCAGTAACAGGGTACTTCTGCACAGCAGTCTTCTCCAGGACAAGAGGTTGAATCTCAGGTTTACTTGATAAACAATACTATGAGCAAAAGAGTAAGAAATTTATTTCAGTTTAAAAATGCTTGAATTTGCTGTGAAAGAAAGATAGAGCTACTGAATGCCACCCAGTTTCAGACAGGAAAGAGTTGCTCCTGTGAAATACAATGATAATGCCATTTACTAGGAAAGAAGCAGGTGTGAGTCCTCTGTGTATGTATACACCGACACACTTATCTGAGCTCTTCAATGAAGTACAGCATTTCATGCTACTTCTATGCACAAAGCATGAAGCAAAATAAGGATCTGAAGACATTCAGAAGAGAAATTTGAGCATCTATGAACATCTTTGAAATGTTCCTTTCTAGAACTCACCTGCAGCTCCCCAAAAGAAGACAGCAGCCCAGCACCATATGCCTTGAGTGAATCGCCTTCCTTACATAGTCCAAACTCCACCGTAAACCAATAAACCTAATAAGAAAATTAGACAGAAACGTGTGATTCCTTGATCCAAAAAAAAAGGAGGTGAACATCACTGATTTGAATACATTTGGAGTTCACATTTCTATTTAAAATTTTGCCATGTGTCAAATATCAACCCTATAAATACAATAAATGTCCCACCAACTGAAAATCTTCTCCTGGAAGGGGCACAGTGCTTGACCCAGCGTGACTGTAAATCGGTCAGTGCCCTAACAAACACAGTTGTGCTTTACTGTGCTTACATTTGTCAGCAGAGCAGACACAATGAAACTATGGCAATTAAATTTCATTTTGGCTGGACAACCCAATCGAAGTTTGAACCTTAGTTGATAGAAATTGGTTTCCTGTTTCACATAGAGGGCATGTAGCTGCAGCAGCAAGAGAGGGAATGGGCTGTTAGTGCAATATTGAAGGAAGATGGTGTGTGGCCTAGCTTGACTTCTTGGTCTGTCATTTAGAAGGATACCTGCTCTGGCTCAGAACTACCTCATCTATCAGAAACAGCAAAGATGGTGCATTGCTTTGCCCAGGTAAATTGGCACTGGGGATGCTAATCTCACAGGCATATCTTTGTTTTTGTTTGAAGTTTGCAATTCTGGGTTTCAGTAGTCTTAGAGTAGAATTCAGATGAGGCACGCTCACTGCAGAGGACATTGCCTGCCTAGCAGGGTGGAAGAGAAAGGACACTTACAGGTAGAACAGCTACTGAAGCTGCCTCCTGAAATTTCCTGTGGTGATGTAGTAACATGTAATCTCTTCTTGCCCAATATGTTTGTGCTGGAGGAAATCTTGTCTGGGCTTCTGTGTTTAATCACAACTGTCACTTTGAATAAAGGGTGCCAAAGTTATTTTCCTTTAATGCAACTGTTTCAGGGTGGGGTTTTCCAATCATGGACTTCACTCTGTTCCCATTCAACTCTATGGGAGTTCTATCAGTGACTTCAGTGGCAGCAGAATTAAGACAACACAGGGTGCTTTGGAAAATTGAGCCCTCATTTATTAAATTACCGTAGCGAGTTTCTCGATGAAATCATCTGGAGCTCCCAGAGATGCCAGTCCAATTTCCTGTAACAATAAACCATTATTCTTCAAGCTGTTTATTGCAAACATTCTTCCTGTCTCGTCTTATGTAATTTCTCACATTTTAAATGTTACCATCGCTTACTACCACACACAAATGTTTACAGGACATGTTCCTATCGTGCAACATCAATTTTAAACCAGAAATCTCTCCAGAAATGAACAAAGGGTCCTGTCCAACTGTCATTTACAAGGCATGATCCTTTGTGCCTGCTACAAAGCCCATTGAGGTCAAATAAAATTTTCCTCTTGCTTTGACAGGCTTTTGATTAAGTCTACAATGCACAGCCGTGAGAATGATATGGTCAAAAGGAGGTAAATCAGTCACACATCCACACCTTAAATATTTCTCTTTGTTTCGATGGGCCCTGATTACAGGAGTTTTCCTGGAGCCTTGAATGAGTTATCTTTTCTGAATGGCAAGGCATGATTTGAAAGAGCTTATTTGTACCTTAGGAGCTAATGGAGACTGTCCTTGTAGGCATGCAATAGCTGGATTCAGAAGACAGCCACGCAAGACTGTATATAACCAGGTACCTTGCTTGGTTTGCTCCAGTGAGGACTGCACAGTGCAAAATCAGAGCCCCACACATGCCCACACCAAAAGCATGGGAGCAGCCATCACCATGTCAAATCGTAATAAGCTGAGGTGCAGTAGGGCTTATCTTGAAGGAAACCCCAGTTCTGGGAAAGGGTAGAGCCTGAGGACGATACTGAATGCTTACTAACTACATCAAGTTGACTTTTGTCTTGTGAGCAAGATGTTATATCAAGTCCATTTTCCCTTCCTTCCTTCTTTCCTTCTTTCCTTCCTTCCTTCCTTCCCTCTTTCCTTCCTTTCTTCCTTCTTTCCTCCCCTACTTCCACCCTTCTGTACTCCATCCTTCTTTCCATCATTCTTTGTCTCCTTTTCTTTCTCTTCTTGTCTTTCCTTTCCTTTTTTCCTTTTTCCTTCTTCTTTTTTCTTTCTTTCTCTTTCCTCTTTCTCTTTCTTTCTTTCTTTTTCCTTCCTTCCTTCCTTATTTCCCTATTTCTTTCTTTCCCTCTTTCTCTCCCTCTCTCTTTCTGTCTGTCTGTCCTTCTCTTTTTCTGTCTTTTCACATTTTCTGATAAGATGCAGCCAAAAGTTTACTCCTTCACCAAGGTTTGGCTTCTTTTCCAGAGACATTAACACTACCAAAGAGAAAGCTCCTCTCCAGCCTTCTCCCATGCTTGCAGCTGGGACAGTTCCCCACTTTACTCAGCCTCCTCTGTGGCTTCAATAGAAAACAAACAAAAAAAATATCTTCACTTTCCCTAACATTTGGACTCCAGGGTGGGGCAATAATTCATGTGACTCATGAGCCATTTAACTTTGCTCAGAAGGATCAACATCTACAAAAAGTTTTTTAGATGATGGCTTCACAGAGGGTTTGCCTGTAAAAAAACAACTCACACAAGACCAGCATTTGGAGTTTGGGTATATGAGTTCACCTAAATGATTTGTGTCAAGATTTCAAGCAATAAATAAATCAGCCTTAGCCACTCTTAAACAATATGCTAATAAACACCCCACCCCTCATAGCTCTTAGTTCATCCTCTGAGTTACCTAATCTCTGGTGTGTTCAGTTATAAAAACAGTAAAACCACTGAGCAACTTACCTGGGAAAACTGAGCAAAACTGGGATCAGCAAAAAGAGGCACATGTCCTAGCAGCTCATGGCAAATATCACTGCAGGAAAACATGACATCTGAATAACTCTAGTTTAGAAAAAGACCAGCAATGTTGGATGAATGCCCTAGAGTCTGCACATAGGCAGGAGTGCAGTACATTTGCTCCTACTAGCAAACAATGCTCAGGACTCATGGGAAAACGTTTTGCTCTAAAATTATTCTTGTGATGGAAACACTTGCACACTCCAGGATTTTCGGTGTTTTTATCATCATACATCCCTAAGAGGTAGTATGTTACATTATTTGTTTTCCTTACAGAAGAAAAACACTCATTCAACTGCCCATCCAGCTCAGGAAGGCCCAGAAAGAAATCACCCCACCAAAGAGAATATGGACAAGAAACCTCTTTAGATGAAGGTCAGGCTACTAAGACAATTCATCATGGTGTCAACATGTACCTCAAGAGCTCAGCTCTAGTCCCTGTTCAGGCCCACAGCCTCCCATTGAGAGGTGGAAGCTCATCCTTCCTCAGGTAGGGATATTTTCATCACAAGTTGAAGCTGGAAGCTGGACAGGCATGTTTGGGGAAGAACTCACCTAGGGACTGCTAGATTTTTCAAAGATAGAGAAGTGATTTGGTGAGACAGAAAGAGAAGAGGGATAAGGTGCTCCCAGGAAGTCCAGGTCTGGAAGACATTTCAGCCTGGCTTTGTGCAGGGTGAGAAGGAGGTGAGCAGAAGCAGGGAGGAAAAATCAGAAGAATGAGGGATAGAAAAATGGAGGGGAGAAGGAGGCTGTGGGAAGAGGCAGGAACCAAAGAAATGGTAAGGGAAGGGAGGAAGAATTGCAAAAATATGAAGCAGAGGAAGAAAAATTTTGAAAATGGCAAGTGGAAAAGGACAACGGACAATGGACAGGGACAAAAACATTACAGCATAAAACTGAAAAAGAGAAGGGATCAGTGATCTGGGCTTCCTCTGTCTTGCTGGCAGAAGCTTGCTTGCAACGTATTGAGTCATTCCTGCACTAGATTTCACACCACTGTTTGGGTGCTAATAGCTAAGTTAAATGCCTTTGTACACTACTCTATCGCGTCCCAGCCACCACACAAGCATGCCTTCAGTAGCAAAACTATCTGATCAGTCCCACAAGAACTCGCAGAAGAGGATGCAGCTTGTTAAAAAGACTAGAAATCTTCTGAAAATGTTTTCAGAAGAGAGCAGTCGCTTGGCCGCTCTCCATTAGCTGTGTTCCCAGGAGTGCTTCAGAGTCCCACATGGTTATTATCAGTTGGGCTGACCCTGCTGTTAGTCTGCTGCAACTTTACACACTCTCTGTGCCAAAGTACTTACGGCTCTGGTGTGTACATGGGTTTGGATGCATGGCGAATATACTGCGTAGAGTGAAATACTCGGAACGCCAGCCCGGCCAAGAAATCCCGAGAGGAGAGCAAGCCTGCAACAGGACGCAGGCGAAATCCAGTGCAGGCTGAAAGGATAAAAAAATGGCATCTTAAAAACAGCTGGTGTGTTTGATTTATCCTTATCCAGACTCCTCACAGTGAAAAAAAGTTTGTTAATTGTCTTCTTTGCTCTCCTTATGTTAAACAGAGTTTAATTGTGAAAGAGCAGGGAATTTTCCACCCATGCGTACCACCATCACAGTATTTGAGCATCTGTACCATCGTACCCCTGGAAGTTTTAGAGAAAGACCTGAGACACAGGCTGAGTGTTGTGCCCAAGCACCACAGGGAGCCTGTGATAAAGCAGGGACTGCTTTTCTGTTTCTGGAAGCACTACCCCCACTGACAGCTGAGGCCTTTCATTCGATCTGGTTCTTTTATATGCTTCAAACTTACTCTGCAAGAATTTTGAAATATCTTCAAGCTGGGGAATGTTGTCCTCCCGGTAGCCACAGTACTTCTCCAGCAGTGGGAACACGTGGTTGTGTTCATAACAAGCATGAGTCGGATAGAGACTCTTCAGCTCCCTGAAGACGGTGCCCCATGTTTTCTTTTCTTCTTCTGTGTAGGTAACTCGAGGAATAGGTTGGCCACTGGAAAGAAAATGAATACCCTCCATAGCAGCGACAGAGAAAATGTCCTGTGCCACCAGCATCATACTCAGGAGCTTAACACGGGCTGGCCAGGAACTGCTGGTGCAGAAGGGGAGATGCCTTTGGCCTGACATGCAGGTGCAAAAGGAGCCTCACTTGCCCCTAGGCACAGGCTGGGAAGCCCTCTCCTGACCGCAGCTGAGATACTGGCCTTTAGAAACCTCCTTGCACTATTGTGGTAAAAAGAAATTAGTGATTATTTGTCTTATCAAGATGTTCTTCTAAAAATGTTTGCTGGCTGTTAGTTTCAATTTATTTGCATTTCTAGATATGGAGCAGCTGTTGTATTTCTTGCTCGAATACACATTACATTAATTGTTTTGGTTACAACAGGGAAACCGTCAGAAAACTCTTTCTTGGAGGGGCAGAGAAATTCTGATCTGTGCTTTATGCTGCAATCGATGCAGACTCCAGCCAGTTTGACTTTTTATAATTGTAATGAGTAATTTTGAGTCAAATCCCACCCTCAGGCCTCCATGTGCTTAGCTCATGTTGAAGCTAGCAGGAATAAGACAATTACAAGCAATGTAGTTCGGCCTCCTGTGAATAGTCAATTCCGTAGCAATAATGATAGGGCCATAGGTGAATCCAGCAGCTTTGAAATATCAAAGGGTTTTAAGTAACTTAATAGGGTTAACATCACTGCTGGAATAATGCTGGAGCTTTCCAAGCCCCAGAGACACATTGTTAAACTCTTGATGACACCCCACCATCTCCCACTCCCTCATTTTTTCCTTGAGCCTCAGGGCAGCTCCTCTGGGGAACTGTCATTTTCTGTCTCTCTGTATCAGCCCTCCTTGATCTGTGGAGCTTTAAACATCATGTTGAATTATGAGGATTGCTGGGGGATTGTTGTTCCTATGGTACTCCTAAGTAATCCTCAACCACCTTCCAGGGTTACAGGGGGAAGCTATGGCTTAAAAACCTTTCAAATTTCAATTAAAAAAATTCGGGGATCAACAGGGCCAGAAACAAAGGAAGGCAGAAGGAAGAGGCAAGCTAAAAGAGAAGAAAAGTCAGGGAAATTAAGCATTCAACAAAACCAAGCAGGAAATGTATCAGGAGAGAAGGCAGAGAGGCAAACAGCAGGAGGAAAGAGGACAAAATAGGTGCAAAAGAAGGGACACAGAAGAGGATGAAATTGATGGCAGGAAGAAGAGTACAAGACAAGAAAGCAGTAACCCACCTCACCTTTGTAGCTGAGCAGCACCTTCAAAAGCTAAAAACATTTGCCTTTTCAGATACTTCCCATGAAGCCTGATAACTTTGGTTTTCCCTCTTCTGCCTGGTTCTTTGCATTTCTGAAGACACCCCTTTGACCTCTCCCCACTGTAGACCTGGAAAATCATGTCCACCGGGTGTAGCACCCAGGGCAAAAACATCACAGATCCATCTGGGCCTTCCTGAATCAACACCCAAAGTCACAAAAAAACACGTGCCTTCTTTCCATGAGCCCCAGAAGCCCAGACATGGGCTTTCACACCCTGCTTGCTGCTCTGTTACTGAAAGACTTAATTGGAAAGTCCAAGAACTTCACATAAAAGGTGCTTTTGGGACATAGGTCCAGGTCTGTATAGGCTTTGTTTCCAGTGTGTCTGAGGATCTGGATAACAGACTAAATATGAATTATTTACATCTTGGAATATAATGGTTTAATCTTCCTAAGATGGTTTCAGTCTGGATCTGGAGGGGAAGGGAGTAGCTAACATGTTTTTGTTTTATTTCTATGTAGGATTTAGTGAAAGCCTGCAAACTAGAGACCAGAATTTGCTACCTATTATGCAGGAAAGGTAGATCTTCTGTGGGATATCTATAAATGGGCATTAGATCCATCCATATCTGGCCACAAAGTCTTATCCAAATTTTCTAGCTATAAACTGGGGTCCTGACTTTTTTCACTTTCCATCAATCAGTCCAATTTTGTCTCTCATTTGTGATTAGATCATTAGCTCTTTGGCTCAGAGACTATCTTTTCATCACAGTCCTGTGCAAAGTGGAGCCCTAAATGTACAACATATGTTACTTTATCGTTTGCAATTACAATTTTTACCAGTCTCAGCAAGAATCAGGCCCAGCAGTACTGATGGAAATGTGTGAGTGGCTCTGGGAACAGAATTTTATCTCCTCCAGATTTGATCACTGAAAGCAATCAAGCAAGCCTGTTCTAACTGAATTTATCATCTCTATTCATTTATTTTTCTTGGGAAATGAGAGCCCAAATTGCTGATTGCAGCTGGGTCAGACATGATAAAAGTAGAGTATCAGGCACTGGATTAGCATCAGAACCATAAGTTATTCATTATTTTAATAGTGTATGCAGCTCCTGCTTTAATGTAAATGATAGGCACTCCTCCTCCAGCCCTGGCTTAATGGGAAGAATACCAGAAGCGGCTTTATTCAATGCTCAGGTCTTTGTAGTAGAAACGGAGTCTGCTGCTCAATTAGACAACAAAGCCGGGGAAGAGGGGTGTTGTGGGGAAAGAAGGGAGGCGATGTTCTCTTCTGAACGTGTGCCTGGAACAATTTACTTTTGTTTTACTGCGATTTGGGGATAAATGCATGAAGAGGAAGATGTAAACACATGGCAGAGAAAAGCCAACAGCAGGAGGACGCTCCTGGAAAAATAGGGATTGCCAGCAGGGTGAGAGCCCTAGGAGAGGGCAGGAGATGTGGGCTTGCTCTCTGCCCGTGCACTGAGCACTCACTGTCTGTAGTTGTAGGCGATGTCTGCAAACTCCTTCCTCCGGGCCCGGTACACAGGATCTTTGAACCCCTAAAGAGAAACAGTGATGGTCAGTCCCTGTGTAAGTGCAGGTGGTAAACTCACGTCCTCTCACCATCACCCCTCAGGGATGGCTGGTGCAGTCCAAGAAGTGCAGAAGGGTGAGCGGGGAAGCTGCCTCCATCCTGCCCAGCTCCACTCACACAAGGCACTGCTCCTTCCCGGTCTGCGGGGCTATCAGAGCAGCCATTCAGCCACAGCCTCCCAGCACCTCTCGCCCCCAAGTCCTTTCATTTTCTCATTTCCACTTGCTACAAAAAAAGAGAAACATGCTCCTTTACAGCACTAACAAGGTGTTCCTGCAAGAGCAACACACTGAAGCAATGGCACTCAGATAACCATGTCCTTCTGGTTTCTCATGAAGCGTCTTGCAGTTCCTGGCACAGCTGGGCTGATCTAGAGGAGCAGAGTTAAACTACATTAGAAACACACTCATCAACTCAGTCAGACTTTTTAGGTGGATTTTCAGCATGAACCATGCTTAAAAGTGCTCATTTTCAAACTGTTAGAAGAACAGTAGGTACTTGGCAGGCCAAAAAGCCCTATTTGCACTACAAATTCAACCATTTGAAAAGATTTAGTTACTACAGAGAATGTCTAATAGACCTTGTGGTTGGGAGTTTGACCTTTGCAGCTAATTACCAGTAAAACCAGGGGTAAGAAACATAATCTCTAAATCTTCATCTAGGATAACCACTCTCCTATCCCAGTGTGCCTGCTATTTAGACTAAAAGTTCCTCAGGATTAGGAGTGTCTTCACCGCCTAAAGTGGAGAAACATCCTTCCAAGCTAGGACACACTCCTGCAGGGCAAACAGCAGCAACTCACTGGGCACTGTGGCAGCTCATGAATGCATCTCTTAATGGTGTACGGCACAACTGGACTGAGGGGCCACGAAACACAACCAAGTAGAGGAAGCAGCTGACATAGAGTGGAGATCTAAGAGCGTGAGTCAAAAAGAGGCAGCCAATGGCCTAAAAAATGTGCTGTCCAAAATTAACAGACATAGAGGTATTTGTGATTAAATCCTATATCACTTAACTACTAAAACCACAGGCTTCTTTAATTTCTCTTTTTCTGCACTCTATGTACCATCACAACTCTTTACCCCAGCAGCTGGGTTTTCTTTTTAAGGCATAAAGTGCTCACTAGCTAATTCTAGGAACTGGAGCAGAGATGCTTCATTCCTTTTAATATCTTTTTTTTTGTTGGGATTTTTTTTCAAATACAATCTTGGTCTATTCCAGCATGACACACAAGGGGGCCATTGACTCAGTGTATCTCTTTTCATTCTGCTTTTCATATGACCACACTGAACATCATGAATCATTGTACATGATACATAACACATCTCGAATTAAGCAATAGGTAGTGAATGACTAATCACCCCATCTCAATTAAACTAATAGCAGCAATTTTTGTTGCGCTGCATGTAATTTATTTATAATCACCCTATCTCAATTAAACTAATAGCAGCAATTTCTGTTGCACTGCATGGAACTCAGTGTGTTTTGACAAATGAAAATAAGTTGTTGTTTGCTTGGAGAGGGAATAGAGGCAGAAAGTATTCTGGTATCTGGAAGAGCTGAAAAACCACTGAATAAATTTTTTTAATAGCTAAGCCAATGAACAAAACTTTCTGACACTACCATTTAAACCACAAACTTTTTGAAGCAAGGACCTTTTCTTTTGTTGTGCCTTGTCATACAAGTATCATGTCAGATTTAATAACCGCATAACAAGGCACTAAGCTCAATCGTGTGTATGTAATCAAGGATGAAAAAAAAACAGTCTTCCTATCTCTGGGCCATAATATGTTGCTTCTGAAGTTTTTGTTGCTAGTGATTCACAAAATTAGTTTGAAGTCACCACATCAGGGCCACCTGGGAAAACTAGAGGTGTCCTTGTGGTGGTCCTGTGCTCTGATGACTGCTATGACTTTTAAGGTCTCCTGGTATTTGCTCAAATTAAAGCAACCTTTGGTCTGATTTACTTCATAACCAGGGATTGGGCTGATTCTAACCCTAGAAATGTGGTACCTTTCTTGTCCTATAACATGTGAGACTTAGTCTACTCGGTCGATCTTAAAAAGCAGAGCAAATGTAAATGAGAGAAACATCTGTCCCAATAAATAGAAGCATGTTAAAAAAATAAAGCTCTGTTTCTTACAGGATGATCAGCATCCAATTCTGCTCCATAGCTTAGAATCTGATTGGCAAACCTGTCCAGCTCCTGGATACTTCTTGGGAACCACGGCACTGCAAAACAGAAAAGAAATAGAGATTGGTATGCTTCTTCGTTATCTGGTTTGGGGTTGTCTTCTGGTCTTTCCATCTTTTCATCGAAAACATAAAGAAACATACACAAGGGGCTAAATTCTTTGGGCAGCAATGACCTTTCCCTGTAGTAGGAGGCAAGAGAAAACCCTGCAAGTTGTCTTGAATTTCTGGCTGGTTTGCACTGTTGGAAGAGTACAGAACATCAGGAATGTCTAGCCCTTGGCACAGAGCTGGCTTGTAATGTTTATGATTTTCTGTTTATTATTCTGGTCTCTTGGCTTAACAAATTGTAGGATTTTTTTCCAGAGTATCCTTCCTTTCACAGTAGCTAGAATCAGCCATTTCAAAGGAACAGCAAGAAATCCCACAACAAGAAGGAGACTTGACCCTCTGAAAATCTCTTTTTGAGACCTACTTGGTGGCCCCACTTAAGCTAGGATGCTGAAATAAAATGATAAATGGCACGCTAATACCTCAGACTAGCATTGTATTACTGCAGTCATTATACAATAATGCATTCATTTAATTAACATTCTGGGCCTGTTTCTCTATTGCCTTGTAATTCACATACTATACACATTGCCTATGGCACAGCCAAGATATGAAATGGGACCACACTGACTACACAGCATGTAATGCTCGTGTGGCCCTCCCTTTACAGAAGGACATAAGGTGGAGAGGGCAAAGAAGAACCAGAGGGCTTTCCAGATGCAATGTGTTCAGACAGGGGAAAGCAGAAGGCAAGTGTCTTCATGGCAATTGCACTATGAGGAGAGGCTCTTTGCAGCTTGTGAGGTACATGGAACAGTCATCCCAGGTCAGACCTCCTTCCTGGAGCCACGAGTGTATTCACCCAGTGGTCCAGGCAGTCCCCTGCCACGTCTCCCCTCAACAGCAAGAAGCCTGGCACGCTCATGCAGTGGCTGTAGGAGGCTGGAGCCCCCTCTTCCATGTCCTCCAGGAGGATCCAGATGCATACCAAGCCAGAGACCCCCTTGTCAGCCACCAACTGGGCCTGGCCACCCCATCTCTCTGCAACAGTGAGACAGGGAAACTCAACAGAGGGAGCACAGGGACCATGGGCCCTTTCCCCTCCCTTGCCTCGTCATCACTTCGGGAAGTGCATCAATAGGTACCACCACTAGGTACCACTGGCAGCTGGGCACATCTTGGGAGCTGCCAGTGCTTGTTGGATTCAGTTTGCTCGGGTTTTACTTCTGCTGCCCCATTCTTACATTTTTAGCCCTTTGATCATAACTGGCTACCTCTTTCCTTTTTCCCTTCCCTTCCTTTCTGCCTGAGTCAAATACAACTAATTGCTCTCTGAGCTTATGTACACATCTGTCTCCAGGAAACTCTGCAGCACTGAGCTCTATCATTTCTTTACTTTTGATACTAAAACTGACCCCCTTTGTTTTAAACATATTTCATTTGATGTTAATTAGTTCCTGCACACAAACATCATTTGTTGTTACTCATCTTCTCCAGGCCACCTAGGATTTCATAGCTCCCTGTCAGATCCTCTGTCTACCATCCTTCTTCCTGGCTGGGACTTTGCCTGTTTATTTCAGGCACAGGAACCATGGGCTGTCTTTGAGCACTCTCATCACTTCTCTGCACCGCTTTCAGTTCTACCATAGTTTTTCTAAGGAAAGGGCACAAGACCTCCATTTAAGGATGTACCTTAATAGCTTGGGCCATGCAATGGTGTCCCATATGCTCCCCACACTGAGTACAAGTCAACAACACGGACTTTAAGGCTAGTATTAGCCAAAGGCCTACTGGTCCAAGCCCAGGGGGTCTCCATAGTCTCTCTATCAATTAAATGTTTGCAGTTCATTTAGTGACTTTCTTGCACAAATGGGTGCCGCTTGCTCAGTCAGTGCTTGGAAAACAGTTCATTCGCCTGTGTGGCGCTCTGCTCAGTTGGGAGCACTGTCACTCAGCCGTACCTCCCCGTCTGATTTTGGGTTTTGTGCCAAGCGAACCTGATCCCCAGCCAGCAGCTGCTTCATGAGCTCCCGGCAGCTGCTGCATGAGCTCCCTGTGGTGCCTTGCTGATGGGGCTCATCCCAGACCTGATGGACCACCTACGGGATAAGAGGATCACTCCGTCTCCAGGACTATTCAGCCTTGCTTGCTGCTGAGCGTAACAACGCGGAGGGCACTTGCGGCGCTGGGTTTCTGCGAGGCACCTGCACAGAGGGGCCGGAGCAACAAGGGCAGGTTGACAGGGCACACGTTGGGTGGCTGCAGCTCAGCCCCACGCAGAGCGCTCGCTCCCCCTGACCATGCAGAGCGTTCGCTCCCCCTGACCTACTGTCCCACCACCAGCCTGGGTCCATTCAAGGCTTCCCCTGGGAGCCCTCGGAGTTGTTTCAGGCGGGCCAGGGAGAGCAGGCAGCTGGTGGCTGCCAGCCGGGGGAGGTCGCCGCCCGCCCGGGCTCCCCGGACTGCAGAGACCCGGCCCGGCGGCTCCGCAGCGCTCCCAGCTCTCCCTCCCCTTCTCCCCACCAGCAGAAGTGGGTTTTGGTCCCCCCTTCCCCGCCTTTCCGAGCTGCTGTGCCCTAAAAAAACAGACCTGAACAAGTCACTAGATGGCAGCAGCAGCCCCAGTAAGATCTTCCCCAAATGGCTTTATTTGCTGAGTGTGCCGCTAGCTCTCTAGTTTCTCCAGAAATGCTCTCCCACCTCGCTGTTAGCAACCTTCCTGCACCTCCATCCCCTTGAGTTAAACTAGTCAGAGGGGGGGAGTAGAAAAAGGTGTGTGTGAGTCCTAGAAAGGAGTCGCTACTCGCACCATGTGGAGGGTGAGGACACCCCGCCATCCTGCCCCTATTTTCTATACGGGCAGCCGGGCACCGGGTTTCTCTCCTAGCTCTGCCACTGAGCTTTGTGCGATGGTGGGGGAATCGCTTCATTGTTTTGTGCTTCAGACTCCCCACTATCAGCTTGGGGTGAGGCACACTGATAAAGTTTTTGGATTAGGCACTGGGGAAAAAAAAAAAAAGCTTTCTGGCAGCCTCACAGCAAAGGATTTGTCAGTGTTAGAGTGAATAACCACTACTCTCAGGGATGCACCATGACCTGAAGGGTCCGGGCTGTGCAGACAAATGTGTGGGGGCTGAAGTCTGCAGTGGATTTCAGTAGTGATGTCTGTAGGGTTTTGCTGCCCTGAATCAGAAAGGTCTAGGTGGGCAGGGTTTGAATCACTGCAACTTCAAGAAGGGATAAAATGGATATATAATAGTGATTTACTTACATTAAATACACTTTATTCTCTCAATTACTTGGTGCAGAGCTCATGATAAACTCTGGGACAGACTGACACCTGGGCTGATGCGGTGTAAGTCCTGGGCATGGAGATGGGTGGCTTGTTTTTCCCCTATGCAGGAGCAGCACCTTTTCCTCTAGGCATGCAGCCCCTATAGGTACCTGACCTATTTTCAGCAGCTCTCTGCCCTCCTCCCAGGTCTCCCCAGACACCAGCGGTGGCTAAAAGAGAGCAGCACTTAATTTGCAGAGCTGAATGAGAGGGGCAGGCTGAGAAAGGGAAATCCTGAGGACGCTTAATGGTATTTGCACCAGCATAGCTGATGTTAAGTCAGGTCCTGGAAAGTCCTGAGCCTTCTCAGCTCTTGTGGAAGCAAGAATCGAAGGTCCTGAGCACAGGCCCAGGGCAGGCAGCGCACCAAGTCCATAGAGCCCTGGCATCAGGGACCAGAGTGCAACAGGGCTACTGGGTCTTCTGCCCAGCTGGGGTGTGCCAGGAGGCTGTCCCCAGCCCTCCCAGCAACTATTTAAAAGATCAAATCCAATTACCCCCTGGCTGAATCTATCCTATATTTTGTTTGCAGCATCCTCCTCCAGCCCGTTCGCCAGACTCGCTGTCTGTCTGCACGGCCACTAATGAATTGCCAGGGCAAGCTGTTGCAACACTGGGCCTCTGTGAAGGTCTGAAGAGCAAACGTGGGCTGATCAGTAATAAATATTGATTTGTCTGTAAGTGAAACAGCAGCATTTATGGGATCGTGCTGGACACCCAAGTGGTGACCAAATTACCATGGGGTCAAATGCTTAGCAGAATGCTAATAAGCCATTTATATGAGAGGCAGCAAAGCAGGGGCAGCGAGGACTTCTGCAGAACTCCTCCATTCGGACCATTGTGAGGAGGGTCAAAGACAGGTCTATGCAATTTATAGCAGTTCGAGGCCCAGGTTTAGCCCTTTTTTAAACAGTCCCAAATGCTTTGACCAGCCTCAGGGTTTAGCAAACAAGGCCCCTACAGAACCTCAGCTCCCAGTCTGTCTCAGAAATGCAATAAATTGTCTGCATTTCCCTAATGCTGCAACAGAATAATATTTAATTCTTTTTATTCATAGGCTCCAAGTGGACTGCAGATACCCAGCTTGTTTCCAAAAAGAGCTATGAAGAGCTGCACTGTGTTTCCACAACAAATCTTTCCATCTCTACAAAGGGCTTTTGGCCCAGTGACTGCTAGCCCATCTCATCTGAAGCTCTAAAACTACCTTTGGATTTAGAGCATTTTGCTGGCCTGCTCTCAGCTAAAAATTACACTATTGATCCAAATCTGGTATTTGTAACTATTTGAGTCTGTCAAAGGGAAACCAAAATTACATTTTGCATTTAATTGAGAAAAGAGCCTAAAAGCAGCTGAAGAGACCAGACAAAAAAAAAAAAAAAAAAAAAAGNAAAAAAAAAAAAAAAAAAAAGCCATTCATTTATCCCTTGCCCAATACAGCACATACACATGTGTTTGACACTGAACTACACAGAAGGGGCAGAATACAGAAATTTCCTCTGACTGTCTGCAAAGCAGTGCCCCGAGAATGGCACTGTGTGTTTCCTACATGAAACTGAGCAAAATAGTGGATGTTTTTTCTCAAATAATGAGCATGAGCAAAAGGAATCTTAGCAAGGAAGGGCTGAGAGCATCTTTAGGCAGCAGTGAAAGAATCAGCCCCATGGGAGCCTGGACTGTCTCCAGGAGAAAACCTTCCCAGCCTTTACCTGCCCACTGAGAAAAGTGTGACAATATCCCCATGAACCATATGTCTGAGATTTTGCTCCCTGGAGGCATATTGCTCTCATTCCGTGCTTTAGGAATAAAACTTCATACTAGCACATCTGTGGATTATGACCAGATTTGCCAGGAGGATACATCTGAAAGGCAAGCTGGCCTAAAAGGCACCACGGGGCCTGTTATTTGTTAATGCCATCACCGATAAAGGACAGCATCTTACCACACTTCCTACAGCTCGGGCTGCTCCCTTCTCACTCTGCCCTTGTAGCTGCCTCAGCCTGGAATTTGCCACCCACAGTTCGTCCCCTAAGCAGGGCTTGTTTGACCTTTCAAAATATGGCTCTTTGGGGATTTCAGTTTGACTGGACCTTTACTACTCATGAGAGAAGTTGAAATTGAAAAAAAAAATAAAAAAGGAAAAGAAAAAAAAAGGGAAAGAGCAAAAAGAAATATCAATCTTCCTCTCTTTCCTGGGCAATAAATTGGTCCCACTTTATACTATTTCTGAATTACTGAAACTAACAAACAAACACAAGTTATCTTCTCAGACAGAAAGGGATCAAGTCCCTTTCTGCAGCACTGACAGGATAATCTAGCTCAAAAAACCTTTGATCAACACAGTAACATGCAGTGAAATCCTAATCCTACGGCTGACCACGGGAGTTTTGACTTCTGTGAGGTCAGAATTTCACTCACAAGCCTTTCTTGGCTGATATTTACAGCTGTATCTCTATCTGACTCTGGCTTATGCTTATACACAACTTTATTATTTAATTAAGTTTATTATTAACTTCTTAATAATACTTAGAAAAACAAAAGTAATGGCAAACCCTGCTAGGCCCTGTAACTTTCTTCTGGAAATAAAGCAGCCCCCCAAATGGAACCTCTTTGATTTGATGTGATCATAAATCACCTAATCAACCTTTTGTCCCTTCGTCTCATGAATGAAGAGAACTGACTCCAAAGAGTATCTGCCTTCTTCTTTTTCATCTTCAAATGTAATGTCATGGGTAGGACACAAAGGAAACGGTAAAAGGATTACCAGCACTGATCTCAAGAAGGTATTAATGTCCTTTCATGTTGTTCCTAGGAAGGAAGAGGAAGATCCAGACCTAAAGTATTTAAAGTCTGAAATCCTATTAAAATCACATCTGTTATCTGAAGAGGCATTTAAGTATGTCTCAGACTGGATGCCGGGCAGCCACCACTGTACCAAGCAGCCTCAACTCCAGCAAATCTCTGAGAATTAGGAGCATGGACAATTCACAAAATCTTTCCTTATTTCCCTCTGAAGGCAGAATTACAACTGACCTCCCTGGCATTTCTTACAGGAATGGAGAGTTATTCTTGCCCCCACCAAAGTGGGTGGCAGAGCCTCCCTAGTTTCAACAACAGGAGTGAGGGGGATCCACAAGTCCAAAAAGTGGAGAGGCAGATGGATTGTGGTGGACTCACATGTACCTGTGTGAGGGAGAGGTGGGGGGGGGACGACACTGTCACCCTGTGGGACTTTTCCTCCCCTCCTCTCATCTCAGCCCAGAAGTGCAAGGGTCCCACAAGGATGGGGCTGCAGCAGCCAGCACCCAGGGTCCACAAGACCAAAGTTGGAAAGTAAATCCAGGTGCTCAAAGGGGCATGCCAACCCTGGGAAGTGCAGGAGGGCAATCGCTCCCTCTGCCCCATGAGGATGCCACCACTCCATACCAGTCCTTGCACAGGACTGGGCTCTTGTCGCCTCTGCTACACCACAAGGTTTATGCCAGAGCAATCTGTGAGGTCCCAGAGATATTTGGCAAGGGGGAGGGCACTGCAACAGCACTTCACTGTCACTTTTTGTTTTGTTGTGCTGCACTTTACCATCAGCTCCTACCTGAATAAGGAGAATCTGGAAAGCAGATGGGCTTTGTGTGAAGGATCCATTGAATAAACAGCAAATGAGCAATAACTGGTTTAATAAATAATTAATGAATTGCTTACCAGAGAAATAGAGTCCTTATAACCCATAGTTACATCCAGGTTTTATCTAATCTACTGGAGACACTCCAGAGAAGAGCAACAAGACAGGCCATGAGCCCAGAAACCAGGCATCCCGAGAAGGTAAGGCTGAGGTTGGGCAGGATACTGTCACCAGCGACTGGAAAGGCTAGTCTAAAGAGGAAGAGCATCTTCTGTTCCCAGTGTCCCAGGCAGGCAGGGGGAGAAGTCATCAGCTCTCATGCAGCAAGTGAGACTCATCAGAGCAGGGCAGCCCCACAGTGCGGAGTCGTGGAGCCCCGGAGATCTGCACTGCTCAGGGCAGATGGTGATTTAGCTGGTCTTGCCTTTTGCCATGGGACAGACCACATAATCCCTTGCAGAACGTTCCTCCCCGTCTTCCGATTTAAAATTTTACATCTATTTTTAAGATGCCCTATCACAATCATAATGTACTCACCTGCCAGTGCTGGCTCTATAGGGACTGACTCTGAATGGACTTGTTATGCAAGATGGCAAAGTCTGACTGGGTTCATAGGGTCTGTGTATCACTTAAAAGTTAAAATACAGCTTCTTTTCACCTGAGCGCTCTCTGGGAGGAGTGTTCAAGATAGGGCAGTCCCCCAGCTGGGATGCACGATGCACAGGCTTTGTAAATGTCTCCAGGACACCCTCTTAGTGACCTCCTTGGGGACTCCAGGGAGCCATCCTTACTTAGGAAGGCTTCAATAGGTGGCATTTTTCCACAAAATGGAACTGTAGAGGCTTGACTCTGCTGGGTACTGAACAGACACAGATTATTATGGGGACAGGGTGGGAGGGAAAAGGAGGCAGATCAAGGCCTGGGTTTCTCAGGGGAATTGATCTACCATATACAAGCCAAGTCTGTGTATGCAGCTGCAGATTTTGCTGGAAATGTTTGCCCTTTTAAATTGTGATCGAGTTTATGTTGGGGTTTTGAATCAGGGCAGACAGTAACTAAACAGATGTAGCGCATCCCACATGGCGATCCTTGTTGTCTCTCTTCTCGTAAGCTCTCATGTGGGCAGAGAACATAGGAAAAGGCTAAAAGTGTACAAGCCCTGCAGTGGCTTTCAGTGCTCAGTGGTCCAAAGGCTATGGGATGGTAGTCAAAGATTCAGAGGAGATGTCATTGGGCTTGATAAGCTAACCTGTCTGCATTAAATATGGCGGTATGGGTCCCACCTGCACCCCTGTTATTCCTTCATGTTACAGGTGTGTATCAAGAGCAAAAGTTGCCACCCTGCATGACTTGCCAAAAGCTGTGTATATAAATGCTGCCTATTTTAAAATAGGGAAGAGACTGGGAGCAGAAAATAGATGTACCTACAACTTCCTGCACCATTGCTTTGGGATTTACAAGTTGAGACCTTAGCCTGTAACTCTGATCATCCTTTAATCCCTGTTAACTTCTGCAGGTAGTGTAACAAGCTACCACAACAAGGCTGTCTTTAAGAGACTGTGAGTGCTGCCAACCAACCAGACAGATGACAACGTAACACCATAACACCCATTCCCAGGAGACCTAGTGAGAAGCATGGAAAAAGATGGAGCATGGCAGTTTACACTGAAAGAAAATCTCCAAATGAAAAAGCTTACAAAGTAGGCAAAATAGGCAGAGGGAGGGAAATGCAGCCATACAGATCCAAGAGGAACTCCTTTGCTACAGGAAAAAGAAGTCATTTAATTATGTGACATAAATACTCCTTGTCAATGTTATCCTTGTCAGTGTATCCTTACCAGTGTCCTTCTTCTTTGTTCGTGAAAGCTCATGGACTGTTGCTCCGATATCATTTCTCAAGGACTTGATGATCTTGTCCAGTGCTGGGACATTCGTGCCTTCCAAGTTAATGAAAAATTCATACTCATCTTTGTTGAGACGGGAAGGTCGGGACTCAATGTGGGTCAGGTTTATACCTTTTTCCTACAAGAAAGAGATTTTGGTCCCACAAGGATGGGGGAAGAAACATGACATAAAGACTAGCTAAAATTCATATGTCAGTCAACAACCCATAATATACAATCCAAGTAATTCAAAAGTAGAAACTTGCCTCTGGTGGCCACAGAACTGAGGGCTTTCACAACAGGGACACAGACAAAAAGGAAGAATGAGAAGGATGAGGGGTTCACCCTTGTGCAGAGCACCAACATAAAGTCTATGCACTACATAAACCTCTGAAAAAGGTGGAAGCAGGATACAAGTTGTAAACAGGCTTTATACCGTAAATGGTGACTCCAGTACCGCAAGTACATAATGGGAGCTTGTCTGTGTGGACAAGAATGTTTCCCCAGGATCAACATGGGAAGTAAGTGTTCCACCTGTAGAGAACCCTCTCACGAGAAAGTAAATGCTGTATTTATGAGCATCTTGAAAGGAGGTTGGAAAACCAAGCAGCTGGCCACCCTGTGAGATAAGCTTCTGCCAAGCCGCTGCACAGTCACCTGCAAAGCCACCTGCAGAGTTTTCAGGGCTGTGAGCAGGTGTTGGGCAGAGATCCAATGGGAAACATGGATCTGCACCAAAAAGGCAGCCCAGGTTTGTGCAAATAAAAAGATGGGTGTTTTAAATCACAGAATCACTAAATCACAGAATCGCACAGTTGCTGAGGTTGGATGGGGCCTCTGGAGATCATCTAGTCTGACAATCTGCTCAGGCAGGGTCCTGTTGAGTTTTGAGTATCTCCACAGATGGACACTCCACAAACTCTCTGGGCAACTGCTCCAGAGTCTGATCACTCTCACAGCAAAGAAGTCTTTTCTTTAGCACAGAAATTCAAATTCCATATCACCAAATATCTTCACTGACCAGCAGCAGTGCCTCCTAGCTCTGAAGAAAGCGATCACTGGCAACTATAGTCTTGATGACTATGGCCAGTGGGTGCCTGACCTCAGACATGCCACCATGTCAATGTGTAAAGCAACAAGTAGACAAAAATCCTATTTTTCCAGTCACTTAAACAGAAGTCCAGGAAAATCTACCTTGGTTTATCTGAATCCAATTTTCTTCCTGAGCACTGTAATTTGAATATGTATATATTACTTTTTTTTTTTTTTTGAGAAAAAACTTTTAAACAGAATTCAGTTGGTGCTGATGTTACCGCCTGACCTTCCTGTCAGGCTCACACTGGAGCCACACCACGGCATGCCGAGGCCAGGTCTGGGCTTCTGTCCCCTGGGAGGAACAGGCAAACCCCTGGAGGAAATTCAGGCCTGAAGATCAACCACAGAAGAGTCAGAGGAGCTGACACACAGCACTCAGCAGCCCTGGAGAAGCTTTTGTTTTGCTGCTTTCAGGCTTAAGAAGACCCCAAACTACATGGGGTGAAGTGATGGCCCCACTGGTGTCTGTGTCAAACCCCCTGATGCACTGGGGTCAGGGTGTCATCCACGGAGAAACACTGCGAAGATCTACTTGTGACCTACAGGGAAGAAAGAAGGAAGCTTTTTTTGTGTACCTCCCTCTAGTTTGAGCTTCTCAAGCCCTTTAAGGTTTTCTTTGCTGCTCTCGGTGCTTGCACAGCGCAGGGGGGCATCTGGCCATCGGCGGCAAAGGCCTCATTCACTCCGCCACAAAAGGCAGTTTATTACTTGGTAGGAAACAGCATGCATGTCATTCCTCTGTTTCCTGAGTGTCGCACGCTACTGATGAACTTAAATTGTTTGGCTAGATACCAATACAATAAGTTGAAAAGGTCAAAAGCACATTCGCCAACTGCTGCTCTCGAGAGATGCCGTCCTCGCGGGGCCGTCGGGGGGGCGGGGGGAGAGAATGGCCGCCACTGTCCTGAGCCTGGAGGACAATTTGTTTTAGGCCTCCGAAGCCCCGTTTCACAAACAGACCGCGCATTGTACCCTCCGCTCGGTGAGGCGCGGGGAGGTGGGGGCGGCCCCGGAGCTGGAAGTTCAGATGAGTCGGGGTTGGAAAGCTTTTGCCGGCGAGGAGGCACAAGGGGCTGCCGGCCACTTCGCTGCGGCCACGCCATGGAGAGCAGATGTGGGGCTTTGCAGCTGGAGGCCGGGGCCACTCAGCTGATTTGCGTAGCTGCTAAAAAAGGTGGGGAGTGGGTGTGAAACCTCCCCCTGTCGAAGGCTGGGCTCAGGCACACTGCGGGCCTGCTTTGCTTCCACCCTTCATTGGTGTGTCGGCACGTTCCATTCTGTCTCTGTGTAGATTCACGGGGGAATGGGGTCCTGGGCCCTGACCGAGCTCTCTGCATCCTGCAGAGGCTGTGACAACACGGACCTCTCTTCGGTGGGTGTTGTCCCCTGCTTCCCTCCCCCAACCACAAGTGTTCATACCCACCTCAGCATCCCTCACCCCCTTGGAGACAGCAAAGCTGTGTGAGAGCTCACACAGGTACCTCAACTATATCCTTTGTTTTTTTGGGTTTTTTTGGCCAGGTGACTTTTCCGCTGTACCAGCTCTCCAACCTGGCTCGGCGAGCAGCTGCTCAAACAGCAGTGCCCACAAAATGGAGGGAGTGATGCAGGGGCTGGGAATGACGAGACAAGCTGCAGGGTGGGCACAAGGCACGCTTAAGGCAGCAGGAGCATCAATGCCTCCCAAAGTATCGCCACAACCTAAGGGAGTGGGAAAAAGGGGAAAAAAAAAAAAAGCAGACAGGGAGGAAGGGGCTCATGGAGAGTGTCACCTCCTTTCTTACGCCTGAGATAAGCAGAACAGCTTCCCGCAGAGCATGAAGCTGGTTTGCTGTTTATTTGAGGGGTGCCTGCAGCTCCGCAACATGCAGAGCCGACCTGTTACCTCTTTGTGCTGAGGCCTGAGGACCTCACAGCAGAAAAGCTGAAGGGAGAACTCTTCTGGTGCCTCTTTTCAAAGCAAGAATTCGGCAGCATATGTCCAACCCCATGAACTGGCGCTCCTGGAGAAACATGCTCTCATACGCTGTGCCTTGCTACTAAGCCCCTGATTTCAAAATATTTACAGTGGCTCTGTAATGAGAGTTGCTTTACAAATCAGAATTTCATTCTAGTCCAACTACTCCATCTAGTGTTTAATCTTCATAGTTTCACATTGTTCAAAACTTTTTGTATCCTCAGTATTGCTAAATCTTGCGTTTGCATCAGGTTTCTCATAGTAGTTGATGCTTTATTTAAAGCTCCAATTTCTGGAGACAAATGATTACCTGAGAAAGCAGAATGGGGGAGGTTTTTGTGTTTAGTTGCTTATTTTGAGCAGTTTTCAATCTCTCTGTGTTTTTTTTAGTAGAACTTGAAATCTTGACAACGTACGCCCTCAAAGGACAGCTAATAAAAATTCTGTATTTATTTTATGGGACTTCCTGATTTCTGAGCTATTCTTTGTTGATGGAACCTAACTCCTAACCTAACTGGTTTTGAACATCTGGGCTGCCACATGTTTTTGGCTGGATTCACACCTGAACTATTAACATTGGTGTCTTTGCCTTTCCTATTTTAGAGCTAGGAGGAATCAGATGAGCCCATGGCTTGAGATTAGATGTGCCTTTGCCGAATTCGCCGTATTGTCCATTGCAGCTGCAAAGAACTTGCAACAGGTTGGTGCTTCCCTACTTCTCCTCGGGTTTATGACCAGCATAGAGGTTGAGTATGTCTTACGTGGGCTATCATGGAATCACGGAATTTTCAGAGTTGGAAGGGACCTCTAGAGATCATCTAGTCCAACTCCCCTGCCAAAGCAGGATTGCCCAGAGCACATTACTCAGGACTGCATCCAGGCGGGTCTTGAAAATCTCCAGAGAAGGGGACTCCACAACCTCCCTGGGCAGCCTGTGCCAGTGCTCTGTCACCCTCACCGTAAAGAAGTTTTCCCGTGTACTTGAACAGAACTTCCTATGTTCCAACTTGTGCCCATTGCCCCTCATCCTGTCATTGACTATCATACAACCACGTATCCGCTGGAGTGCTTCTCTGTTGGTAGAGGAGGGGTAGCTGTTCACCTTGCATTTATTTCAAAGCAGGCCATTTCTAACATACTTTTTAGCAAGTATTAACAATTCAGAACAGAATTTTCCTTGAGGACTGAGGGTTGCATTAGGTGTAACACCTAATGAAGATCACAGGGGTACAGTATTGCCAGATCCCTTGAAGTTAGCAGGAGTCACTCCAAATTTCTTGCTTTTTTTTCTTAAAACCTCCATTCCTGGGTGTGAAAGATCTCAGCTTTCATTATTTGAATGTCCAAGTTAACTGTATCTCTATTGCTCCCCATTAGAGAAAGAAGTCTCAAGACATGTTCTCAAAGATCAAAAATCAAGTTAGAACTAAGTTCATTTTGTGTAAGTCATGACTTTTGAATGACAGGGGTTAGCAATACAGATATCAATTCACAACAGAGGCAATGGTGGACGCAGGCGAAGATTGCCCATCTCCCTGCCTGCCTTACCCCACAGTGCTGGTTCTCAGCCTTGGTTCCCTCTCAGAGGCTGTGAAGCAGCTCCAGCCCCTTCCCCAGCTTATTTCAGTGATGCCATCCCAACTGAGGGTCTCCGGCGCTGCAGCTGCCCCACATGGGTGGGATCAAACCAGCCTGGTGTTACACTACGTCGGCAGTCTTGCAGAGGTCACTGCCAAGAGAGTTTAGTCCCACCCTCAGAGAGTTTAATGGCCTGATCATTGGAAAAGAAAATTTGTGTTTTCATAGCTACATGGGAATGTTATGGGCTACTACTTCCCATGGCATTCATATGTCCTTCTGTTGACGCATTACTAAATGCTCCTGTATACGGTTGTTAAAACTAAGTACAGCTGTGAAATCCATCTGGAGCTTGTTTTCATGACTGTTGTCATTAAGCAAGTTTGGCTTCATCAGAAGACTCCACATTGTTACCAGATGAAGATCAACATTCAGAGAGAACTTGGGTGAAATCGCCCAAACCAAGGATTTACTTGCACTTTCCTGATACAAAAAAAAAAAAAAGTGACAATTTCTTTTAATCCTTGCCACAGGCTAGTTCAGGGCTTCCTGAAGGAGGACACTTTCAGAAGCACAAGTAGAAACTCAGTACCTAATTTTCACAGGAGATCGGGGGAGTTGGGAAGTGACAGTGATGCCTTCAGCCATAGTTTCCCAAAGCAAAGGCAAAGGCAGCTGTCTGGTTCAGCTTTACTGTCCAAGGGCCTGCTTCTTAGCCGAAGACAGTGATTCCCCACCTTCTCCTTCACATCTGCTAGGGTATTTCTCACATCACAAGTTCACCAAGGCAAAGAGACCCAGAGCTGGCCCCTGCCAGCAAACAGTTCCAGAGGGCAGTTGGCCCTGGAGCAGCCCCTGGTGTCCATCACTCGGCACTTCTGCTCCAACCCTGAAGTTTGGTATGAGGCACTCAGCACAATCTAGCCACAAAACACGTGGAGGGGCACAACCCAAAAAGCGTATGTAACAACATGTGGCACTGCACAAGCACCTAGCAAGAGGACAGTCCCTTCTTTAAACTCATGTTGGTTTACTAGATCAAGGGGTCCTGCTCTCCTGGCCCTGGAAAGAGGAAAGCTCAGACTGAGGAAACGGATTTGGAGCATTTGGTGTAATAAAGGAGGATTTGGTGTAATAAAGGAGGATTTGGTGTAATAAAATGACTGTAGCTGTGCATACACATACTATGATGAAAAAACAAGTCTCTTGGTAGAGCCATGCCTGGCCTGTTCACCTATCACTGCAGATGCTTCCAACACACCCCCTGGCCAAAGTGACTGCTCACTTCCGATTTGGAAACAATTCAAAACACTGCAGAACCAATACCTTCCCAAGGGACAAAGAGATAACAGTCACTTTGGACTTTCTGTTGAATAAAGTAAGCTCCCAGACAGAAAAAGAGAACAGTCATCTTTGTTGGCTGTGAAAGTGCAGGGTCTGGCTTAGTACAGCCCGTTGCTCCCATCCAGTCCTCCCACGGAGCAGTAACTTACTCGGGGAGCAGGAGCGCTACTCAGTGCAAATCGATGGGGCTGCTTTTGAGCTAGAGCCCTACTCACTGTAAGTAATACCACTGACGGCTGGACCTTGTACCGAAGTCCTGCTCTATATTTGGGAAGGTCATGTCAGTGAAGAGAAGACGAAAGGCTCCTCTCTGAGAATGGGTTGAGCAAACTTGTAATATATTCCAACCCGATGTTTGCCACATACTACAGCTGACATGTCTTCTACTACTTGTAAATCCATCAAGAAAAGAACTTCAGAGGAGTTTAATGTATTCACAAATTCATGTGGAAAAATTTCAATTACCACCAAGGGCAATCCTTTTTACATATTGAAATGTTTAGTTCTGATATTTTTAATGATATTTTTTTACTTTGGAAAGGCCAGTCTTTGAGGGGGAACAACTTTTTTTCTTTTCACTTTTTTTCTTTCAGAATGGACTTTGCTGTTGTTTAAAAAAGTGATGTCAATTTCAGTAGGCTTTTATCACTACAGAGAAAAATAAACATTCCCATCAAGCATAACATTTGGGTTAACCTGAAATGCTCTGCTTTGCTTTTTCAGTTTTGATAAGAAACCTGGAAGATTTCCATCTTTTTCTGACATGGACTTATACTCTGTAACTTTTCGATGTGTCCAGTGAATCAAAAAAAACCCATAATTCCACAGTGACTATTCTGTCTTCCTGATTTTAAGCATGATATTTTACTTATGTATGTGTGATGTTATGTTTCAGACTAAGATATTTATTCAAGTTTTGGCTTCCTAGCTGTCATCCTAGCATGAGACAAACAAACAGCATATGGCTGCACCAAGCAATGCCTTAGTGTACAGTGGGTCATGTTAAAATGAAGTTGGTATAAAGACTCTGCTGGTGGGTTTATGCTGTCTCTATGGCCACCCTCGAGCCTGCAGTGAGGACAGAGGTGTTGTGCAAGCAAAACCCATAAGCAAGCTGTATGCACACTAAGACAGATAAAGATTAGGGACAAATAGATTTTTCAAGTGCAAAATAATTGGGTTTGATAAGTAAAAAGTGAATCTTTACCACATCCCAATATAAAAGAGAGCAGCTAGTGTGGAAGCAAAGTGGATTCGGATTTAAAAATCTTCTTATTGCTGGGCATGATTGAGCTGCTATTACATTACAGCGCATGTCAGAGTGCGAGTCTGGCCACGCGGACACTGCCTCGCCACAGGGAAGGTGGAGAAGGGACCGCAGGGACTGTACTGCCAGCAGTGGCACAGGGCACCCTGAGTACAGAGCAGTCCAGGAGGAGCAGTTTCACACAGCCAGGCAAGGATTTGCAAAACAGAAGAGGGACAAGAGGCAGGGGTCAGAATGTCTTAGGAGCATGCTGAGTTCTGGTGTTTGGGGGGGGGGTCTTCCTGAATGCTGCTTATTTTTCTGTGTGAGACTGGGAAAGGACTCTCCTCCCACCCAAAGCGAATGTTGAACCCTTCCATAGACATGGTCTGGGTTTGCTTTTAGAGACAGAAATGCTTTCAGCTTAAAAAGCCATATAGTCTTTCTTTAAATATGTGTCTGCCCTTCTGAGGGTCCAGCCCTTCTTCCACACAGACTGCTTGCTCTCTCTCTGGACATTGTGCATTGGCCCAATACTGAAACACATCAGAGAGGATACGAATCGAGAGTAAACATAAGAAAAAAGGGAATATAATCAAGTACATTTTGGACATAAAGCCAGCAGACACAAGGAACTGAGTACATAGAGAAGATTTCTCGGAAAAAAAAGCCTTCAAGCTACATCGGAAAAGCAACAGTTGTCACTGTAGCCACATACTTGTGTGCAACTGGGACCTGAGCAGAAAAACAAACGTGAGAGCATGCAGCACTTTGTCAATTGCAAGAGCAACCCTGAGGGATGTTTGAGTAGGACAAACTTTAATGTTTCCCCAAAACACATTGAAATTCTCTTAAACTTGGTGTCTCAGTTACAAGATGTAATTCTGTGCCATGAGCGCTCTCTCTGTAGCCACTGGCCTTATGCCTTCACCTACTTGGATATGAGGCTCCCCTACCTTCAATCCAAACTGGCCCACAATGAGGGCTTACCCAGTTCATCTGGGTTGTGTTTGGTCACTACTTCCTTCCCTGGAAGGTTTTCCTCCTGGGTGAGTACAGATTACGTTTGGACTGGGGAATGGCCATGGTGCTTGATGAGCCAGCAGTCCTGGACCTCCTACTATCCAGGTGCAGGGCCAGGCTGGAGCACAGCCCAGCTCCCCTTGGGCTCTTGCTCCCTGTGGAGACCAAACTATGGTGAAAGCTAATGCCTGACCAAGTTTGACCCCAGCACGGAAGTAGGACATGGGCAGGATGTGAACCTGGGAGTGAGGAGCTGCTCCTGCATCCCAGGCAGGGACAAAAGAGTGACTGAACAGCCCTCCCAGAGTAACAGAAATTTCTTCTCCAGCTCTTAAACCAAAGAGAAGATGAACCTCCCCAGGTCCACCCAGACACCTTTACGGAAAGACAACCTGGCTGCTGGTGGCACCACAAGATCTCCCCTTTCTTTAGGTATCCCCTCAATCCCCTGTGTCTCAGCCTGGATCTTGCTTCCATGCTTTCTCCCCGGTCTTGAGAGAGGACTTATTTTCAAGGCTTTCTTATTTACAATTCTCTTAAGCCTCCTCCTCCTCCCTTCGTAACCCCAAGTAATTTTGTAGATTGGCTAGAGAAGAGGCAGAATCCTCAAAGCCTGTGCTGGAGGCGCTGTCCCTTAATCACTCCCAAGCTGAGCTGGGAGAAGGAGAGGGTTGAGCTGTGCTCTCCGCCTGCATTCCCATGCGTGAGTGCCCAGAGAGACTCTGTCAGCCTGGGCAGCCCCCAGCCTCAGCAATGATCTGAGGGGCTCCAAAATGTACCACACATGGCCATCAGCATCAGCAGCTGCACAAGGTCTGGCCATTTATGGGGGTTGACAGCTGCAGTGCCACGTTCGCTCCAGGGAACAGTCTGATCATATTTTGTGGTTTTTGTGTTTTCCTTTTTCCTACTTCATGTGGTTGCGTGAGGCAATGACAGCCACAGCAACCATCCCCACATGTCCTCCCTGTGCCGCCCCTCTGAGACAAACCCACTGCGTTTCCTCAGGCCAGCGCCGAGCCGGCGAGACAAACCCTGGGGACTAGGCAAGGGGTCTCCTTGCCCAGGGGAGCCCACCAACAGAGAGCCTGAACTAACTCCTGTAGCTAACCTGCATCTCAGTGTTGATTTTATTAAGCAGGGAAGGGGCACAAGAGGAAAAAATCCTCTCGAGGTCTTCCTTCTTGTCCCCACCCTTCACCTGCGTATCACCACCTTCCCCGTCTCTGCTGTGGATGTCACTGGGCACAAAGTCTGTGTCTCTGAGGCACCATGGTTATGGCCCAGGTGGGAAAGGGTGGAGGTTATGTCGGCTGTGCATGCACATGAGTCTTACACAGCTGTACGCAGGGCAAGGTCCTTTGCACTGAGATAGAACAGCCCAAGGGCTGCTCTGGTTTACGCACCCCAACGCTCATGAATTCACTAATGATGGCCCTGAGGAGCTGAAGCTGCAGGTAAGGCTTCTACCGTCAAATCCGTTTCCTCCAGCCACCCATCCGTTTCCCTACTACATTGCCAACAGCACGCAAAACTGATGCGAGAGCAGCTATGCCAGGTCTCTTGTCAAGCCTTCATGCTGGGGGACACTGCAAGTTTGCACAGAAAGAATTGGTTTCAATGGGATGGGAAACCATCCAACCACCAGTGCAGAAATCTTTAGCTGAGCCCCATCCCCTCAGTTGCCATCAGGGTCACTGGAAAAAGCCATGACTCAGCCGGTCTATTTAGGTACCTGCTTTAGGGCAAGAAGAGTCACATCCAAGAAGTGGCTACTTCTCTCTTTCCTGTACTAGGTTCCCTGCAGATTTTTCTTTAGAGCTGACAGCAATTTGGTTAGTAGACAGCAATGCGTTTAACCAGAGAATGTCAACAACCTTCTTAATTCACTTACAGACATGCACGCCACCGACATACGGACATTTTGCAGGACTGTATTGCAGTGGACACTTCACAAATTTCGACTAGCTCTGCTGTCATTGGTATGAATTTCCTTTCATCTTAATGAATCAAATATGTCCTGTAACTCGTAATTATTTTTCATTTGTACTAATGCCGCACAAACCTTTTATTTGCTAGTCAGTTCAGTTCACGAATGGAAAATATGCAGGCTGCAACTTTTTACAGTGTGCTATAGAAAGAGCTGCTTTCAGGCGCTACTATTACATTGTTCTAAAAAAAAAAAAAAAAAGAAGTCACAAAACCAATATAACAGTGTATTTGCTTGGGAGCACAGAGTACACAGCTGTGTGTGTTGCAACACAACCACCCTGAATTGCAAGGATTTCGTGCTTTTTAAACAGCATCCATGACATCTGGGAAAAATTTCTGCAAAAATAAATAGGCACACAATGTCCTGAAAGGTAAACGGCTCCTTGTTTCCCCAAAAGCTTTCCAAATCAGTCAGTACAAGTTGCTGAGTCCCTTTGGTGTAAACAAAGTGCTGTCATTTTGACGCTGTTTTGTAGGTACCCTCTATGCCCTCCGTAGAAGTACTGCTGGTGGGAGATGGTGGGCTTATTTATACCAGATTTACTGAGGGTTAAGAGGACAGTAGCTGCCCCCAGTAGAAATACTTCATGCAACACGTGCACTGAGTCACGCAGCTCACATGCAGGTTATATTTGCCTTTCTGTACATATACATACACATACACATACACATACACATACACATACACATACACATACACATACACATACACATACACATACATATACACATACTCAGATGTCAATCTCAGGTTATGGCCCAATTCACTTCTACTCTTACCCAACCAGTTACAGTGGAACATTTCCTTCTTAAATGGTGAAAATGCATTTTTTTTTACACCCTCATATCAGTTAAAAGTAGAGATTTTAATTTAAAAGTTTGAAATCAAGTTTTAACTTAAGAAGGCCACTTCTGCTCCAAGATTTTAAGGGATTTTAACCCCAGAAAAGAAATGCATGCTGCTTTCCCCCATTATGGCAATGAAATAGAATCACAAACACGACCGCAAATACTCTGAGCAAATGTTGCTGCAGTGCAAAAGTGGAAAGACCTGGTCAGGTCTCCTGAAGGAAAATATTTACCTCAAACGTGCGCAGAACTTTAGCCAATGCCCCAACTTCTTCTTTCAGAGAGAAAATCAAAGAAATCACACCATTTTTATTTGAGGACTCTTCAATGTACATAGATTCCTGAAAGGAAAACAAACAAACAAACAAGCAAAGATTTACATTCACCCTGGGAATCAGTTTTGCTTTGTTCTGTTTCCCTTTTGTACAACATCAGCGATGTAAAGAGAGTATAAAGTTGCTTTAAGTGGGAATCAAGGCAACTGTTGCTGCCAGAAGTAGAGCAGCTCTGGGGCCGCTCTGATTTATGATGGTAGAGACACAAATCCCTTCTCTCAAACTAGGGCCCATGTGCCAGCGAGGTAGTCAAAAAGGACATGAAAATAGTCTAATATCATCTCTGCCTTACTTCAGCTCTCAAGCGTATCAAGCTCGGGGTTGACTGGAAACATTACTGCACTTTGGTTTCAGCTACACTTCAAAGACGTTCCCTCAGGCTTTCTTTTCATTAACGCTCAGGACAAAGCAGAGCAATGTAGATGAGCTCTGTGCAGAGATGCAGGCCATCATCTACGTTTCCCCTTAGTTCTGCTCGTACCTTCCAGGTAGCCCCAGGAGAGGGCGTATTCACAAGAGGGATATGGAAGGTAGTTTAAAAACAAAATAAAAACCACCACCACCCCCAAAAAAGAGGGGAAATGATAAGGCAAACATTTAGACCTTCCCTAAATCTCACAGTGAGTAAAGACTTAGTTAGGGCAAGATGTGTTTTCATGTATGTTTGCTCCCTTTCTCCTATTGATTTTCTGCTCTGCAAATTCCAAAAGGCAATTTCCAGTATTCCCAAGCAAGGAGAATGTTTATTTTAATTATTTTCATGGTTCTCATGTCCAAAATATGGTATGGTATTACCTTAGTATGTCTCAGTACATGTGTTTCTTTTCACAAAACCCCTGTTAAGTAGGGAAGTGCTACTTCACCACTTCAGAAACAGAAAACTGAGTCTTGGAGTGGGGCCAAATTTTTAAAATTATCTGGGTACCTGACATGGCAGGTAAGTGCCTGCTGAGATTTCCAGAATAGCTGTGTTTTTCTGATGTCAGAGTAAATTTGATGCACAAACATCACAAACTTTTGGAAGTCACACTAATGCTTTATTTGTTTGGCGTTTTTTTAACATCTTCTGGCCTTGGGCAAATTGCCCCTGGTTGATATTTCAAAGTTTACACCAGACATCTGCAACACAGACCAATACTGATGTAACAAGTCCAAAACATGACTCAAGGTATCCATTCAATTTTTCTTTATGAAGATTTGTATTTTCAGTCAGACCCTGTCCTCATTATAGCTATTGCTTAATTTAACATATAAATCAGAGTATAAAGAGTGTCAGTTCCCAAATATTGTCCTTAGAAGCAGAATTTGTCTTTGTAGCAGACAAATTAATAATCAAATCCAGCTGCCCTGAAGCCATAAAGATCTTGGTGGGACTACATTTTCTGAGGCAGTGTTATAAGGAACTGCCGCCTTCTGTAAAGTAAACTAATGCTGATTCTTCAGGCTCTCTGAGGCTGCTGGTAACCTGAGAATTCATTGCCAACGACTGGCAACACATTTTTTCTACCTGGCGTTATTTCCAGGGGTTGCAAAGGTTATCCAAATAATCCAATTATCCAAATATCCTATTATATTATATCCAAATAATATAATAAATATCCACCTTTATGGGGAACCTCTAGTGGGAACTGTAGTAGAAATAGTGGGCTTATGCACCAGAGGGAAGATTGTTATCTGTACAACTGTGACACTTCCCGCAGCATCTCTGTGTCTCCTGGGTCCTCACCCAGCCAGGGAGCTGGCCCAGCTCTAATCTGGTGGGAACCAAGAAGAAAAGCAGTCAGGAGGGATGTGGCAGCTGACTAATGAAACCCATTTACACCTCCAGCAGCCACAAGGGAAAACGACGACTGACAGGAGCCTGTCAGAAGGCAAACCAAATGTTAGTAGTCCAGAAATTTTATGATAGTGTAACCAAAATTGTCGTCTCAAACACTGCCCATGCATTGCTTTGCCCTTCTGTTTTCCCCCACCACAACCAAAACTGATCTTAAGGACACAACTGTGCTACACCAGTTTTTGCCTGATGGACCGAGAATTTGGTTTTCATGGTCTGCCCTGGAACTGTTTTAAAAGCTATGCCGTTATGTATTTAAAATACTTTTGCCAAGGCATGCTGTGAGGACCAACTTCTATGGCAGGTTAACTTGAATCTGGGTGACAGAGGAAGAATTTGTGGTTTGGACACATGCAGGGGATATAACGCAAGGTTCGAGTTCTGCAAGGTGGTTCTAATGTTAATTGATCTCTTTATACCATGAGATTACCCAAAAAAGCCTTAAAAACCTTCTTTCCAACCCAGATAGATTCTTATTGGCCACTAGCCTTGATGTGTTGAGATCAGCCACTTTCAGTCTGTCCTCACTCATTTTCCCACTCTCGTAAATTGATTTATGTTGCTGCTTAAAAGTAAGGCACATTGCAGTAGGGAGTAGGCACTAATCCTACAAACAGCATGACACTTGCTTAGTTTCTTGCACATTCCCATATGCAGTCAGTTCACTGGAAGAACTTTGTGCAAATGTTAGTTCATGCCTGAGTCTGTCCACAGAGATGACAACTTCATTGCAAGGGGAAAGAAGAGTAAAATGATTGTTTTCCTGGTACCCAATACTTATCAATATATATGGAGGCAATATAAATCAATGCACACTGGAGAAAATATACATCAATATATACACTGGAGGTAATTTACATGAACAGACACATTTATTGCTGAGCTTTTTGTAGTACCTATGCATAGTTTAACTGTTGATCACAGTTTATTCATTCTCAATTCAAATTCTAATTTCCTGTTTTTCAACATACAGAGAGAAATTGCAGCTTTGGGGTAGTCCTACTGTTCTCTTACTACTGTGATTATGATTAAGAGTTGAACGAATTGTTTTATTATCATTGAAATATTGCCTGTATGACATGTATATGTGATTTATAAATGTAATGTGGGATAAATTAAGCTCTAATTTTCTTCCACCTCCTTTTTTTTTTCAGGAAGAAAAATAAGAACCAGTTGATGAACATTCCTGGACCTAGTACAATTTCAAAGATAGGTGGTGTGTAGATGCAAGGACAGGTTTACCTGACCACAATGCAAATCCACATTGTAAGTTAACCACTTCACACATAGATTCATATTGCCTTTCTGACACCTGTGGCAGTATTGGAGGTCGATAACACAGACCTGTCAGCCTTCTAATCCATTTCTGTGCCGGTTAGATAAAGCCCTTCAGACTGAATTCCAACACGGTTGAAGCTAGAGGAAGTTTTGCTTGCAGTTTCAGTGAGAGAAAAATTTCACCTCTGTGTCATAAATTCCAGACTTACTAGATATACAAAATGGGGGGGAAGAATATTTCAAAGGAAGTAAGATTCTGAAGTTACTTCTGAAAAGAGAACTAGTTTCCAAGTCAGTTTTCTTAAGCCATTTAGATGCTCAGCTCCCATAGATGTCATTGGGACCAAGAAATTATACAATTTGGAAAAGTAGCAAGGGTAGACCCTAGAGAATTGTTGTGTTGAGTTCAGCTTCAGCACACAAAGCAGTGGGAAACCGGGCTTCCTTGGCTGTTCCGCTCTTAAAAAGCCTTGTAGAAACAGAAGCCCTTTTTTGCGCACCTTCTGCAGTTTGTCTGTGGCTTCAGCAGCATTGCATAGGACACATACATGCAGAATTTGGTCCTAATAATTAACCATGCTGGCCTCAGGTTACGTCACTTGCCCCTGCAGTAACTACAGTGCCTGCAATCCAAAGGCGTGGGCTTCGGGACTTTCCCAAAGCAAAGGGTTCAGAGTAAGTCAGTAAACATTAAAAAGGGGGATGTCAGAGTCCCAAAACTTAACAAATGGCTCCATCGAAAGAGCACATAAATTCAGCTGCTTTCCTCTAACAGAAGAAGACAGCTTACTTTCATCACACAGGTTTAAGACCTCTAATTAGCTGCTGGGCTTCTCTGCTTCTTCTCCTTGCCGTATATGCAAGGATACTGTTGCAATGTTCATTTTCGTTCCCACTGCACTTTTGCGAGCACAATTAACAACAGACAAGTATGCCGCCTGCCAAAAGGAAGAACGGTGGCAATCAGGCACCGCACAGCATCGAGACAGGCGCGTTGCTTTCTCCCATCTCGTGTCACGCTGCCTCTCAGAGAGAGGGGGGACAAAATTTGCAAGCATGGGGGGGCAGGAGGGAGGCAGCCACAGCCCCCACCCTGCGAAGACCGGGCACACAGACCCCATCGCTTACCTGGAAAGGGTCGCCATTCATTTTGCAGTGCTGCGCGTCCATGTTGCAGAGGCAGTGATGCCCACTCAGGGAGGCCCCTTCGCCACTGCAGGTGAAGCCTTCTGACCTTACTACAGTGGCCAGAACTCTGTGCAAAGGTATTTAAAGCGGAGCAAGAGAGGCAAAGCCATCCCCTTCCTCCCCCCCCCCCCCTCCACAGCTCCCTCTCCCCGGACACCGTGCCAAGGGGGCGTTCTCCCTACACGCCCCCCCCGCACCCACCCCTGGCACATGGACCAGACTCTCCACTCCAGCCGGCCCCTGTGAGTTCCACCCCAGTGCGTAGCGGCTCTCCAGCATATTGTTTCTATCTGCGTCCAACGTGGACGAGCGGCATGCTTTGAATTAACAGCCTTCCTCCTCCTGATCAACATCGGCTGCTGTTTTCATCTGTGCACGTCAACGCGTCATCTTCGGTTCAGCCTTCCCCCCATCCATTCCCACCACTACGTGCGTGTTCAGCCTCAGGTGGGTTTCCCACTGGGGCTCGCTCCACGTGATCAGGCATCAGATGTTCTCCAGGATCTGCTCTTTGGATGCCAAACACGAGCCAGGGAGGGCAGTGGCACAGCGTAGCAGCTGAAGCATTTGTCCTTTAGTAGGACCTTTCTGGGCTGTATCCAAGAGGTCAGAGAGCAGGAGACATCGCTCCAGACATTGGAGAGAGACCCAGCGTAAAGGAAGCATGAGATAGGAGTTAGCTGCATGAACCTCGCACTGCGATATGAGTCTGGACATGGAGAAAGGGAAGAAGGTAAAGGAAGAAAATGAGCAGGGAAGAGCAAGCCAGAGCTAGGGGGCAGGAGGATGCAGAAGAAGTGCGGAAGATGTATATGTGCTTGTATATAGTGTCAGCTGTGGAGAGCAACAAGGGTAACAAGGGGTGTAAACGATTTCAGAAAAGGCTGGCAGAGGATTGGTGTAAAAGAGCCCAGATTTGGTTTAAAAAGAGTCACTAAAGGGGTCGAGGGAATAATGGAAAGCTGTAGCCCAATACCAGAGGGCAGGTGAAAAAAAAAACAACTGGTCAAGTATCTGTCTTGCTATTTGGAAAGACGAAGTCTGTACTGAGACAAACTGTGTCAAGGCAGGTAATCTTGCTATATTTTTGTGAAGAAGATAAATTCTGTGGAATAGACAAATCAGCTCTTCACAGTCATTTTAGCCTTGCGGGAGGCTCTACTGCATGCACCGGTGCAAACTCAGATTGGTGAATACTAACAAAGACTTACCATGAATTATTGGTACTTACAAAATCCAAAGCTGCTAAATCTGATCAGCCTTGCAGTAAGGAAACTGAGTGGAGTCACTTTTAAGGATCTCAGTCCTCAGTTGAACCCCATGACTGTAGAGTCAGAATCCAGTCCACTGCAATTATTGACTGTATAACATGCATCTGAAGTAATTCAGAGTTTTGGGTGTGAAGACATACCTTTTTCAGAAGAGCTGCTGGTTTGTGCATCCTGCAGCTGTACACAGGAGTAGAAAGTTACTTTTTGAAGTGACCAGCAAGCCTGTGGTATGGGCTGGCAGGTCAAGGTAGGCACCCAAATGCGATACACACATAACACACTGGGCCCTGCTGACACCGTGGCAGCAGGTTGGGGCAAGGAGAGATGGGGCAGTAGGAGAAAAGAAGGTTAAGCTCGGTAATTGCCAGGAGTTTAAAAAATGCTGGTTTTGAATTGCTCATCCAGTAAGTTCACTATGGGAGGCGGTATTTTGTGTCCTATCCAAGACAGGCATATTGAAGGTCCCCTTGCAAAAATAAAACAGTGAGATGAGGATGGTGACAACATTGATTATAGTAGTCCCTGTGCAGGACAAGACAGCCTCCAGCAACTGGTCTTGTGTTCTTTCCCCACACACCGTGCCTCGCTACCTGGTATATTTTTCAACTAGGTTTTAAAAAACTTAAATGCGTGTTCTAAGGCTGGCCAAAATAACTGTGGCATCCAAAGTCGTAAACTACTTTTTTCCGTCATTTGTTTGTGCCTTCCTTTTTCTTTCTTTTTTTCTTCTCTTTTTACCAGCCTTTGATCAATCTTTTTTCCTTCTCAGTGGTTTTTACATGAATTTAGTCATTTTTTCCTTTCTTCCATCGCTTTTCTTAATGGCAAGGCAAAGTGAAATACCGGGTATGCAAAATACTGCTCATTCCAACTCCTTGTAATTATCTATTTTGCCTCCTCCTCCCTGCTTTTTCTGTTTATGCTGCAAGCTTATCTCTTACTCTTATTGCTATGTAATCATAATATCATCAGTATATTGCCACCAGTTCACTGTTTAATCAGCCTGGTAGCAAAAGGCACTAGCTGGAGGAAACAAAGCTTCTTGCCAGGAGGAATTCCCAAATTCTCTTGTTCTGGAGCAAAGCTGGGGGTGGGGGGAGGGGGGGAGGTGTGTGTATGTTTGTGTCCAGTGCCATTACAATATGAACACACAATTGCATCAGTGCTGGTTACCTTGGACCATTTCAGAGTCCAAACTGCCTGAGCTTCCCTGTCCCCTTTGAAGTACTGGTTGAGCATATGGGTTCATTCCCCTGCAGTGACATTGCTAACTGGGGTTTCCTGCTTGGGTTTCAAGTTTCCCCATGCGTCTGGTTCCCCGTACTCCAGGTGAGCACATCAGCTTTGGGTCCACTAGTTGTGCTCTGGGCTCTTGCTGCAGCACTGCACAACCCAACTCCTTTCAACCACACGCAGATATGCACTGATGTCCCACATCACCTCCATCTAAAAACACCTTTTTGCCCTCAGAAACACATACCTTCTTATGGCACACACACACACACACATACACGCACCGTACACATCCATTCCTGGCTGTGCTGCTCAGCCACAACTAAGAGGGCTCTTTGCACTGAAAGTTGGCTGGTTCCCCTGGCCGGCACGATGCGAGTTCAAAGGGCCACAGACTTTGGCTGCTTTTCAGACTGCTCTTTCCCGCCTCTGCCTTTAGCCAGTATTTGCAGAGCAGCGGCTTCCCCGGAGCTGCATGTTTTCTGGTTTGGGCAGGGATGTCCCTTCCCGTGCACGGACACTGGGACTATCTTTGGCTTGCAGCTCCCTGCCTGCCCTCCTGCTTCAGGATGTCCCAGCAGATTTGAGGGAGCAGTGAGCAATGGAGAGAAGCTTTTCTAGTAAAACCAGAAGGTCCTGAAAAATTCCCAAATGAGGATTCAGTGAGTATCTCAGGGGTTGTGTGTGTGATGACAGGGAGCGGGGAGGGTCCTCCCCTTATCGATATCGTGTGTGCATTTACCAGAGGTCTTCGGGTGCTGCAGCTCTCCGGTACGTGTCAGCCAGACCGTCTTTCCTTACATCCCGGTCTACATCGCGGTTGCAAAACCGCCCGGCCGCGTCCCCCATCCTCGCAGAGCCGGGCTCCCCGACATCTCTCTCAGCCCGCTGCTAAACCCTTTTTGGCCGCACCTCATCCCCTTCCCCAGACCAGTTTCCCCCGTCCTCTTCCCTCCGGAGCGCGGCGTGGCCGGGAGGTGGCACTGTGTCCTCACGGCAGCGGCCGCCGAACCGGGAGCCGGGTGGAGGGCGGGGGGGACACACGGACACTGGGCTGTCCCCGCCGCCTGCCCCCGAGGGGGTGGGGGAGAGGGGTGTCCGCCTCCCAGGCTGCGGCAGGCATCACCCAAACCCCCTCCCACCCCTCCTGCCAGGGGACTGCCACCGCGGAGGCGCCGGGCAAAACACCCCCCGGCCTCCCAAATTTAGCTCTCCAAAAAGTGGCGGCGGGG